>LPNX010056316.1:195236-325868 GCA_001517045.1 Pseudotsuga menziesii
GCTATGATTGAGAAAGCTAAGTGGCATAATAGATTGGATGAAGCCTATGGATTGATTTTCCTCTCTATTTCTCCTGATCTACTCTTTCATCTAGATGGTTTGACCACTACAAACCAAGTATGGACTCAATTGGAGTCTCTCTTTGGAGTTCAAGATGAGCTAAGAGCGCATCAATTGGAGATTGAGTTATTCTCACTGAGTCCAAGCAATTTCGAATCTCTTGAGGGTTTCTTCACCAAGTTCAAGTCACTTGTTCTAATGCTCAAGCAATGTGGGATTGAGAAAGCAGATGATCAATTAATCCTTTCCATTCTTTCAAAATAGGGTCCTGATTACTCAGTTTTTGTGTCTACTTTTCATGCAACTAGGCTTGCTATTCCTAAGTGGAAAATGCCTTCTTTAAATTCTTTTCTTGATTCACTGACAAAGGAGCAAGATAAATTGATCCATATGGGTGTCCTTAATTCTCCAAAGGGCAAGGATCATGCTCTCTTGGTTCAAGGAAGCAAGAAATTCAAATCAAAAGAGAAGCAAATTGTGAAGAAGCCAAAGTCAGAAAGTGAAGATGAAGATTCATATGAAGATTTAATGAAGAAAGTTAAGAAGAAAGGGAGCACATCCAAGTGTTCTTATTGCATCAAGGGTTTTCATTCAGAGAAGAAGTGTTTCAAGAAGAATATGGACATCATGTCTCAGCTTCTTGAGAAGCACAAGATCGAAGTTCCAGATGAACTAGAGAAGCCTGCTGATTCCTCAGAACAATGTCATACTATGCAGTTCCAAGGTGATATAACTTATGCTTTGAGTGCCATATTTCTCTCCTTTTCTCATGTCTCTGATATAGATTTAATCTCTGATATATCAGAATCAGAAATATCAGAACCTTTCTTTGATAATCCTCCTCTCAGTCTACTAGATTCATCTCCCCAAAATTGTGATTTTTCACTAGATATTGACTTACCCTTGAGCAACTCTTCCTCACAAGCTTGTATATCTGATTTAGAAGATTGTTTGCAGGATGATATGCATGTCATGACACATATAATACCACCATCCATACCATCTACCATACCTCTGAATAATCCAAAGACTATACAAATCCCAAGATCACCCGTTGATTCCTCATTGGTCTCTTATGCAGTGATATTTATCTTGCATGGTTTGAAGTCTTTCCTATCTTTAATTGGATGGTTATACATGTCCTTAGTCATATTTGGACTGATATTAAACATGTTTGGATCTGTTCTAAACACTTATGGTTCAGATCTTATGCCCATCCATCATTCAGATTTTTACACCTATCAGTTTTCCCCAGTTGTTCATAATTTTCCTAGTCTAGCCCTATATCCTCATGGAGCCACTGAAGCCTTTGTCTTTGCTGTTCCATATGCTAATGTTTCTGATATATCAGTGTTTTATCAGCCTCACATCAGATCTATACAGGTGCTACATCAGATTGGAAGATTTACATGTGATTCACATCACAATTTTGCAGCTATTCAGGGAATTGGGTGTGAAATAAATTGCCTTATTTTTTGTACTCTTTGGGAAGGAGTATGCACATATCTCTTTTCCATTTCAGGTTATTTTTGCAGATCAGAGTTTGAAAGCAGCAAGAAGCATTCAGATAATGCTCCCACTTCATCAGATGATGAGATACAAGGAGTCTCTCCTCTTCCTTCTTGCAGGTTCTACACTCCAGCACATGATCATGGAGTTCATGATTTCTTCAACAAGTCTTCCATCCAGAAGAAGTTCACTCAGCTGATTCAAGTGAATATAAGGATATGTTGAAGACATACATATTTCAAATTTTGTGCCTTGTCCTATCTTGAGGGAGGATTTTCCCCATGTGGTTTTGCCTCTTTCCTCACTTTTCTGGACATAATAATTGTAAAAGGGTGACCATAGCCTTGTTGCTGGGCCCTATATGCATCTATATTTTTTGTCATACCATCATAAAGTCAAACTTATAGGGGGGTGTAGGAATATATTAAACCCACTCACAACTTAGGATAAAATAATTAATCATTATTTGATTAATTATTCACCCACTAGCTTAATTAGTTGGCACCTTAAAGTCAATGCATGCCATCTATATCCTAGGAATGATTTTTTTCTGATTCTGGGTTCATCTAGAATTACTATACAGGACCTTATAGCAGATTCTGCTTTTTTCTACTTTTTCCTGCTTTTCTATGGATAAGATAAAAGCTAGTTAACTAGGAAACTGGGAGCTTTTGTTTCCAACCCATCCTCCATTAGTTTTTCTCCATTTTCTAGGATTAGCATGTTATTTCCATCTCCTTGACAACTCACTCATGCTTTTTCCAACTCGTGAGGTCCTTGATAGATTTAGCAAGTGCTTTATCCACCTATGGGGGTTTGCTATATTTTGGTAAGTCAGCCTTTTTGAGCTTTATGAGTTGTTTCCATACAATTCGACTTCCCCATGAGGGATGTACTATTTATGTACTCTATTATTCATAATTATTCAATGGAAGGATACACACCAATATTCATCTCTTCATTCATGTGATTCAGTATATTTTCTTCTCTCTTATTTTCCTGTGTATGCTTGTGAGAATTCTCAGTAGCAAGATCTATTTCCTGTGCTTCTTCTTAGCATCATTGCACATAGCATTGATCTATTATTTCTACACTTAGTGCCTCTTGGGATGGTTGTTTCTCACGTGCTCGACTCCAACTACATCATCGCACCATTGAGATTCGTATAGGGTTTGGTCCACGTAGTATTTGGTCAAATACCCCGGATGTCACCTGACTCTAGCACATTGATGAGTCTACTCGAGGGACCTAAATAGGTTATGTCCTTTGTGATTTTCGGGTTGCGTTGGAGACAGTGTTCAGAAGCCCCAACAATGCTTCTATATAGATTTATGATTGATGCAGCATACTTGTACCGCAAAGACTCTGACTCTCAGTCAACGAGTCCATACAGCTATGTACCATCCCAGATCCAGCAGGCCATCAGTCATGAAGATATAGCATTCCATGAGAATTCCATAGGTCCAATGCATGGATAATTTTAGGGGCAAATTTTAGCCCAGTGGGCTATTTTTCCATGTTTTTATTCCAAAAACGATTCGCCATTTTGAAAATTTTGAAGCCATGTTTCGCCCAATTTTGATGGGGTAAAATTTTTTCACCCTAAAAATCGCCAAATTATTATATAAATGATATAAAATCCTTGGAAATTAAAATTATTTTTGAAAAATATTGCCAATCATTTGATACTTGGCGTTCTAAGAATTGGTAATATTCGCCAACATTTATACACTTTTAAATAAGTATGGTTCCTTAAAATCATCCTTGGTCTAATGTAGCAGTTCTTCAGATCAGTATTGTATTCAGCCTCGCATTGAGGCAACCACTATGTATCATCAATTGTATATGATTGGATCTTGTATTTTAGAACATAGATCAAATTATTCTTTTGACATTGTCACGAGCATGGGGATGCCCGCCTCATCCATATACATGTCACACATTATTTGTATCTCACCCATTGATGGGAACCATATTAATACAAAAACCAAAAGCCACCATGCCCCAGCCCCGGAAGCACCACCTCTCCGCAACAAATCCTATGATGTCCGTCAGCCATACGATGAGCTCCTTCCCTCACACATCAGGGGGCAACCTGTTAACCCAAAAAATCCCTCACTTAGCTCTATATGGCCTACACCACCCAAGGACACCCATGCATGACCTTCGTATCACCCCATTAGACCCCCACACTCTCAAAAAGGCTTAAAAATGAGTAAAAGGGCTTAAAAACCCCAAAAAGGAGCCTAAATAACTCTCATAAGGGCTAAATCCTCCAAAAAGGGGCTAAAACCCCTCAAAGGAACCTAAAACCCTAAAAGGAGCTAAATTTAGGGAAGAAGGGGCTAAAAACCCAAAAAATGGGCTAAAGCCCTTACCAAGGGCTTAGAACCCCAAAAATGCTATAAATAGAGGGGTGGGGGTGACTCTCAAAACAGTTCTCCCTTGCATACTGTTATGCTTCCCGTTGATGCCTTGAGACCCTTTGTCTCTAAAGCCATCCACATCCCCCCTCTCATCCATTCATTCTCCCATTGAGCCACAACTCCTCCATTGCCAAGAGAGAGAGAGAGAGAGGTGCTTCTTCCAGCCAGGGCATGGTGGCCCATTGCACCAAAGAGAAGGTATACCATTGTTTTCTCATGTATTTGCTTTAGTAGCTTAGTTGTTTTCTAACCCATATTTGCTTGCAGGTTTGTTTCTTAACTTGTTTTGCAGGTCTTTTGTTTCTAATAGTCGTTTGTAGGTAGCTGGAGTTAAGCCCTAACATTGTTTGCAGAGGGGTTTCCAACCGTTTCTTGTCTTTCTGTTCTTTCTTGCTTTCTGTCCATTTATTTTATACATTTCCATACAGGAACCTACCCTTCTGTCCTATAGACAGAAGGGAGCCATTCCTGCCCTATAGCAAGGGAGAAATCCCTGCTACAGGAAGGAAAGCAATACGTCGAGCCAGTCACAACGAAGGACAAGGTGATTACCTGGATCATATATATAATATCACATATGCAAGAGATGACTATGTAAATCCAATGAATGATGGAAATATTAGTTGGAAGAGTATCAACTTCTATACTTATGATTATGACGAAGCATAGGAGAACTAGCAGAATCATATGCATGAAGTATCTATGAGGAAATGCGCAAGAATCACAAGGTTTTTGAGGCGGTTAGGAGTTGAGGAAAGTGACCTACCTACATATGAAGGTTTACCTAACCATGCATCTTTTTTGACAGAGTTTGAAGAAAAAGTTATAGAGTCTCAGTGCTTTTCCTCCCTAGACTTTGTATTGAAATCTATGCTCGCTATACTGTGGGGTACGTATAAAGAATCTATCTCTGAATGGTCACAATGTAGAAAATTGATGGAGATAAGATTTGGAGAAGACGTAAGTTATATTGGTCACAAGTATACAAGATTGACAGATCATGTCGAACATATTGAGTATGCTTGTGGGACATGGGAGTCATGTTCGTGATAGGGGGTTCATCACTTTATACATACAATGGATATGATACCAAGGAATTGGTATACATTAGTTGAGTTGCAACAAGGAACTCTTGAATGGGAGGAGTTATCTAATAGCTTCACACATGCATTTGAGCTTGTAGATGATTATCCTTCGATTGATGTTGCATTGCAAGTGATGAAAGTGAAGATATTTGAACATATCCTTGTTGCGATGATAAACTTCAATCAACGCAGTGCAACAATCCACCATTGGATGAAATGATACAATGTGACAGAAGAACTAGATGATGATGACCTGCTCAACGTAAACATACCTGAGTCGAAAGGTATGCAACCAGTGGAGGGACTTGGTATTTCTAGAGACCAATTCCTGAGGTCACTAAAAGTAAGGAAAGTTAATATTGGCTCACTAGAAAATCCAAAGTTTGTCAATATTGGAGACTATTGGGATGACAATACTGTAGGAAAGATCACTGATTTGCTGCATCAGTTTCAGGATCTATTCCCTATGAAATTTTCAAAGATGAAAGGAATTGTCGGAGACTTGGGAGAAATGAAGATACCATTGAGGCCCAATGCGAAATCGAATAAGCAACGACCATATATATTGAATCCACGATATAAAGAAAAGGTCAAGACTGATTTGGATTGAATGATAGACATAGGTGTTATAGAACCTATCGAAGAATCAGAAAGGATTAGTCCAATAGTAGTGTAAGACAAAAAGACCTTAGGTAAAGTAAGAATCTGTAACACCCCAATTTTGACCCCATGGTATTGAATTGCACATGACGTAAATATTTGTATTTGATCATGGTCTAGATATCAAGGCAAAGGCCCCACCATGGATTTAGTGTCTCGTGTATCGGCGATTAAAATCGATGTCGATGGTTTATGTGCTAGCTAGGCACAATGTGTTTTGAGACATCATGTAAAATGAAAATTAATAAAAATACCACAACTAGTTATGCACCACAACGTTAACGAGATGGGGGCATGATTTCACAAGGAATAGGGAGGGAAAACATTCAAACCCTTGAGCCAATAGGGTAAAGCCAAATGTCAAATGGAAAACCCATAAAGTTGTCCACTACCCATTTGTCTTTTTTTCCCAGTCATCTAGAAATTGGTTGGGGAAGTTAATGCAAGGGGATGTGAAGAATATGGGAGTCAGAAGCCACCAATTTTTGGAAAATGTGTTTTTGACTTCTTGGGAAAGTAAATGCTTGGAAATTCATTCCCAAGCTATTATTCACCCATGTATTTCATTCCTCACCCATTCTCATTCATGTTGGGCTCTCTCACGTAGCTGAAGCTTGTTGAGCTCTCTCTTTCATGTTTTGTGCAATTTTACCATTTTTCTCCATGGTTGGGAATACATTTTTGTGTTGTTGTGTGCACGTGTAGTAGGGATTCATTTTTTTTGGTTTTAAGAGGGCATATTGTCTCCCTCACGTAGTGGATATTGCTGGGTGTTTTTCCCTCACGATTTTCCTATCATTTCTTCATTTCTCCATGCCTAGAATTCGTTTTTTGTGTTGCTAAGTGAATGTGCAGCAGAGATCCATGTTTTGGGGTTTTCGAAGAGGCCATTTTTTCCCATGCGAATCCCATAGACATTTTCTGAACTCGAATCCATGAACTGGGGGTTTGTAGTGGTTGTTTTTTCCTCTGTGAAGCCATTAAATGTTTCCTGAAATGATTTGCTCACCTGGGTCGTTTTTCCCCAATTACCATTTTTGATTTTGGTTGTCAGGACATTTTTTCCATACCCAAAACTTGTATTCTACAGTGAAGTTCATCCTAGTGTTGGCTTGGCTGAGTAATTCCAAGGAACCCGTACATTATTGGCTTATTTCCTTAGCAGTCTATGAAACCCAACTGTGTGTTGGATTGATTGTGGATATATGGTCTTGCTGTGTGTAAGTATATTGTTCCCTTATTCATTGTGGGAATCATGCCCATTTCGGGGGTGGAAGTGGTGCTAAGATATTGATGAGCAGACTAGACTATGGTTGGGTGGAACGTTGCAGCGACATAGCTGGTTGCGGGACAACTCTTTTTAAAGATAAGTATTCTTGTGTGTTTAATCTCTACAATGTATTTAATTGATAATTTATCATGAACATGTTGAATACTATTCGGGTACACAGGGTACTCCCAAAAGATCGAACGCCTTCAGCAACTGCTTCACACAAATAGATCACAGATCAATACACCGATGTTTGTCACGTGGTTAAAACCCTCGAGAGGGAAACAGTCCATGACCCCAGCCAAATAGCTACTTGGAGCAATTTATTATGCAAAAGAAAGAAAGTTACATGCGTTTCTCATAATCTATCAACTAGCCAAGGACCCTCTATGCTATTTAAATAGAGATCATAGACCAATCGGGTGTTAAGCCACAGATCAATGGTAGGTATGATCTAAGAGAAGTTGAACCGTCGGATCACTCTATGTCTAGAACATATCGTGACCGTCGAATTAGAATATTTACAAATGCATACTAAAGAAACACACTTTTACCTAACGGATATATTACACAAGTTGATCTTAACTAACTCCTAAGTGTTTAAATATCCTAACATCCCCCCTTAAGAACAACTTGGGATAGGATTGAAGGATTTACAAAAGTGACACTATTAGGAGAAGTAAGGAGGAATTAGAGCCTATCCCCCCTTAAGGACACATTCCTGAACTCCTAACATAGATAGAAGTTTAGAAAACTTCGCTTCTGTAAGAGACTTGGTGAAGATGTCTGCAACTTGAATGATCTATAGGGAAATAGAGCACTTCAATAACATGATCATGAACAATATTTCTGATGAAGTGCATGTGTAGCTCAATGTGTTTGTTGCACTGATGTAGAACTAGATATTTGGCAATATTGATGGCACTTTGATTGTCGCACCAAAGTGGAGTAGGCTGTTGCTGCTCGAATCCAAACTCTGAAAGGATCTGTCGAAGCCATAAAGCTTCCTGACTCGCATGAACCGCGGCTCGATATTTTGCTTCTGCTGAAGAAAGAGCAAGAGCTTGTTGTTTCTTACAATCCCAAGTGACAGGTTCAGATCCCAAACTGAAAACATAACCTGCAGTAGAATTTCAATCATCAGGATCGTTGGCCCAATCTGAATCAGTGAAACCAACCAACAAAGGTTTCCCCACTGTACTGTAATGAATCCCAAACTGAATTGTACCTCGAATATATCAAAGTATTCTTTTTGCTGCTTTCCAGTGACTTTCATGAGGAGTTTGCATATAATGGGAAACACGACCAATGACAAAGGAAATGGCAGGATAGGAATGATTCAAGTATGAAAGGCTACGAATAAGCTATCGATACAAGGTGGCATCTACTTCAGGGGAAGTACAAGTGGCTGAAAGTTTGACTCTAGACTGAAAAGGAGAAGGGGCTGGTTTACAATATTCCATGTGGAAGCGATGAAGAAGGTCACAAGCATACTTAGACTGGGAAAGAAAGATTCTTTATTTGGTTTGCAATACTTGGAGACCAAGAAAATAATGCAAATGTCCTAAGTCTTACATTTCAAAATTTTGCTTAAGACTGGATTTCACATGGGTTATAAGGTTAGGGTCACTACTAGTAAGGATAAGATCATCAACATAAAGAACAAGTATGATGAGATGGTTTCCTACTTTCTTGGTATAGACATTGGGGTCAGAATGGCATCTAGAAAAACCAGTGTCAAGGAGAAAGTTATCCATTTTGGCATACCAAGCTCTAGGAGCTTTCTTAAGGACATATAAGGATTTCTTAAGGAGACATACAAGGCTAGAGTTATCCTGAACATATTTAGGAGGTTGTTCCATGTAAATTTCCTCCTGTAAATCACCATGTAAAAAGGAAGACTTGACATCCATTTGATGGACTTCCTAGTTATGTAAGGCTGCAAGGGAAAGAACAGGGCGAATGGAATTCATTTTGGCGACAGGAGCAAAGGTTTCATTATAGTCAATCCCTTAAACTTGGGAAAAACCTTTGGCAACTAACCTTGCCTTAAGTCTTTCAACACTTCCATCTAATGCATACTTAGTTCTATAGACCCATTTACATTTAACAAGTTTTCTTCCTTTTGGAAGAGGAACAAGATCCCAAGTATCGTTCGCCATTAAGGAACAATATTCTTCATCCATAGCTGCATCCCAATCTGGATTTCCTGAAGCTTCTGCAAAAGTTTCTAGATCATGATTCTTGGAAACTTGAGCCAAAAGAGAAGAGGCTTGCTGAAACTGAGAACATGTTCGACGTTGATCTCTAGGATCACCGGTAAGATAACTATCTGCTTCACATGTTGAATGGGCCCATTGAGGAAGCATTGGTGCTGGTGCAATTGGAGGAACATGAGCAGGTGGAGGTGGATTTTCCTCCTCACTGTCATCATCAGAAATTGGAGTTGGAAACCTATCAAGGAAGTTGGAAGAAGAAGAAGAAGAAGGCACAATCACCGAATCAGGCTCGCAGGCCAAAGATGGCACACTCGCCAAGTTAGGCTCGCAGGCCAAAGATGGCACACTCGCCAAGTTAGGCTCGCAGGCCAAGAGATTTTCATCAAATTTAACATCTCTTCTAATGATTATATCATGAGAATGTGGTTGAAGAATTCTATAACCTTTTACATCTTCAGAATATCCAACAAATATGCACTTTTCACTTTTAGGCTACAATTCTTTCCGTTTTTCATCTGGAATGTGAGCCCATGCTTCACAACCAAACACACGAAAGTGACTTACATCTGGTTTAATTTTACTCCATGCTTCTTCCGGTGTTATACCTTGTAAAAATTTAGTGGGTGTGTGATTAACTATGTAATTTGCACAATTTATGGCCTCGGCCCAATATTGAAGATTTAGTTCCTTAGATTGGATCATACAATTAGCCATTTCTTTTAAAGTGTGGTTCTTCCGTTCAACTACACCATTTTGTTATGGTGTATATGGAATAGTGTGTTGTTTTTGGATTCCTTGTTCAGTGCAAAAAGTAGTGAACTTGTTGTTAACATATTATCCTCTATTGTCAGATCTTAACTTAATAATTTGATGACCAGATTGTTTTTGAACAAGGGCCTTGTAGGCCAAGAACATGTTAAATACTTCTCTCTTAAGTTTTAGGAAGTAAACCCAAGTGTGTTTGGAGTAGTCATCAATGAAAGTTAAGAAATATTTGAAACAAGAAAAGGAAGCAGATTGAAGAGGGCCACACAAGTCACTATGCATAAGCTCCAAGGGAACCGAGGCGTGCCAAGAGGCACGTTTGTCAAAACTATCCCAATGATGTTTTCTGAGTACACAACCGGAACAAACACCATCCTTGCAAGATACCAGTGGAAGACCAGTCACCATATTGTCTTTACATAGTTGTTGCAATGAGAAATAATTTAAGTGACCAAATTGCTCATGCCAAAGTTTGCTCAAGTTATCACTATGAGCAACAAAAATTAAAGGAAAAAGGTAATGAACCAAAGTTGTTAAATTTGTAGGACCTGGTAATATCATCAACAGTTCCAGTAGCAAGGACATTTTGAGGATTTTTAAAATCCTTGATTACAACTTGGTGAGGTGTAAATGTCATAGTTTTACCTTCACCTGAATGAGTAATTTGATAGACTGATAACAAATTGCAGAGAATTTTTGGAACACATAGTACATCACTGAAATGACCATTTTCTACTGGAACTGTTCTAGATCCTACAACACTTAGAGATCTATCATCACCAACAAATATTTGTTTGGTGTTACATTCATGCATAGTAGAAAAGATGGTTTGATCCTTAGCCATATGATAAGATGATCCAGAATCAATGAGCCATTCAATTGAAGTAGAAGAAGAAGATGCAGTATAAGAGTAACCAAAAGCACAAAGTGCATGTACATGGGAGGTAGATTCTGAAGACAAATCTAGGCTGATGTGGTGCTTCTTCATTGCTGCTTCCAAGGCTGCCATATTCTTAAAACACTTAGATTCACCATGATTATCTTCCCACAAAAATTGCAATGATGCTCAGTCTTCTTTCCTTTTTGCTTGGTTCCTTTGTCATTTTTTAAAGAAGGTGCTGACTGAGAGGGTTTGGGGCCCTTGTTGTTTGGATTATTATTGCAAAAATTCTGTTTCTTGGGAGGCTTGGACTTTTCTTTCTATTGGGACAATAAGGCTTTCCCAGATGTATCTGCATTGTTAATTATTCCAAGATGAATGAGCTTATTTTTCTCTCTAATTAAGGAATCACAAAAGGATTCAAGGATAGGCTCTTGATAGCTAGCTGCAGTTAAGGATTCTTTCATGGAGTAGAATGTAGATACAAAAATAGAATATGCAGGTCTAAGTTTGGAAAGAATATGATAAATACATTGTTTGTCTTCTTTCTTAATCTTGCATTCTGCACATAAGAGTCTAAGAGTTTTATAACTAGATAAATAGTCTTAAATGCATGAAAAATAATTTGGATTCAAGAAAATCAACTCATTCTCAAGTTGATGACCTCAAATTTCATTGTGTTTACCGAACACAGATTTCAACTTTTCCCAAGCTATATCAGGTTCATTAATTCCAGATATGTGGAATCACAAATCAGTATAGATTGACATCCCAATCAATGCACGAGCTTCATCACATCTATTTTCCCATTTAATTTTATTATCATCATCAGTGGGTTCTATTTCTTTCCCTGAGGTTATCCTGAAAAGTCCCCTACTTTGTAGAACATCCTCCATACGATATTTTCATGAGAAATAGTTAGAACTTGTAAGCATAATATCACAAGGGGCGACCATAATGTAAAATAATGGATAAAAGAATAGAAACTAACTATCTGGATGTAAAAAAAATATATGCAGTTTTAAAAAAAATGGCACTGAAAACTGATTCTGGATGATGACGTTATGCTTGATCAAAGCAAATGTTGAAGATGTCCCCAATAGTGACGTGGCAGATATTAACTTGACCAACTAAAAAAAGAACCCCCCTCTTCCCAAGATCAACCTTTGACAATCACTTTACAATAAAGTTGCTTTGAAGTGAATCACTTTTGTAGAATAAGTGAGGTTCACTTTTACAATAATGTTACTTTAAATAGTGTGACAATAAATTAAAAGACTTAAGTGACTCACTTTTTATTTTATTTTATTTTAGTGAGATGCACTTTTACAATAAAGTAACTTGAAAATAGAAATTGCATGCACTAAAAAGTAGCTTCATAAGACTTGAACTCAAGACTTATTAAGGAGTAAAACAACTTTGGACCAAGTGAGCTAAGTTTAAAAGGTACATAAAAGTATGGAAAGAGGAAGGGGGATTTTTTTTTTTTACTCTTTTCTCTCATTCTCTGTGCTTGCCTTTTTTTCCTGCAAATCACAAAAAAATGAAATTTTTTTTTTTTCCACACAATGGGGTTAGATCTTGGTTAGCTTACCCAGAAAGTCTACATTTTCAAGTTTTCTCACTATTTCTGATTTGCCGTGATCACTCAAGGTGCACGACAAAGAGCATATGTAGCCGAGAAGACAAGAAAAAAAACTTTCCCTTTCTGTTTCTGATTCGCCGCAATCGCGCAAGGTGTATGACAAAGAGCATACGGAGCTAGGGAAGGCAACAGTCTGAGACTAAAATAGTACAGTTCTAATAATAAAACTGATAAAATATGAGATATTTTTTTAAAAATAAAACAAATCCGTCACTGTAACATTATACCTTCAGATTTGCCGAAATGGGTGTTTCTGGAACAAACGAAAATGGTTTTCGGTGAAATGAAAACTATTCCCAAATGGAAATGGCACTTCGGATGTAATGGAACAGCTCCCACAGACCACAAATGCATAGAAAATCTAGAACTAGAAACCCTTTCAAAGTTTCGGCAACACCGGTTCCAGATCTTGATCAAAACTGAAAGCGACTCTTCATAAAAGCTCTGATACCATGTTCGGGTACACAGGGTACTCCCAAAAGATTGAACACTTTTAGCAACTGCTTCATACAAATGTATCATAGATCAATACACTGATGTTTGTCACGTGGTTAAAACCCTCGAGAGGGAAACAGTCCACGGCCCCAGCCAAGTAGCTACTTGGAGCATATTATTATGCAAAAGAAATAAAGTTACATGAGCTTCTTATAATCGATCAACTAGCCAAGGACCCTCTATGCTCTTTAAATAGAGATCATAGACCAATTGGGTGTTAAGCCACGGATCAATGGTAGGTATGATCTAAGAGAAGTTGAATCGTCGGATCACTCTATGTCTAGAACATATCGTGACTGTCAGATTAGAATATTTACAAATGCATACTAATGCATACTAAAGAAACACACTTTTACCTAACAAATATATTACACAAGTTGATCTTAAATAACTCGTAAGTGTCTAAATATCCTAACAAATGCTTGAACATGATGAATGCTTCTTATTTTTATGAATTATGAACAGGATGAATGCTTTGAATAAAATGTATTTTTTTTTTCCGCTGTAGATTGCATGCATTATGCGAGTCTGTGTATGTTTTTATTTTCAATGCATTTTTCTTCTTATGTTCATGGGGCTTAGATTTCCTGGTTAAATGAAAGAAACAGTTCCATAGTTGCGTCCTCTCGAATAGGAGGGGACGTGACAGAATCTGTGTTGACCTGAGAAAAGTGAATGATTCTTTCTTACATGACCCATTTTTGACTCCATTTACAAATGAAGTACAAGATAGTGTCGAGGGTCAATAAATGTACTCATTCAGTTATGGGTTTTCTGGTTACCGTCAGATCATAATCACAAAGGAAGATCGATAGAAGACTACCTTTGAGATGAAATGGGGGTGTTTCCAATACATGGTAATGCCCTTTGGACTTAGGAATGCTCCTGCTATTTTTTCTAGAATAGTAGTCACTTCCTTCAAAGATTTCATACCTAAATTTCTTAAAGTCTACTTCGATGATTGGATAGTGTTTGGGCTCATAAAATATCAGATTGAGAGCCTTAGGCTGATGCTGGAACGTTGTTTCATGTATCAAATTTCCTTAAACTTGAATAAATGTATCTTTTGCACCATGTTTGGAGTTCTGTTGGGCCATGTGGTCTGTTGCTATGGAATTTTGGTCAACTCAGCCAAAATCACAATATTTCTCGACCTACCACCACCCAATAAAGTCAAGTAGTGGAGAGAAACACTAGGACACCGGATACTACAAAAAGTTTATCAAAGGATATGTGGAGGTGACTACTTCGATGGAAAATTTGTTGAAAACAGATTTTAAGTTCAACTGGATGGAGAGCTTCCAAGAGAGTATGGATACATTGAAGAACAAGATGGCTAAAACACAATACTTGTATTTCTAGACTGGAAAAAGGAGTTTCATGTTCATGTCGACATGTCATCTATCGCGCTTGACATGATACTGACTCAAACTAGTGAAGGAGAAATTGATCATCCTATTTCTTTCGCTAGCAGGAAGTTATCAACTCCAGAAAATAACTATACTATGACAGAGTGAGAAGGGTTTGCAATGGTATATTCTCTACATAAATTAAAACATTATTTGTTGGGTGGACATTTCAAGATGTACACGGATCATTCAGCAATGAAATAGCTAGTGAATAAGCCACTATTGGGAGGGAAGATCTGCTAGTGGCTTCTCCTCTTCCAAAAAAATTATTTTGAGGTAATTGTTAAACCTGGTTGATTGAACTTTGGACCAGACTATATTTCAAGGATGGAAAGAAGAAAAGATCCTAGTAACCTGGATGATAGTCTCCCTGATGCGCAACTATTTTTGATGACAATGCTTGCTGATCAATATATAGATATCATACAATATTTTAGTATGGGTTATGCGCCAATTGAATTCACCATTGCGTAGAAGAAACAATTAGTTGTGTGAGCTGCAGACTTCTAGCTAATTGCTGGACAATCATGTATAAGATGGATCCTGATTAGATTCTTTATCGTTGTGTCGTAGAAAACAAGCGATTGTTGATATTAAATGAAGCACATGCTGGTGTCGTAGGAGGACATTACGCTAGAAAATCCATGGTGTGCAATAATTTTCAAGCAGGATTGTGGTGTCCCACCATGCATGTGGATGCCCAGGATTATTGTCACAACTGTCGTATCTTCCAAGGAGATGGAAATCCATCACGACAGGATGAAATTCCATTGGCACCTTAAGTAACATTGCAAGAATTTGATAAATGGGTTGTTGATTTTGTGGGTCCTATCATTCCAAAAAGAAAGCACATAGGTGCATGCTATATTATCATTATGATTGACTACCTGACAAGATGTGCTGAAGAAACTCCAGTAAAAATATTGCACTATTGCGACTGCTGCGAAGTTTCTATTTGAAAATGTCGTGAAAATATTTGGATTCCCAAAGATTTTAATTAGTGATCAAGGTATGCATTTTTTCAACCAGTTTATTGAAGAATTGATGGAGGAATTCCAGATTCAACATAGAAATACAATGCCATACACCCTCAAGCAAATGGTTTTGTTGAAGAATTTAATAATATCATGGAAAATGCATTGAAAAAGATTTGTAATTCCCAAAGAGATGACTGGGATCATCAAATTTCCATAGTATTATGGGAATATCACACGAATTGTAAGAAATTGATAGGCCATACTCCATTTTGCCTCATGTATGGACTAGAATTTGTGATGCCAATGGAGTATATTGTACCGAGTATAAGAATCGTTCTGATCACAGAGATGATAGATGTTGATGTTGTCAAGGAGAGATTGTTGTGACTTGTGCACCAGGAAAAAGAACGTTTTGTCTCAGGGTATCACCAAAACGTTGAAAAACAAAGACAGAAGGTATGGCATGATGGAAAATTTAAGAATAAATAGTTCTAGGTCAAAGGACTTGCTCTCATGTATGAAATCAAATTCTTCAATCATACTTGTAAGCTAAAGACACACTGGCTTGGACTGTACATTGTAATTCATATCACTAATGGAGGCATAGGGAAGTTACAAAAGCTGGATGGAAAACCTGTCAAAGGACAAATAAATGGAAGTTAGTTGAAGTAGTATCATGATATCCATGACTTGGTCGCATAAGAAAAAAGAAGAGAATAGAAAGGAAAGAGAAAGAAAAGAGAAAAAGAGAAAAAAAATTGAGCCTTTTTATGCATGTGTTGGATGCATACTGCTAGTCTGTCGTAGTGAGAAGAAAAGTAACACAAACTCTTTTTCTATTCCAAGAAGAAAAACGATGGCAAAGACACATAGTATGCTACACCAAAGGAACTATGTAGAAGGAAAACTACAGTTCGTAGGAAGTATGACGCTATCACAAGTAACAACAGAATCACATAAGTGACAACTGGACATCATTAATTTGAAAATACTGAGAGATTTTTTCGACATGCTTTATGGTCACTTCTGTCTTTATTGTACCATAAATACCACTTAATGTGACAAATAAATGGCAACATGCATAGAATTTTCCTTAATTATTTAGACGATCATTTCATGTGGCTAAAAGGATATATACCTTTCTATTGATTTCCCGCGCGTGTGAAGAATGACTGTAGGGAACGGTTACATGTTATCAACCTTCATGCCCAAGTTTCATTTCATTATGTTTGCATGCGAGAAGAGAAATTGTTGTCTGCAACTCCAAGAGCCAAAGTGAATTGTTTAGAGCATGGTCATTTCAATTTCTAACACAAGTATAACTCTTGAATTTGGTGTTGTGAAGGCATCACCCACGTCGATCATGGAAGAAACTATTGGATATGCCCCACCACAGGCTGAGATTTCTCAAGCTGTCGAGAAAATTCCAGTTGGGACTTTAGCAAAATTCTATTCAAACCTAGAAGGTCCGTTTGGAATCTCACGGGGGAAACACACTAGAGATAGAAAGAATAAAGGACAAGCAATAGCACCACCAACACCACCACCACATGAGGAGGACGAAGACTCAAAAAATAGGAATCCATTGCCACCATACATCCCACCAAGATGCTCTGATGCACCAAATATTAGAGTCCTAAAGACATCACGTTACCTGTTGGTGGAATCTACGATGCCAGAAGGAGTTAAGATGTTGTAGAATATTCTTCCAAACCTATAGAAGTTTTCCTTCATTGATCATGAAATGAATAAGCACAAATATTTAGATAGGAAGAACTACATGCTTACTATGTTGGATACACCAGATTCACCAAAACACCTTGTTCCGATGGAATGGGTAAGAGGTCTAGAACGATCAGGGTTATTGTCATTATTGTATATGCCACACTTCGACCAAAGCGCATATGTGAATTCTTGTGTGAAACAATTATTAGTATCCTTTCATGGTGGAAAGCTTTGGCTCGACAAATAAATATCTATGGATGCTGAATTTATCGCAATAATTACAAGCCTACCACTAGCAGGTCTAGATCCAATGTCATTTTTAAGGAAATACCAAGACACTGTGATGATGACCAATATGAGGGATAAGTATGACTTTCCTAGAGATAACATAGGTTTCATAATTGCATCGATCAATGACCATACTATTCGGTTCGCTATGAAGGTATTAGCTAGCAAATTGTTGTGCAACATGTGACCGAACTAGTGTACTATAGGTGCAGTTGTGTGTTACACATAAATATCATCATCATCATGTGATGAGGTCCCAAACATCAGTATTTTCCCTGAATCCTAGGTTGTGAAGTGAAATACTAGTCCATAATTCAATATTGCATAGGAAAATCCAACACTGCTTATTCCTTAAAGTCAAGGGGATTTTCCTTCTTCAGCAACGCCTATCATCTATTGATAGTAGGAGGTGCCATCACCTTGACCTCTTGTTCAAGGCATGGTTCTTCCCTATCAGCACTCTCTCATAGTGGAGTATAAGCAGTGCCCTTGGTAAAAGGTGAAAAAGAGAGGTTTCCACGAAGCTTCTTGAAGGAAGGCTTTGTGGCACCCTTATCCCTACACCTGAGGACCACCTAGACTTGAGATCCATCCTTTTGGGATATCTATCTAGCTCACCCACCATTTACTAAACCATCCCTATCCTCCCAAGGCCTATAAAAGAAGGCTCATACCCCATCATTGAGAGAGAACAAAGCTATGCTGTTGCATTGACATTCTCACATAAATCAGTAGGGTGAGCATAGGAGGAGCAAGTTGGATCTTTTGGGGACAAGACATTGGCATGTGAAGGAGCATATCAACACTAAGGAGAAGGTTGTAAACTTCTTATTCATTATTTAATGTAAAATTGGTTCCTTTCCCATAAAGTATGTTATGTTATAATCATGTATTTTATTATTGGATTCCTTAGTCACTGACATAGAATACTGGATTATATTCAAATGCTTTTTTATCTTGTTTTTTGGTTTCATGTGATTATGTAGGTACATCCATGAAGAGCTATTACTATAGGAAACAAATACACCATTCCATTAAAGATACGCATTCCAAATCTCCACCCATTATAGGGTAAGTCTTCCAATTATGTTGTAACCCATTTGTTCTAGATCTAAACCATTCAGACTAGAGGAACAACTCTTGTCCATGAGAGGTGCATTTTTCCTAGCACCATATCTGGCGACTCCACTGGGAAAGAGCTTTCAACATATCAGATCTTCCTTGGACTTCAAACTCTTGTATGAAATCCAAGCTCCAATCTTTGATTGATCATATTTGCCTATTTATCTAGTGAGATCCAGGTTTAGTTCATGAGATCTACTAGCTGATCTAGTGATATATTGGTTTGGTATTATCATATCTATTCAAATCTGATTCATTCCTACCTTTTGTACTTTATATTCCTATCAATTCATGATTTTTATGCTAGTATTACAGTGGCTAACATTTTTTTTTTCGCCATTGTTTTGTTTTTTACTTCTACATGACACTACGCATGCACGGTGGGTAATAACTGCTACCACCACCTGTATTTAATTATCAGTAAATGGTTCCACCACCTATTCATTGTAATCAGGAAGTGGTGCTGCCCTAGAACCGCTCTGTCAGTAACCCTCGATACGCGGTGCCAGGCAGGCCTTTTTAAGACTTGTCATTTCAAAGTTTGGTTTGTTTTTATTTTTAGTTATGTATGTTTGGGCATATTTAAAGAGATCTGAGTAGTTAAAATTCAAATCCTAGATGTGGTAAATGCTTGTATTGTTGAATTCAAAAAGCTAGGTTATGATCATCATTTTCATTGTTGTATGCTTAGTTTTTCATTTTAGAAAGGAGTGCTTGGAAGCTTAGTTCAGTTAGATCTCATTCTTACTGCTTGATAAAACTGAAAAGGAATACTTTCTTGTTGGTTTCTTGCTTTCATTTTTCGTTAAGTTTATGAAAGACTTCTTTTTTGCTTTTGAAAAGAAATTTTTTTGTTTAGATTTGATTAGAATTTTTTCTCAGAGACACATTATTGGACTCCTAAATAGGCTCATAAGCTTTTAGATCTCCATATTCTTCTTTATCTTTAAATTCTTGTCTCCTCAAAAGAAAAAAAATTAGTAGTTTTAAGTTAGATCTTTCCATTTTTGAAGAAAATTTGAAAAAGTACTTAGTATGCCTTTGAGCGTTTTTTGTCTTTCTTTTTATGAAAAAAGATCTCACTCATTTGTTTACTTTCAATATTAGATTAGAAGTGTGTTGCTCGTTTGTATTCTCGGAAATATTTGATTTGTTAGACCGTTTGAGAAAGTTTTGGTTTTGAAACGAAAATGGAAAAAGGAAATACTCTTTCCTTCCCGTAAGTAGGCATGCTTTGAATGGTAAAGTGAAAGAATTTGCATATCATAATTGCATGGTTTTACATTTATGTTTACTCTCCATGCATTCACCTAACCGTTCAACTTAAAATTGACGGTAGCTATAGGTTAAAAATATTAGTAACTTGAGTGATAGGTTAGAGATGTGTTCCAACGTTGTAAAAGGTAGGAGCTGTCGTTTATTTCCTACATTGCAACACGGGACCTACGTGGTTCTTCCACGTACTGTCGATATATAGAATGAATTTTCACGTATCCTTGATTTTTATTGAAAGGTACTTCACGTACTTGATTGTATATCGAAAGGCCCCTTGTGAATGATTGTGCATTAGAAAACACTACTACAGATTTAATCTCCCACATACCTTGTGTATATTGGGAGGCCCTTCTAGGATTCTTGAGACCATCTGAGAAAATCCCTTTTGGCCATGTTGTTGGTGCAATACACCGAGAACAACACTCAGGGATATTACTATGCACATGTCGTCCAAGTAGTCAAGTATTCCGGTGAGGGATGGTTGATCCTCCTCATAGCTTTTTACTGTTGGACCCTGTGGTATATAGCGAGTTGCAAAAACTTGACAATCCTAGTGAGGAATCAGCTTGTATCAGCCCCTCTTATCACTTAATTTTGCTTGTGGCCTGTAGTTTGTGTAGGAAAACGTTTTGTGTGATTTTCCTAGTTTTAAAACCCTAGGTTGGGTTTTAGTGACCATATAATCTGACTGAGTTTTAGTTGAGACAATCCAGAAGAAACCATGGCTTACCACCCGACTTTCCTCCTATTACAAGGGAGAGCCCAATGGAAGCCACAAATCAAGGAGCTGAAACTGACTCCCATGTGGAAGGAATCCTAGTTATGGATAGCGGAGAACAATTCACTGCTAACGTTAATCCCTTAGTCCAACATCCTCCTAAGACAGACACTTCATTTCATTCAACAATGGAAGGTCGTACTGATAGTCTTGTTGAAATAGAATATGGACCTAATTCTCCTTTTTGGAGAACCTCTATGCGTCAATCTCTTTCCAAAATTTGGGGTTACTAGACCTTCTTTTGAGAACCCTCCTTTAGGTGAGGATGAATATAGGACAATTCAAGCATCTCTTGATTGTGCTCACAATTTTTCAAAGAGAGTGGAAAGAATTATTCCCTCACATGTACCTCAAAAAGAACCTATGTCGGCCCTTTTACCCTGCCTTTTGGATCCATGGCCTTTCGGATATCGTTCACTTGCTAAAACCTTGGATCCTATTGAAGATGTCACAGCATGTAGCGTGACTTCTCATAATCCAGGTCAAACCTCCAACCCTACTCCTGCAGTTTCACATTTTAGGTTTGTTACTAGTCCTCTCGTACCAATTGTAGCTGGGGGGAAATCCACATATCAAGTGGTATCAGTACATTCCAACGCCGAGGGGAAACCCCCGACGTGAGCTACATCATTCGTTAGTGTATTTTCTACTAGTTCTAGACAGACTTCTATTGTAGGAAAACCCACAGTGGTCGTTCCTCCCACCAACATCAATATGGTAAACCCTCCATTAAGTTTAGGCCAACCCTTAGGGGTACAACCTGCAGTCAACCAATATTCTTGGGGTTATGTTTACCTAGGGAATCAACTACCTGTATAAAATATGAATTATCAACCTACATCTATAGGAACTATGTATCTTGGAATCCCTTACCTTGGAAACATGTTTACGATGTGGGGGAAACTTAATTAGTCCTACATGCTAGTAATGGGACGAATGCCTGTTAATACTGCTGGAGGTTCTGAAGGGCCACCTTATGGTGTCCCACCCTTTGGAGGACCACCAGGAAGAGGACCACCTCGCAGAGGCCTACCTGGAGGAGGTCCACCTTACAAAGGACCACCACACAGAGGCCCACCACCTGTAGGTCCACCTTCGGGAGGTCCACCACTTGGGGGTCCACCTTCTAGAGGACCACCACCTGGGGGCCCACCACCTGGAGGTCCACCACCACCTGGAGGCCCAACACCTCCAAGTGGCCCTCCTCCTATAGGTCCACCCCCTTCAGGAAGACCTTCAAGAGGATCATATTCCTATCAACAATCCCAACATCCAATATATCAGTCAGCGTATGGTCCTACTAGTACGTATATGCCTTATCAATACTACCAGTTGTTACAGCTGATTTTACCACACATGGTAGATCACACATTTATGGCCTTCCCTGTCCCTCTGTAGACTCTCTAGACCCCATGGACTATTTTTGTACCTTTGATGTTTCCAAGATAATCCCTAAAAACACCTGTTATTTGCTGTATGTGACTTTTAATCCCTTTTCCACGTATAAATGTGGATATTACCCTTAAACTCGCGTACATCGGGATGTGTGCAAAAGGCCAAATATTTTTGGAGTTTTCCTTGATGTGGATCCCAATTAATTGTCTCTTGGCCTTCTATATGCCTCGAGATCACTCGGATTTGACCTTCCATTACCCCATTGAAGAACTATATAAGGAACCCTTTGGATACATTGAAGGGGAGGAATTGAAGAGCAAGAAAACTATAGTCCATTGTTGCCGTAGCTTGCTTATACTTGAGTCTGCACCCTTTGCCCCTTGGAGCACTTTTTGTTCTTCCCAAGCTTTCCTTTTCTTGTGAGATTGCTATTGAGAGAAGGAGGATTGAGGTGGTGGAGGCCCAGGTGGAGGACTCAGTTTCTCTGGTTCACAGACGTGCCGACAGAGGTTGTCACTTGTGTAATCTCTGATTTATATTAATAGAATTATCTTTTCCCGTCCAATGATGTGCATTTAAATGAATATTGAATCCATGGATGCTTTTAATTGCTTATATATTATTGATTATATATTCTATATTAGCTCTAACACCATTATATAGCATGCTTGTCTTGTTTGCTGTTGTTGAGAGAGCAAATTGCTAATACAAGCGGGATTGAAAAAGCTCAACGGGGAGCTACATCAACCGTCTAGAATAAGGTATGTTTTGAGATCCTTTAGTGTTATATGTTGTATTTATCTTGCATATTGGGAAGGAATTGATTTCTATGGTTTCTCTTTCTGTTGTGGTACACCCCAAGCCATAGGAAGTTTTCTCCGTAACAGAATTGGTGACCATACTGGGGAGGTTCCTAGTTGTTTTCTTTGGGGGTTTTTTGGCATTCAATGTGATTGAATTGCTCTGATTTCTCTGTTTCTGTGTCGGTTCTAGGGGCATGTTTTCCCAGTAGTGTCTTACAGGAGTAAATTTTGTCTCAGCTTGTCTGTTTTCCTTCTTTTTATATCTTTTTCTTCCAGTATGCGGGTTTTGCTTTCACAGTCGCATGTACATGTGGGTTTTCCTGTAATAGTCATGTATGCCTTGATTTTTTGCCTTTTTGGGAAGATTAAGTGTTTCTAGGTGATTTTGGATGATTGTTGAGTCTTCTTGGATGCTTCTGGAGTTTGTATACATCCCTGTTTTTGACCAGAGACCTCTTTTAATGTTATTTTTTGAAAATGTTCTTGTCATTTCATTTTCTATTTTTTGTTTTGGGATTAGTGAATTAGGTATCTTTTACCTCGGTGCTTTTCTTAGTTGCTATCTGTGATTACTTGTAGAGTCTAAGGGTTGTAGAGTCATACTTTTGCTTTTTATCTCATTTAATTCAAAAATACAAAAAAGCAATTGATTTTTGCATCATTATGCATTGTTTGCATTTTGCATTAGCATGGTACTTGCATTAGGTTTGCTTGGAGAATATTAGTTAGATTTTCATATAGGAATGATTGCATATTCATTTGAAGGAAAAATTTTGCACTTCACGTAGTAGCATACCTTGTTCTTCATTTGACACAATGCATTTGCATTGATTGTTAGGTGTGCATTTTACTTCTTGTTGTGTCATAACATCATTAGTTGCATGTCCATTTACCATTTTGAGTAATAAATCCAATTAAAATCAACGCATAATAAAATGAATTACACTCTTTTCTTTTTTAGGGTGCACTAACAAGACTAGGTTTTAAGGGTCTTGGAATAGTTCATTGTGAGTCAATTCTCCAAGACCACTAAACGAAACAATTAGGTGTCTGTCCAGGTGAGAGTGTGAAATTCCTTTATATAATTGGTGTTCTCAGGATCCTCCTCTTACATGGGAGTAAAGCACGAGGCAGTGTGAGCGGTTATGATTAGGATGACCCGTGGTTGTAACTGTGTAGCACCATATATATTTCTAGGATTGGATTCGTATCTGGGGGCTCTTTCGAGAGTTTCAGGATTTGCTACCCTACCCATACGGTCAATCCTACTTGCGACTATCTGCCTGAGCATTGATTATATTGAGGTGACCTTAGTTTCCTTACCTAAGTTATCGACAGGGTATTTTCAGAGGTTATTCTGCAGGTGTCCTGGCCAGGTAGGGGTTGGACATCACCGTTGCTATATGTGTTGAAGATGAGGGCCACTATAATTTGTTACGAACCTCCGCTTGTTGTGTATGGGAGTATCAAGCTTCTCCTAGGTGAGACATACCTGCTTCATTCCGAAGCTCACATATCCTACCCTTATTTGTTTGTGATTTGGCTTTACATTTTTATGTGTATGCTCTGTGCACGCTAGTTTTCCTAGGGTTTGCGTGATTAGATTGAGTATTTTATTTTTTGAGTCATTGTGGATTCAGGTACAACACCCCACCATTCTTGTCATTTAGCAAGACTTCTACCTTTCACATCTCCTCCTCCTTTTGGAGAGGAAACTAGACAATCCGGGCATACTACTTCTCTCTTTGATTCACACACCATGGGAGATCACGAGGATGAGATTCCAGAGATGTCTTCCCCACCTCACGAGGTTTGGGAGGAAGATCCTACTAGCACATATGATCCTTCACATTAACAACCTTCACGATCTGGTTATGATCCCTCATTCACCGGTCACTGGTATTGGTTGCCGGACGACGAAACTTAGCATGAACCCATAAGCACTAGTCATGTTCATTATGGCATGCATGATATCCCTGCACTCGTTCCGGCATACCATGCTGAGTCAAAAACTGATCCTAACACTATGCCTAGGGGCACTCCTATTCCTTTCCATGCGGATAGATTTGGGAGTACTAGTCACATTACACCTTCCATCCTTGTGGTGGAAGCATCCTCACATGTTTGTCCTAGACCTAGTGTTAGTAATTCTATGCGGATACTAGAACCAAGACGAGTGAACATTGGAAACACCACTTACATTCCTTCACATGTCCCTTCGTCCTCGAACCCTGTTACTTCGAATGCATTTTTGACAACCCTTCCTCCCCCGCATTCATGTGGTCCTTCGGGCCAGAATATCACTACTAGTCATGTTCGTTCTGCGACTACTCGCTACTAGTCATGTTCATTCTAGATCGTCTCATATTCCATCTCATGGACTTCCCCATATCCCTAACTATGCAACTTCTCATGGGAAATCCCATGGAACACCTTATGGAACTTCTCATGGACATTCTTACGGACCGCAATATGGATAAAACTATCAACCCTATGGGTACGGGTATCAAAAACCCGCTTACTCATCTAATTATGGCTTTGTAGCACCACATAATAAAGGTACCCCACATCACAATGCTTCCATGCATCCCTATACGGGTCAAATGGGAGGAGGTTATTATGGCCAAGGACATGGTATTTATAGCAATCAACCTTACATGAACCAGAACTATTAGGGAGCATGGCATAGACCGGCTCAACCTAGGCTCCCTTTCCTCATGACATTAAACTTACCTGACTTGTCGAGACTGATGAATGGTCTAGTATCTCATGACCCGGCCTGGCTATCCCTAACAAGCTTCCCTCGGACATTCCCAAGTTCGAGGGTAAGGCTGGAGAAGATCCTAGTGAGCATGTCACTACTTTTCACCTTTGGTGCTCTTGCAATTTCTTACACGATGGTTCAATCTGTTTGAGGCTATTTCAATGCACCCTCATGGGGCTTGCAGCGAAATGGTATATAGAGTTACCAAAGGGGGAATACACTTTATTTGATGACCTTTCCATGACTTTCCTCAACCAATTTTAGCTACCCATACGTTAAGACATCGGTACCGAACTCTTGTCGACTTTTTGGCAAGATAAAGCCACACATATTTCGGATCACATTCAAGAGTGGCATAGACAGAAGTGGTTGATCAAATCCTTTATAGCACCAGAGTTTCTCCTTGAGTGGTTCCTCAAATAATTGTTAACATACATTGCAAAGGATGTTTCTACATCCGAAGTCCAAAACGAGGAACAAGCAATATTTAGGGCACAAGAGTTGGATTTGATCTACGCTCAGTCCAGACTTTTGTATGAGATTATACCTAGTGCTCCATGATCTAGTTTCGATCCCAAGGTCAAGCCTTGGCCACATGCTGATGGCATTGTGGGCTTTACAAGTACCAAAGCTGTGGATTTGGTTGTGAAACGAGTGAGCCAATTGTCGATTAACCAGTCCATGTCGGGACAAGCGATGGCTTCGTCTCAACCTACCCAATTGACAAGTGTACTTTTTGTGGAATCGTCGGACCCAAATGGAAACCAATAGCCCAAAAGGAATAATAAAAAGGGAAAAAATAATCATAAGGGTGGGAATAAGAATGAAAATGCTAATAATAATGACAAGAATGCTCGTAGTGTTGGGGGGGACAAGCATACTAAACAAAAGGTGAAGTTTCCTTGTAAGTTGTGCAAGGAAGACCATCTCACTTACTTGTGCCCTCGTATGGAAGATGCCTTGAGATTCATAGCATAGGGCCCAGCTGTGTTAACTAATCCTTCACTGAACAATCAAAATATGAACTCAAGGACCATTGATCCTAATTGTGCGTCGGGTGGAAATCAAAATTCTTCGAAAGCCAATAGTGGTCATGGTTGCATCAACATGGTGCATGCTGCTAAGGTTGTTACTCGTGCGAAAGATTATGGTTCGTCACAACTGGACCTTGGAAAATAACCTTCCCCAGCCGAGAGCCCTTTGCGTATCGAAAAACCTACATATAACCTGAATCTCCACCTTGCATTCTTGAGGGATTCCTAAAGCATTCGGGGCACAATCCTAATGCCCGAGTCACCCAAAACTATTCAGTTGTCAAGGATTTGGGCCAAACTCCTTGTGTAATGTCCACACTTGAAGTGCTTCAGACTTGTCCTCCATAGAGGAAAGCTTTGTTGTCTGCTCTTGGGGTTAGTGACGATAGCTCTTCTTCCATTATCAAATTTGAAACCATGAGAGTACATCCTCGCTTTCCTTACTATGTGTCTCTTTTGATTCATGTAGAATGCCTTAACAAGACTGTTAAACGCACTGTCATTGATGAAGGCGCTGCTTCTTACGTGATGTCTTTGTCTTGTTGGAAGGGTTTGGGTTCTCTCGAGTTATCTCAATCCACTACTATGTTGACAGCTTTCAACGGTAGATGGTTTCAGCCGCACGTGATTCTTCCTTCGCTAAAAGTCCAATTGGGAGGAAATACCGTCATGATTAAGGTCGAGGTGGTTGATGCGCCCCTTGACTACAATCTTTTACTGGGTTGGAATTGGATGTATAGTATGCAAGCCGTAGATTCTTCCCTCTTTCGAGTGATATGCTTTTCGTTTAATGGGAATATTGTTACGATTGATCAGACGTCATTCCAAAATCTGTGTGTCAATGCATCATTAGGAGCTTCTATCCCAATTATTGATCATTCTCAACCGGCAACTGGGAGTGTGGGTGTGGGTATGTATCCTTCTCTTATGGGAACCTTTAGTTGTCCTGCACCTGTTCTTATGATTGGGTCTAGTTTTGGTGGGGCTTCATCCTCGTTGAATTGAGTGTCTTTTTGCACTACCCATATGGAAGATCCTTGGATTCTTCCTTCATCGATTCCTTTGGTTGGACCTAATGAAATGGACGTGCCATTTCCTGCAACAATGGTAGCATATCTAGAGAATCTTGCTCAGGTTGTAGAGTCTAGTCCTTCCTCTTCACAGATGGAGGAGGAGGACCCGTATGTGCTTCCTGCATGGGTAGTTGAGTCCTGTCATGTACATGATTTCCTTGACGATGTTTTTCCATCAGATGAAGCCATTATTGAGGCCATGTCTGGGGTTGAGCCACTTTGGGAAGAGTTACATCATCGATCATATTTTCTTCTTCAACTCGACCGTATGGAGCGTGATGACTTTAGGGAGATTCTTAGCGAGAATATTGGTAGTCTTGTGGTTCCATTTAGCTCTCCTAGTCAGATGACTGATGGGAACATGGCGAATTTATCACCTACTATTCCTATCCATATTTGTCGCGATCCTGGCAAAGTTGAGAATGTCTACATTGGGGTGGGTTGTTCCCCTGATGAGATCAATGAGTATATCGAGCTATTTAAATAGTTTCGTGACATCTTTGCTTGGTCATATGAGGAAATTCCAGGTATTGACCCTCGTATTGTTGAACATGTGATCAAAACCTATCCGCATGCGAAGTCGGTTCGACAACGTTTGTGTGCAGTGAATCCTAGAAAAGAACCCACCATTAAAGCTGAGATAGAGAAACCATTGAAAGATGTTTTATCTATCCCATTCCCTTGACAAAATGGGTTTCAAATCCCATTCTAGTAGATAAGAAGAAGGGAGCGATCCGTATCTGTACTGATTTCCATGGCCTAAATCGAGCTTGTCATAAGGATAATTTCCCCACACCATTTATTGATCAGATTTTGGATGAATGTGTGGGAAGCGAGGTATTCTCCTTTATGGACGGTTTTTCTAGATATAATCATATCCAAATTAAGCTCGAGGATCAACATAAGACTGCATTTATTTGTCCTTGGGGTACTTTTGCATATCAAAAGATGCCTTTCGGCCTTAAAAACACCGGAGCTACATTTCAGCGGGCTATGATCTTAATCTTTCATGATCTCAAAACGATTATCAAAGTGTATTTGGCTGACCTCGCTGCTCACTCTCGTTTGAGGGTGCATCATCCATATCATTTGAGATTAGTGTTTGAAAGATGCCTCCATTATCAAGTGCGTTTAAATCCTCATAAGTGCATATTTTGCATGACTGTTGGTTGTTTGTTAGGATTCATTGTATCCAAGGAGGGTATAAGAGTCGATCCCTTAAAGGTTGAGGCAATACTTCAATTATCTCCTCTGCATAATATTAGACACCTTCAGGGTTTGCAAGGCATGGCAAATTTCTTATGGAGATTCGTGGTTAATTTTGTGAACTTGACTAAAGTCTTTATGCATCTTTTGAAGAAGGACACTCCTTTTTACTGGGATGAGCAAGCCCAGGAGTCCTTTGATTCTCTTAAGCGAGCCCTAGAAATGGCCCCCATGCTTAGTCCACCTGACTATAGCTATGATTTCTTGATTTATGTGGCTGCGTCTATGGAGACGGTTAGTATGGTTTTGGCTCAGGATGATGAGAAACTCCATGAGCATGTCATATATTATTTGAGCCGAAACCTTATTGATGCGGAAATCCGTTATTCCCATGTGGAGAAGCTTTCCTTAGCCACTGTTCATGCGGTTTAGTGTTTGAGATTACTTTCTCCTTCACCAAACCTTGGTTGTAGCTCATATTAATCCATTTCAGTTCAGCCTCAATAGAAGGATGATAGGGGGAAAATACAATAAATGGATCGTCATTTTGCAAGATTTCGATCTCGAGATAGCTTGACTCCAAAAAGGGGGTTGAGCCACGTACAATATTCATAGATTAGAATCTCCATGATGAAGATACAGAAAGGATCATGATCTCCATGAAAGCTGAAGATATATAACAGATCAAGATCTCCATAATGGTTGGAAATGTCTGACATATACTGGAATCAAGTCACGAGAGCTGAAATCTCATGAACACTGGCATGATCAAGGAGGTAGCATATATGAGATGCCACCAATATGGAAGGTCTTCTACACAAACCGCTATGAGTACAAGTCCTACTATGTGAATAGAGGTGTCGAGGTCGAACATAGTAGTCCATCATTTGATTACCGGTCATTGATGTATACCGTTAACAGACGTGAGATCACCCATTGATAATGATAATGGGAATCAAGGTACTAGAGTGCAAACTAACAAGTGTGAATAAATGTGTTGAGGTCAAACACTTGAGAGAATCCATCGACCAGGGGACATTGATGTATTCCCAAAGAACCATCAATGGCGAGAGAACCTGCCACTGATGATTGGAAGTCTCAAGGCACTCAAAAATGACTCTAGATTCCAATCCCAGAATAAATGATATGAAGTTGATGGGATAAAATCCGCTAGAAGGAGGGCATTAAGGCATCCCCCATCATCCAACACGAGGTACTCAGCAAAGTTGTATAATGTGGAAGGACTCGATCATAAGGTGCACGAACCATTAACTATACTGGGAATGGCTGACATGCAAATTCAAGATAACTGAGGAATGGACGACTCAGGTTTCAACTTCCTTTGAACAAGAGCATAATGGTGAATGGTGGCTGAATGTAAGTAGCATAGACTCGATATACAAAACTGGGACATCTCTACGACACAGGAGGCATCGACAGAGGCTCCATAAGGACTGGAAGCTTAACCAGTCGGTGGAGATAAACTCAGATAAATGAGTACAGCTCCTAAAGTCAAACTACAAACCCAACCAATGGATGTGATATACAGTGCTCTGTTCGAACGTGACACGACTCGACAGCTGCCAAAGATAACATCTTTCCTTGTCCGGCTTTTTGGTTTTTTAATTTTTATTTTTTTAGACTTTTTCAAATATTTAAAAAGCTTGAAAAATAATAAAACTTCTTTATAGTTACAGACTAGGAGGAGACGAGTGTCATATGGGAAAACAAACTAGTTCCAAGCAGTGGAACATACCTATGCTCAATGTAAGGATACATGTGTAGGATAGTGACACTTGGGGGAAAGTCCCCTCCTGGTAAAATAGGGAATCAAGCTGCAAAGGATATAAAAGATGGCTCTACATGGCTAGACATGAGACAAGCTCGAGCTATATGGCTGAAACTCAAAGTCAGGGAAGCCGGTGTAAGGCTCAAGAAGGCAGGAAAAGCTCATGATAATGCAATTATAACTTGACATAAGAGAATCCTGAGGGAAACAGGCCAACAAAATATCAAGAGGAGTATGCGACTCTTGCAAAATGTCATGGCAATACTATACAATGGACTCCCACACCCTAAGGGACAAAATGTCAGCATGGGAACCAAATGCAAATAAGACACTAACTAGGGTACCCATGTAAGGTCAAGCTCTACCATTCACATCATGCCACTTCTAAAACAGCAAGAAGGTTCTGTGACATAATAGAATGGGTTCGTACCTAAGGATATAATGAAATGGTCATAAGGTCGTGCAAAATGAAAATGGGGGTGAACCTAACCTATATGCCAGTTTAAACATCATACCTGTAACGGGCACGAACGGGTCAAAGTAATGGTCGAAACGACGCTCAAAATGGTCTCCTACATCATAAATTAGTCCAAAAACGGTCCAAAATATAGAACAGGGGGTAAAAATTGCTATAAATAGTAAAAAAATTCAAAACATTATATAACATTTGAAATTTTTACCCAATTGAGCTCAGAACTTCAACAACGAATTCTAGGAGATCCAGCCGGTGGAATCCACTCCCGTTTTTTCCAGGTACTTACCCATGCCCCGCTCTTTCATTTTCATGCAAATTTTATCAATTTCCATGGTGCATTTAGGATTCTAGGCCAATCTAAGATGCGTGCCTCGGCCCACGCAGAAATCGAGGATTTTTTCGCGTATAGGGTTGGATATACGTGGAAAAAGACCTCAAAGTCACGTACATACATGGTTGTTTAGCAAATAGTCATGTATGCGGCCACATTCAATGTTTTTCAAGTGTTCTAATGGATCAAACTTAAATTTTATGTGCAGGATGGTCCTAGAATGGAGAGAATGTAAACACGGTGGTGTAGAGGGGGCAATAAGGGAAGATCTAATGGCTCAACAAGCTTTGCGGTCATGTGGGCTCTACAAGTTTTGGTGTCTTGGTGGTGTACGGGCCAAACCAAGACTACTGTAGATGCTAGTAGACTACTGGGATCCAGACTCAGAGTCGTTCTAGATAGATAGGATGTCCCTCACCATAGAAGTGGAGGACATATAATTTATTACTGGAATTTCTCGATGGGGGGAAGTGATGAACCTACGCTCTCGCGGGCCCAAAGGTGGCCTGACTATAGATGAGTACACAGCAGTGTACTGTTATCCAGACATAGAGAAGGTGGGGAGTCAGATCCCAACTAACTCCATACAAGTGCTAGGCCTAAAGGCCATTCTACTAACACTGGGCAGGATAGCGGGGCTAGCCTCACTCCACCAGGCCTCGCTGCCATTGATGTTCTATGTCGTGGAGTGCATGAGGCCCATAGTTTATGACTGGAGTACGACATTGTTGAGAAACATGAAACAATAGCTCAGTGACTGCAAGATGGGCATGGTGCGAAACTTTGGTTTTAGCAGCATACTGAGCACGTTCTTCTTCGAGCGTGTTCCGGGATTGAGCCCTAGAGTTGAAAATCCTCTACATGGGGTTCGAGATCCAACCCAACGGCGTTGGGTAGATGTGATGTGCAGACTGGGTGGAGGTAGGGTGTCCAACCCCTATCCGACTAATTTCTTTCTATGGTGGCGATGACAGATAGTTGCCATCAATGATTACCCCTATGTGGGGATAGACTTTAAGGGAGACCCCGACATGCCGCTACCACCAAGATAGGAATACGGTGACATTGGTAATGAATCTTGACCCTCTTTTAAAATTTTTGAGTTATTTAATTTTTTTATGTTTTCTAATTATATGGAATCAAAAGACATATTTTTGGCTGACAATACATAGTGACATCCTATCATATGCATGCAGATGTAGGACCACGACGTCCTGAAGGCTTCCCTCATCATAGACGGAGGGGAAGAGGGGATGATATTACGGGTGTGGATGCGGAGCGAACACTCCAAAGCATGGCTGTTTAGCAAATAGTCATGTATGCGGCCACATTCAATGTTTTTCAAGTGTTCTAATGGATCAAACTTAAATTTTATGTGCAGGATGGTCCTAGAATGGAGAGAATGTGAACACGGTGGTGTAGAGGGGGCAGTAAGGGAAGATCTAATGGCTCAACAAGCTTTGCGGTCATGTGGGCTCTACAAGTTTTGGTGTCTTGGTGGTGTACGGGCCAAACCAAGACTACTGTAGATGCTAGTAGACTACTGGGATCCAGACTCAGAGTCGTTCTAGATAGATAGGATGTCCCTCACCATAGAAGTGGAGGACATATACTTTATTACTGGACTTTCCCGATGGGGGGAAGTGGTGAACCTACGCTCTCGCGGGCCCAAAGGTGGCCTGACTATAGATGAGTACATAGCAGTGTACTATTATCCAGACATAGAGAAGGTGGGGGAGTCAGATCCCAACTAACTCCATACAAGTGCTAGGCCTAAAGGCCATTCTACTAACACTGGGCAGGATAGCGGGGCTAGCCTCACTCCACCAGGCCTTGCGGCCATTGATGTTCTATGTCGTGGAGTGCATGAGGCCCATAGTTTATGACTGGAGTACGACATTGTTGAGAAACATGAAACAATAGCTCAGTGACTGCAAGATGGGCATGGTGCGAAACTTTGGTTTCAGCAGCATACTGAGCACGTTCTTCTTCGAGCGTGTTCCGGGATTGAGCCCTAGAGTTGAAAATCCTCTACATGGGGTTCGAGATCCAGCCCAACGGCGTTGGGTAGATGTGATGTGAAGACTGGGTGGAGGTAGGGTGTCCAACCCCTATCCGACTAATTTCTTTCTATGGTGGCGATGACAGATAGCTGCCATTAATGATTACCCCTATGTGGGGATAGAGTTTAGGGGAGACCCCGACATGTCGCTACCACCAAGATAGGAATACGGTGACATTGGTAATGAATCTTGACCCTCTTTTAAAATTTTTGAGTTATTTAATTTTTTTATGTTTTCTGATTATATGGAATCAAAAGACATATTTTTGGCTGACAATACATAGTGACATCCTATCATATGCATGCAGATGTAGGACCACGACGTCCTGAAGGATTCCCTCATCATAGACGGAGGGTAAGAGGGGATGATATTACGGGTGTGGATGCGGAGCGAACACTCCAAAGCATGGCTGTTTAGAAAATAGTCATGTATGCGGCCACATTCAATGTTTTTCAAGTGTTCTAATGGATCAAACTTAAATTTTATGTGCAGGATGGTCCTAGAATGGAGAGAATGTGAACACGGTGGTGTAGAGGGGGCAGTAAGGGAAGATCTAATGGCTCAACAAGCTTTGCGGTCATGTGGGCTCTACAAGTTTTGGTGTCTTGGTGGTGTACGGGCCAAACCAAGACTACTGTAGATGCTAGTAGACTACTGGGATCCAGACTCAGAGTCGTTCTAGATAGATAGGATGTCCCTCACCATAGAAGTGGAGGACATATACTTTATTACTGGACTTTCCCGATGGGGGGAAGTGGTGAACCTACGCTCTCGCGGGCCCAAAGGTGGCCTGACTATAGATGAGTACATAGCAGTGTACTATTATCCAGACATAGAGAAGGTGGGGGAGTCAGATCCCAACTAACTCCATACAAGTGCTAGGCCTAAAGGCCATTCTACTAACACTGGGCAGGATAGCGGGGCTAGCCTCACTCCACCAGGCCTCGCGGCCATTGATGTTCTATGTCATGGAGTGCATGAGGCCCATAGTTTATGACTGGAGTACGACATTGTTGAGAAACATGAAACAATAGCTCAGTGACTGCAAGATGGGCATGGTGCGAAACTTTGGTTTCAGCAGCATACTGAGCACGTTCTTCTTCGAGCGTGTTCCGGGATTGAGCCCTAGAGTTGAAAATGCTCTACATGGGGTTCGAGATCCAGCCCAACGGCGTTGGGTAGATGTGATGTGCAGACTGGGTGGAGGTAGGGTGTCCAACCCCTATCCGACTAATTTCTTTCTATGGTGGCGATGACAGATAGTTGCCATCAATGATTACCCCTATGTGGGATAGACTTTAGGGGAGACCCTGACATGCCGCTACCACCAAGATAGGAATACGGTGACATTGGTAATGAATCTTGACCCTCTTTTAAAATTTTTGAGTTATTTAATTTTTTTTATGTTTTCTGATTATATGGAATCAAAAGACATATTTTTGGCTGACAATACATAGTGACATCCTATCATATGCATGCAGATGTAGGACCACGACGTCCTGAAGGCTTCCCTCATCATAGATGGAGGGGAAGAGGGGATGATATTACGGGTGTGGATGCGGAGCGAACACTCCAAAGCATTCATACCAACTTCAGAAGGCTGACACACATAGTACCCATGGCACAAGTCGAGGACTTGCCTGAGGCCATGCAGCGCCCGGTGGTAGGTGTACCACGAGCATGGGTGCGGTTATTTCAATGGCTAGCTAGAGCCGTGGTGACATTCCATGATCACAACCCCCCTCCTCCTCCACAGGCTTAGATACCTGGGAGTGATACATTTTGTACTACCATGTATTTATATTTTGGTGGCTCAAGAGCCCCATTTTTGTATTATGACACTATGTATTACCACATTTTGGATGTTTATAAAAACTTTTATGATGATCAATTTATTTATTTACATGTGTAAAAATTTATGTTTGTGATGAGCTTATTGTCTATGAAACAAATGCCAATCGAACACATAGTTAGCATATGAGTCAGCAACTTGATTATTAATTCTTGGAACATGTATGTATGTTATATTGTCAAATTGCTGTTCTAACAATCTCACATGTAAGAATCTTCTTAAATAATGTTGGATCCCTGACATGGTACAAACCATTAAGCTGTGGCACTACTAACTCCGAATCAAGACGTACCTCAAGAGAGAGAACACCATGTGAAATGACATCCCGTAGAAGCTCGATAACGGCACTATATTCAACAACATTGTTCGAAGAGGGCCGTAAACATATGCCTCCTGAAGACAATACCTGACCTGTAGTAGTATAAATCACCCAAGCAGCAGAGGCCGAGTGTTTAGTGTGACGACTCGCACCATCCATGAATCCTATGAAGGTGGAAGATTCCATTAACATCTGCCAAAAGAAATGGAAACTAATCACAAACCTGATCACCATAAGAAAAGACCTACCTATGCAAAACTATACAATAATATACAATAGTCGGCCTTGGCTGAAAATCATGCATAGTACTTTTTAAGATAGAGCCCATTTCTAGGCTCCGCCAAGGCCATTCCCTTATAATCCACTAACTCATAAGCACCCTTCTCTAATACATGTTTAACGACGTAAGGACCACGCCACATGGGGTTAAACTTTCTTGCCCCTATGGGTTCTTTCAGTTGATCCCACAAAAGGACCAAATATCCCTCACTAAACCTCCTTGGGCGGATAGACTTATCGTACTGGAACTTAACACGACACTTATTCACTTCTAGAGCCACCAAGGCATCTCGGCGCTGCTCATCAAGTTGCTCTAAGTGGACCAAACGCTCCTCCAATGGGGAAGTGTTTGGTAAGAGCTCTATGGATAGCTTCAAATAAGGAATCTCGCACTCAACCGGCAATACCGACTCCACTCCATGTACAAGCTGATATGGAGAAAAACCCGTGGCAGTCTTAACAGTGGTTCTATAAGCCCACAAAGCAGGATATAACATAATGTGCCAATTCGTCTTGCTTTGTGCAATGGTTCATTGGAGAATGGATTTGAGTGATTTTTTCACTACTTCAACCTCTCCATTTTCTTGAGGGTAGTAAGAGGAGGAATGCTCTTGCTTGTACCCTAACTTTGAGGTCAATTCTTCCATCATACGATTCTAAAAGTGTGTGCCATGGTCAGTGACAAGCTCCTTCGGAATACCAAACCAAGTAATAATCTGGTTGAATACGAAGTGTGTGGCTGTCTCACCATTAGATTTAACTGTAGGCATAGCCTCAACCCATTTCATGAAGTAGTTAACAACCACTATGATATGATGATGCCCCCCAGCCGAAGCTGGGTTGCAATCCATGAAATCAAGCCCCCACTTAGTGAAGGGACTGGCGATGATGATGGGATGTAATGGGGCAGGTTGCGAGCGCATATTCCGTGCAAACACCTGGCAAGGGTGGCACTTCTTGACCGCATCTACACAATCTTTAAAGATCAACAGATAGAAATAACCCACTCTTAAGATTTTTTGGGCTGTAGAAAGCCCAGATAAATGACCACCACACTCCCCTCCGTGGCAATCATTCAGCACAAGCTCAGCCTCCTCATGAGTTAAAACAACGACGTAAAATGGAATCTATCCCACGGCGGTACAAGGTCTTATCCACTATGAGGTAATTCTTGGATATGTGACGTAATCGTCATCGTTCATCCTGTGAGAGGTGAGTAGGGACCTTCAATGTTTGTAAATATATGATAATGTCTCCATACCATGGATCCAAAGTTGAGATTAAGAAGATGTGCTCATCGAAAAACGTATCTTTACAAACCATCTCCTCCTCCTCGCTTGGGAAATCCGATATAAGCTCCGTAAAAATTAACGATTTCTTCGATTTTGCCGAAACAAACTCGAGATCGAATTCTTGTAAGATGGCAATCCATTTATACTTTTCCCCAATCATCCTTCGAGTGAGGACGAATTGAAATGGATTGACATGGGCTACAACCAAGGTTTGGCGAAGGAGAATATAATGTCTCAACCGTTGAAGAGCATATACAGTAGCTAAGGCAAGCTTCTCAACATGGGAATAATGGACTTCCACATCAATAAGGTTTCGGCTCAGGCAGTATATGACATGCTCTTGGAGCTCCTCATCCTCTTGAACCAAAACCATACCAATCGTCGCCATGGATGCGTCCACATAAAGTAGAAAGTCACGGCTATAGTCGGGTTGACTAATCACCGGGGCCAATGCTAAGGCTCGTTTAAGCACATCAAAGGACTCCTGGGCTCGCTCATCCCAACAAAAGGTGGTGTCCTTTTTCAAAAGATGCATAAATCCTCTAGTCAAATTGGCAAAGTTGACAATGAATCTTCGTAAGAAGTATGCCATGCCTTGCAAACATTGAATATGTCTAATGTTTTTCGGGGGAGACAACTGAAGTATTGCCTCTACCTTCAAAGGGTCGACTCTTAAACCCTCCTTAGAGACAATGAACCCTAATAAGCGACTAGGCTTCATGCAAAAGATGCACTTGTGAGGATTTAACTTGACCAAATAATGGCGGCACCTTTCGAACACTAATCTCAAATGATAGGAATGACGCATTCTCATACGAGAATGAGCAGCAAGGTCATCCAAAAATACTTCAATAATTGATTTGAGATCATGGAAGATCAAGGTCATAGCCCGCTGACGAGTGGCTCCAGCGTTCTTAAGGCCAAAAGGCATCTTCCGATATGCAAAGGTTCCCCAAGGAAAAATAAAGGCGGTCTTATGTTGGTCCTCAAGTTTAATTTGTATCTAATTATATCCGTAAAAGCCATCCATAAAGGAAAAAACCTCGCTACCCACACACTCATCTAAAATTTGATCAATAAATGGTGTGGGGAAATTGTCTTTAGGACAGGCACGATTCAAGTCACGGAAATTAGTGCATATACGGATCGCTCCCTGTTTCTTATCCACTAGAATAGGATTTGAAATCCACTCCGTTAAGGGAACAGGATAGAGAAAACCATCTTTCAACAGTTTTTCTATCTCTACCTTAATCGCGGGTGCTTTCCTAGGATTCACTGCATGCAAGCGTTGTCGAACAGGCTTAGCATTGGGATAAGTTTTAATCTCATGTTCAACAATGCGAGGGTTGATACCTGGCATTTCATCGTAAGACCAAGAAAATATATCACGAAATTGTTTAAACAGCTCGGCGTACTCTTGAATCTCACATGGGAAAATTCTACCCCAATATAGACATTCTCAATCCTGCCAGTATCGCGAGAGATATTGATAGGAATGGTAGGAGATATATTTTCCATGTTCCCATCAACCATCGGACCAAGAGAGCTTAATGGAACCATGGGACTACCAATTCTCTCACTAAGAACCTCCCTTAAGTCCTCACGCTCCAAGCAGTCAAGCTCGGGAAGAAAATAAGATCTATGATGCAATTCTTCCCAAGGTGGCTCAACCCCTGACATGGCCTCAATAATCGCTTCATCTGAAGGAAAAAAACTATCAAGGCAATCATGCAAGTGAGAAGATTGAACTACCCATGTAGGCAGCAGATACAGGTCCTCCTCCTCCATCCGTGAAGAGGAAGGACTAGGCTCTACAATACGCCCAAGATTAGCTTGATAAGCTACCATAGTTGCAGGAAATGACACGTCTGTCATGATGGGTTCACTCGAAGCATTCGGTGTAGGGAGAATCCAAGGATATTACATATGGTTCATGTGAAAAGACACTGATCTCACAGATATTGAAGCCTCACCAGAACTAGACCCTATCATAAGGACAGGTGCAGGAGATTCCAATTCCTACCTAGCAAGAGATTATAGTCAAGGGGCGCATCAACCACCTCGACCTCTATCGCAATGGTATTCCCTCCCAAACAGACCTTAAGGGAAGGAAGGATCCCATGTGGCCTAAATGATATCCCATCAAAAGCAGTCAACATGGTACCAGATCTAGACAACTGGGAACCTAAACCCATCCAACACGATAAAGACATCACAGAAGCAGCATCGCCTTCGTCAATCATAGTGCGCTTGATAATCATGTTAAGACATTATACATGAATAAAAAGAGACACATAATAAGGCAAGCGAGGCTGCAGTCCCACAGTTTCAAATTTAATCATGGAGGAAGAGTTATCATCATTCACACCAAGGGAAAAAAGAAAATCCTTCTGTTGCGAAGGACAACTCTGAAGTACTTCTAGTGCAGACATCGCACAAGGAGTGTGGCCCAAATCCTCGACAACAAAATAGTTCTGGGCAGCTCGAGCATTAGGATTGTGCCATGAACACCTAAGGACTCCCATAAGAATGCGAGGTGTACATTTAGGTTTATCCATAGGTTTTTCAATACGCAAAGGAGTCCCTGGTGGATCAGGTTCCTTTCCTGGGTCGGGTTGTGATGAACCATAGTCCTTCACATGGGTCACAACGTTCGTAGCACTCACCATGTTGATGCAACCATGACCACTAGCCTCTGGCAGATCTTGATCACCACCAAACTGATCATGGGTCCTCGAGTTCATGTTTTGATTGTGAGGTAAAGGGTTGGTCAACACAACTAGGCCCTGCACTAAGAATCTCGAGGCTTCATTTATACGAAGGCACAAGTAAGTGAGGTGATCCTCCTTACATAACTTGCAAGAAAATTTAACCTTACGTTTAGATTTCTTGTCCCCCCCAGCATTTCGAGCATTCTTGTCATTAGTATTAGCATTTTCATTCCTATTCCCACCCTTACGATTGTTCTTAGCCTTCTTTTTATTCCTTCCTGGTTACTGGTTACCCTTCTGGTCCGACGATTGCACCGAAAGCACACTCGCCGTTTGGGTGGGTTGAGACGAAGCTGTGGCTTGTATCGAAGCAGATTGGTTGATCGACAATTGATTGACCTATTGCACAACTGAATCCGTAGGCTTAGCACTTGCACAACCAACAATGCCATTGGCATGTGGTCCAGGTTTAACTTTGGGGTCGAAACTAGAACGTGGAGCGTTGGGAATGATCTCATATAACAAACCGGATTGAGCATAAATCAAGTCCAATTCATGCGCCCTAAAAATGGCTTGTTCCTCATTTTGAACTCTGGATGTAGAAACATCCTTCGCTATATAAGGCAATAATGAATTAAGGAAACACTCAAGGAGAAACTCCAGCGGTATGAAGGCTTTAATCAACCTCTTCCATCTATGCCACTCTTGGATATGGTCCTAGATATGCATGGCTTTATCCTACTGAAATGTTGACAAGAGTTCCGTACCAACGTTGTAACGTATTGGTAGCTGGAAGTGGTTGAGAAAAGTCATCGCTAGGTCATCGAACAAAGCGAATTCCCCCCTAGGTAACTCTATATACCATTTCATGGCAGGCCCTATAAGGGTGTGTTGAAACAGCCTTAAACGGATCAAATATTTGTGTAGGGAATTGGAAGAGCACCATAGGTGAAATGTAGTAACATGTTCGCTCAGATCCTCTCTAGGTTTTCCCTCGAACTTAGGTATGTCCGAGGGAAGCTTAGTAGGGATAGCCGACCAAGCTGGGTCATGAGATACATGATTGTTTGTCAGTCTTGACAAGTCAGGAATATTTAGCATTGTGAGGAAAGGGAGTCTAGGATGAGTAGGTCGATGCACTGCTCCCTGATAGTGTTGGTTCACATAGGTATGATTAGCGTAACCACCATGGCCTTGGCCATAGTGCCCTCCTCCCATTTGACCCGTGTAGGGTGGCATGGAAGCACCATAATGTGGTGTACCTTGACTATGTGGGGCTAGAAAGCCATAATTAGGAGAGTAAGCGGGTTCTTGATACCCATACCCATAAGGTGAATAACCGTGTCCATACTGCATCCCATAATAAGGTCCACAAGACATCCCATGAGATGTCCCATGAGACACTTTGTAAGTAGGAATGTAGGCTCCGAAAGTAATGACATGACCTCTAGAAATAGGGATATGACCCCCCGAAACAACAGGAGGTACTTGAACTTGAGACACAACTGTGCGAGTAGTAGCAGTACAGACATGACTCGTAGCGACATTCCAGCCCGAAGGACCACGTGAATGAGGTGGAGGAATGACATTCGAAGAACAAGGAACCAAGGACGAAGGGACCTATGAAATTATGTACGTGGTTTTCCCTATAGTCACTCATCTTGGATCTAGTATCCTAATAGGATCACTAACCCTAGTTCTAGGAGGAATATGTGATGTAGCTTCCACCACCGGGATGGAAGGTGCAATATGACTCGTGGTCCCAAACCTCTCTGCATGGTAAGGACTGGGAGTGCCCCGAGGCATAGTGTTACGTTCAAACTCCGATTCGACATGAAATGCCAAATCATGTGTGGGAATACCAGACATACCATAACTACCATAACTAGTGCTCGTGGGATCATAATGAGTCTCGTCATCCGGAATTCCATACCGGTGATGCGTGAATGGGGGATCATAGCTATAGTAAGTAGGTCTATCATGAAAAGTACCTATCTCAAAAATTATAGGACCTAACTCAGAAATTACAGGCATATCAGGTGAAGGATCATAGGTAGGAGTAAACTCCTCGTCATCCACTCGAAGTGGAGAAGAAAGCTCAGGAATACCATCTTCATGATATCCCATCGTGTGTGAATCAATGTGCGAAGTAGTCTACCTGGACCGTCTATTTCTCTCTCCTAAAGGAGGAGGAGAGGTAGAAAGCGGAAGTCCCACTAAACGACGAGAATGGCGAGGAGCCGCACTTGAATCCACAATGACTCAAAAATATAAAAGACTCTCTAATTATGCAAACCCTAAGCAAGCTAACATGCATAGAGCATACACCAATATAATATAAAGCCAAACATAAGCAATCAAGGGTAGGATAAGTGAGCTCCCGAATGAAGCAGGTATGTCTCACCTAGGAGAGGCTTGAGACTCCCATACACAACAAGCGGAGGTACTAACCAATTATTGTGGCCCTCAGCTTCAACGCGTAAAGCGACTGTGCTGTTCGACCCCAACCTGGCCAGGACACTTGCAGAATAACCCTTGCAAAGTACCCCCTTGATATCCTAGGTAAGGCAACTAAGGTCACCTCAATATAATCAATGCTCAGGCCTACAGTTGCAGGCGGGATTGACCGTATGGGCAGGGTAGAAAAGCCCAAAACTTTTGAAAGAGCCCCCAGATACAAATACAATCCTGGAAATATCTTCGGTGCTACTCAGTTATGACTAGGGGTCATCCCAATCAATAACCGCTCACACTGCCTCGTGCTTAAATCCCTTTTGAGAGGAGGATCCCGAGAAACACCAATTATACCAAGGAATTTCACACTCTCACCTGGATAGACACATACATGTTGTTGTTTAGTGGTCTTGGAGAATCTACTAACAATGAACTATTCCAAGACCCTAAAACCTAATCTTGTTGGTGAACCCTATAAAAGAAAAAGGTGTAATCCATTTTAATTAAGCGTTGATTTTATTTGGCTTTATGACTCAAAAGAGGTAGATGGTCGTGCAAATAATGGTGTTACGACACAATATGAAGCAAAATGCACACCTAACAATCAATGCAAATGCTTTATGTTCAATGAAAACAGGGTATGCGACTACGTGAAATGAACAATTTTTCTTCAAATGATAAGTGCAATCGTTCCTATATGAAGTCCTAACTAATACTTGAAAGTAAAACCTAGTGCAAGTACCATGCCAAATGCAAAAATGCAATGGATAATGATGCAAATAAGCAAATATTTTTGGATTTTTTGAAACAAAAATGAGATACTAAAGCAAAAGAATGATTCTACTACCCCCAGACTCGACAAGCACACTCAAACAACACTCACACAAAGTACTAAGGTAAAAGAAATCTAATGCACTAATCCCAAAACAAAAAAAAATCGAAAATGCAATGACAAGAACATTCTGAAAAAAGAAATCTACCCTTAAAAAAAAATGTCTTTGGTAAAAAACAGAGGTGTATATAGACTCTAGCAGTGTCAAAGGAGACTCAACAATCATCAACATTCACCCAACAACAATCAATCTTCCTCTAGAAGGCAAAACTAAGGGCATACATGATTGTTCGTAGTAAACCCGCGTATGTACACGGATATATCAGTGAAAACCGTGTATATACGTGATTGTGAGTTACAAACTCGCATACAGGAAGAAAAGTGCATAAAAATAAAGGAAAACAGACAAGCTGAGACAAACTTCACACCAATCAGACACTACCAGGCATACATGCTCCCAGATCCGACAATGAAACAGAGAAATAAGAGCAATTCAAAGTCATTAAATGCCGATAAAAACCCCCAAAGGAAAAATACTAGGAACTCCCCAGCAGAGTCACCAATTCTGTTACAGAGAGAAATTCCTATGGCTTGGGGTACCACAACAGACAGCTTGGATCCAGAAATCAATCCTTTCCAATATGCAAGAGAAATCAAATATCTAACACTAAAGGATCAAAACTCATACCTTATTCCGGACGGTTGAAGTAGATCCCCGTAGAGCTTTCCAACTCCAGCTTGAATTGATAAATTACTTCCTCAATAATCAGTAAACAAGACAAGCATGCTATATATGTTGGTGTTAGATCTACTCTAGCATATATAATCAACAACGTATAAGCATTTGAAATCATCCACGGATAAAATATTCATTCAAACATACATTATTGGATAGGAAAAGATATTTCTATTAATATAAAATCAGATATTACAATGAATACAACCTCTATAGGCATGTCTACAAATCGGAGAAACTGAATCCCCCACTTGGGCCTCCACCACGTCAATCCTCCCCCACTTGGGCCTCCACACCAAAGTTCTCCAAGGGACAAAGGGATACAGACTCAAGCATAAGTTCCGACAACAATGGACTATAGTTTCTTTGCTCTCAATTCTCCCATCCTCTTCAATGTATCCAAAGGGTTCCTTATATAGCTCTTCAATGGGGCAATGAAGGGTCGAATCCGAGCGATCTCAAGGAATATGGAAGGCTAGGAGACAAGTGAGTTGGATCCATGTCAAGTAAAACTCCAAAATAATTTAGCCTTTTGCACACATCCCGATGTATGCGGTTTTATGGGTCAAACCCACGTATATATGCAAGAAAGGGTTTAAAAGTCATGTATAGCAATTTAAGCATGTTTTTAGAGATGATATTAGAAACATCAAAGGTATAAAAAATGTCCATGGGGTCCAAAGAGTTTGCAGAGGGACAGGAGAAGGCCATACAAGTGTGATTCACCAGGTGTGGTAAAATCAGCTATAACAAATTTGTTTCAGCGAAATCGAAGAAATCATTGATCTTTGCGGAGCTCATATAGGATTTTCCAAGTTTGGAGGAGGAGGAGGTTTATGAGGATACATTTGTAGATGAACATATTTTCCTTATCTCAACTTTGGACCCTTGGTACGGGGATATCATAGTATATTTGCAAACGTTGAAGGTCCCTACTCACCTTTCACGGGATGAGCGATGACGATTACGTCATGTAGCTAAGAAATACCTTATAGTGGATAACACTTTATACCACCATGGGGTAGATTCCATTTTGCGTCATTGTTTAACCCATGATAAGGTTGAGGTTGTGCTGAACGATTTCCATGGAGGGGCATGTGGTGGTCATTTATCTGGGCTTTTTATAACACAAAAAATCTTGAGAGCGAGATATTTTTGGCCATCTATCTTCAAAGATTGCATTAATGCGGTCAAGAAGTGCCACCCTTGCCAGGTGTTTGCACGTAATATGCGCTCGCATCCTGCCCCGTTACATCCTATTATCACTACCGGTCCCTTCACTAAGTGGGGGCTTGATTTCATGGATTGCAACCTAGCTTCGGCTGGGTAGCATCACCATATCATTGTGGCTGTCGATTACTTCACGAAATGGGCAGAGGCTATGCCCACAGTTAAATCCGATGGTGAGACAACTGCGCATTTTGTTTTCAACTAGATTATTACCTGGTTCGAAATTCTGAAATAGCTTGTCACTAACCATGGCATCCACTTTCAGAATAAACTGATGGCAGATTTGGCTTCCAAGTTAGGGTATAAGCAAGAGCATTCCTCTTCTTATTACCCTCAAGTGAATAGATAGGTTGAAGTAGTGAAAAAATCACTTAAGTCTATTCTCCAACGAACCAATGCACAAAGCAAGACAAATTGGCATATCATGTTGTATCCTGCTTTGTGGGCCTATAGAACTGCAGTTAAGACTGCCATCGGTTTCTCTCCATATCAGCTAGTGCATGGGGTGGAGTCTGTCTTACCGGTTGAATGCGAAATCCCTTCTCTGAAGCTAGCTATAGAGCTTTTACCAGACACTTCTGCATTGGAAGAGTGTTTGGTCCTTTTAGAGCAGCGTTGAGATGCCCTGGTGGCTCTAGAGGTAAATAAGCATCGCGTCAAGGACCAATATGACAAGTCTGTCCGTCCAAGGAAGTTTAGTGAAGGTGACTTGGTCCTTTTTGGGGATCAAGCTAAAGAACCCTTGGGGGCGAGGAAGTTTAATCCCATGTGGCATGGTCCTTACATGGTCAAACATGTATTAGAGAAAGGTGCCTATGAGCTTGTTGATTACAAAGGGACAACCTTGGAGGAGCATAGAAATGGGCTCTACCTTAAAAGATACTATGCATGATTTTCAACCAGGGTTGATTTTTGTATATTAGTGTACAACTTGCATTGCATAGTTAGGTTTTCTTATGGTGATTGGGTTTGTTGATTAGCTTTCATTTCTTATGGCAGATGTCGATGGAGTCTTCCGTTCATATAGGATTCACTAATGGTGCTAGCTGCCACACTCAAAATTCATCTTCGACTGCTTGGGTGATCTATACTCCTACGGGTCAAGTATTGTCTTCAGGAGGCATATGTTTACAGCCTTCTTCAAACAATGTTGCTGAATATAGTGTCGTCATTGAGTTATTGCCTGATGCCATTTCAAATGGTGTTCATTCTCTTGAGTTATGTCTTGATTTGTAGTTAGTAGTTTCACAGCTTAACGGCTTGTATCGTATTAGAGATCCGACATTATTACGAAGATTCTTACGGGTTAGATTTCTAGAATGACAATTTGAAAATATAACATACATTCATGTTCCAAGAAATTGTAATCAAGTTGCTGACTCATATGATAACTATGTGTTAGATTGGTATTTGTTTCATAGACCATACGCTTAAATCACAAACACATTTTACACACATGTAAATAAAATAAAATTGATCATCATAAAAGTTTTTCATTAAATATCCAAAAAGTGACGTCATAATACATAAGTGTCATAACATGAAATTGGGGCTTTCGAGCCACCAAGACATAATACACATTCATACAAAAATGAATATACTCAGGTCTCTATGCCTGAGGAGGAGGGGGGTTCTGATCATGATAGCACACTACGCCTCTAGCTAGCCATCAGAATAGTCAAACCCATGCTCGTGGTACACTAACCACCTGTCCCTGCATGGCCTCAGGCAAGTCCTTGACTTGTGCCATGGGTACCCTATGTTTCGAATGAACAAAGTTAGTGTGGATTATTTGGAGCGTACGCTCCGCATCTGCACCCATAATTTCATCTCCTCTTCCCCTCTGTCAATGACGAGGGAAACCATCCGGTCGTCGTGGTCCTACATATACATATACATGACAGATTGTCACTATGTTTTGTCACACCAAAAACATGCTTTTTGAGTCCATATATCAAGAAAAACAAAAACATTCAATAACTCAAAAATTTAAAAGTGGGTTTGGGATTCTTTACCTATGTCACCATATGCTGCTCCTAGTAGTAGGGGCATTTTCGGGTCTCCTCAGAAGTCTATCCCGGCATAGGGGTAGTCATCTATGGTGATGATCTGCTTTCACCACCATGGAAAGAAATCTACTGGGTAGGGGCTAGCCACCCTACCGCCTCCTAGTCTTTGCATGACATTTTCCCAGCATCGCTGGGTTGGATCCCTGACGCCATGTGGAGCAATGTCTACCCTAGGGCTTATCCCTGGAACTCGCTTGAAGAAAAACATGCTCACTATACTGCCGAACCCAAAGTTTCGAACCCTTCCCATCTTGCAGTCACTGAGCTGTTGTTTCATGTTGATCAGCAGCGTAGTAATATAGTTGTATATTGTGGGCCACATGCACTCTACCACATAGAACATCATTGGTCATGAGGCTTGGTGGAGTGAAGCTAACCCTGTAATCTTTCCTAGTGCCAATAGTATGGCTTTAAGCCCCAGAACCTGAATAGAGTTTGTCAGGATTTGACTCCCAACCTTTTTCATGTCTAGAAAGCAGTACACATCAATGTACTCATCTATGGTCAGCCCGCCTCTTGGCCCACAAGATCAGAGGTTCACCATCTCTCCTCGTTGGGACAAACCAGTGATAAAGTATATGTCCTCAACCTCAATGCTAAGTGACATTCCATCTATCTGAAATGTTTCAGACTCTGGATCCCAATAGTCAACCAATAGCTGGAGTAGTCTTGGTTTGGCCCTGAAGCTGCCAAGACACCAAAAATTATACAAGCCACATGCCCATAATGCTTGTTGAGCCATTATATCACCTTGCACAACTTCCTTGACATCATCATGCTCTCTTTCCCTCCACTCTAGCACCATCTTGCACAAAAAACCAAATTTTTATCATTACTTGCCTTTGAAAACCATGTTTGTAGCCCTATATGCGACTGTTTTCAAAACAGCCACGTATGTATGCGGATTTTGGAGCATTTTCCATGTATGGCGAGCCCTATACGCATAAAACACTAGATTTCCACATGGACTGAAACACATACTTTGGGATGGCTCAAAAAATGAATTAGACCATGAAAATTTAAAAAAATTGCATGAAAATGAAAGGGAGGAGCATGAAAATTTACCTGGATCAAACGGGGACAGATTCCACTGGACGATGCTCCTGCAATTCGCTTCTGAGGTTCTGAGCTCAAATGCACTATGTTGGGTAAAAATTTCAAATGGTATGAAAATTTTAAATTTTTTACTATTTATATATATATTTTTTGAAATTTTTTACCCACTTTCTAGAGTTTTTGACCATTTCTAACCATTTTGGACTGTTTGAACTTATTTAATGTTGTAGAAGTCCTTTTTGAGTGTGGTTTGACTGTGGTTTTGGCTTGTTCATGCTTATTACATGTATTATGTCTAAACTGGCATATAGGTTAGGTTTCACACCCGTTTTCACTTTGCATAACCTTATGACCATTTCATTTTTTCCTTAGGTATGAACCCATTCTATCGTGTCACGAAACCTTCTTACTGCTTTTAGAAGTGACATGATGTGAATGGTAGAGCTTTACCATACATGGGTACCTTAGTTAGATCCTGTTTTGCACTTGGTGCCCATGCCGACATTTCTCCTTTAGGGTGTGGGATTCCTTTGTATAGTACTGCCATGACTTTGAGAAAGAGCTTCATACTCCTCTTGAACTTTATGTTGGTCATTTCCCCATGACTCCCTTGTATATGTCAAGTTGTAATTGCATTATCATGAGTTTTGCTTTCCTTATTGAACCTTATGCCGGCTTCCCTGACTTTGATTATTAGCCATATCGCCCGAGATTGTCTCATGTCTAGCCAAGCAGAGCCTTTTTACATATATATTTTGCATCTTGATTCCCCATTTTAACCGGGAGGGGACTTTTCCCCCAAGTGTCATTATCCTACACATGTTTCCTTGCATTGAGCATAGGTATGTTCCACTGCTTGGAACTGGTTTGTTTTTCCCTTGACACTCGTCTCCTCCTAGATTTGTAACTTTAAAGCACTTTTATTCTTTTTCAAGATTTTCAAAATATCTGAAAAAGTCCAAAAAAATAAAAAAACCAAAAATCCGGACAGGAAAATATTTTATCTTTGGCAGCAGTCGAGTTGTGTCGCCTTTGAACAGAGCACTGTATATCACATCCGTTCATTGAGTTTGACTTTAGGAGCTGTACACATTTCTCTAAGTTTATCTCCACTGACTGGTTAAGCTTCCAGTCCCTATGGAGCGTTTGTCGATGCCTCCTGTATCGAAGAGATGTCCTAGTTTTGTATATCAAGTCTATGCTTCCTACATTTAGTCACCATTCGCCTTTTATGCTCTTGTTCGAAGGAGGTTGAAACTTGAGTCGGCCATTCCTCAGTTATCTTGACATTGCATGTCGACCATTTTCGATACTGTTACTAGTTTTTGCACATCATGTTCGAGTCCTTCCACATTATACATTATTGCTAAGAACCTTGTGTTGGATGATGGGGGATTCCTTAATGCCCTCCTTCCAGCAGATTCCATCCCATCGAGTTCAGATCATTTATTCTAGGATAGGAGTCTAGAGTCCTTTGAGTGCCTTGAGACTTACAAACATCAGTGGTAGGTTCTCTCACCATCGACAGTTTTGGGAATACATCAATGTCCCCCGATCGATGGATTCTTTCAAGTGTTCGACCTCAACACATTTATTCGTACTTGTTAGATTGCACTCTAGTACCTTGATTCCCATTTTCATTATCGGTGGGTGAAATCGTGTCTATTAACAATATACATCAATGACTCATAATCAGATGATGGAATACTGTGTTCGACCTCGACATTTTTATTCACATACTAGGACATGTACTCGTAGCAGTTTGTGTAGAAGACTTTCCAGATTGGTGGCATTCCATATATGTTACCTCCTTAATCATGCCAGTGTTCATGAGATTTCAGCTCTTGTGACTTGATTCCAGTGTATGTCAGATATCTTCAGCCATTATGGAGATATTTATCCTTTGTATATCTTCATCATGGATATTATGATCTATTATATATTGTACGTGGAAATGACCACACATGTAATATTATGTATCATGCCTATTCATGGACATTGTACTCTTATGTATCTGAGGCTGCCGTATATATTTGCAGTCATATGTAGAGATCTATTATTGTACTATACTATTGGATGGATGGTTCTTCCACCTATTTCTTCATCACTCCACTTATGGGATGGGTTTATAATGTATTTCGGCCATTGTATCACCCCTCTGACCTCACACATTAGGGGGCATCTATTACAACTGATTTTACCACACATGGTAAATCACACATTTATGGCCTTCCCTGTCCCTCTGTAGACTCTTTGGACCCCATGGACTATTTTTGTACGTTTGATGTTTCCAAGATCATCCCTAAAAACACCTGTTATTTGTTGTACGTGACTTTTAATCCCTTTTCCGCGTATACACACAGATATTACCCTTAAACCCACATACATCAGGATGTGTGCAAAAGGCCAAATATTTTTGGAGTTTTCCTTGATGTGGATCCGAATTACTTGTCTCATGGCCTTCTATATGCCTCAAGATCACTTGTATTTGACCTTCCATTACCCCATTGAAGAACTATATAAGGAACCCTTTGGATACATTGAAGGTGAGGAATTGAAGAGCAAGAAAACTATAGTCCATTGTTGTCATAGATTTCTTATACATGCGTTTGCATCCCTTTGTCCCTTGGAGCACTTTGTTTTCTTCCCAAGATTGCCTTTGCTTATGAGCTTGCTATCGAGAGATGGGGGATTGATGTGGTGGAGGCCCAGGTGGAGGACTCAGTTTCTCCGGTTCACAGACGTGCTGACAAAGGTTGTCACTCGTGTAATCTCTGATTTATATTAATAGAAATATCTTTTCCTGTCCAATGATGTGCATTTAAATGAATATTGAATCCATGGATGATTTTAATTGATTATACATTATTGATTATATATGCTATATTAGGTCTAACACCATTATATAGCATGCTTGTCTTGTTTGCTGTTGTTGAGAGAGCAAATTGCTAACACAAGCAGGATTGAAAAAGCTCAACGGGGATCTACATCAATCGTCCGGAATAAGGTATGTTTCAAGATATTTTAGTTTTAGATGTTGTATTTATCTTGCATATTGGGAAGGGATTGATTTCTACGGTTTATTTGTTTGTTGTGGTACACCCCAATCCATAGGAAGTTTTCTCCGTAACACTAGTACGTCGAACCTAATCGACAAATTCCATTCTTGGAAACTTTGGACTTGCCTGATTTTCCCAATTTGATAAATGATCCCATTTAGCACAACCCTTCGTGTCCTGCTATTCCAATGAAGTTACCATGAGACAATCCAAATTTTGATGGGAAGCAGGGAGATGATCCCAAAAATCATGTCATGACTTCTAATCTATGGTGTTCCTCGAACTCCTTGATGGATGAATCTATTCGATTGAGACTCTTTAAGCGAAATTTGATCGGTACGGCTGCAAAGTGGTATATTGAACTTCCACAGCATTCGTTTGTGTATTTTAGCTCATTGGCAGCCTTTTTTCTCACACACTTTCAGCTACCCATTCGTTATGAAATGGGTATGGAACTTTTGACCTCACTCCGTTAAAACACTTCAACACACATATCTGACCATATCCATGAGTGGAGAATGGATACAACTCATTAAATCTCCCATCTTGGACCAACTATTAGCTGATTGGTTCACGAAATCCTTGTTGCCTCCCATTTCTTGAGATGTGGCTATGGGTGGTGTTGTTACCAAAGAGCAAGTTATCAATCACTCTCAGTATTTGGAACTCTATATGAATTAATTCCTCAAGCTCCTCGTCCTAGTATAGACCCTATTTGGAAATCTGTTTTAACACTCCATTTTTAACAGTTGATTCGAGGGCTTGACAGAGGTTCGATAAGGGTCCCAGCCCCTTGAATCTCATGTGACCATCCTTTAACGAGGAAAAATGGTAGGTTTATTGTAGCATTGGACCCGATCCCTATTCAAGGCCTGCGATTGATCGAAGGAGGATCAACGGTTTTGAACCACTTCGTGCGAGCAAACATGTGTGATCAAAGTTTCTGTCCTGAAGTGCGAAACGTGTTAAGGACCGATGGCTTTCGACGGTTGAGATGAAGCCTGTGGTAGATCTATGGCCTACAATAATTTTGAACTCCATACTTGTGCGGGTACAACCGCAGTCTCAAATTGTGAAAAGGCATCGAGGTCAAAAGAGATCAACGACTGTGATAAAAGCAAGGAAAGATCTATAGCTATGGTTCATTTCACAAGGTGAACTAGCACAGACGAATATCTGAGTTCTCCATTGCGAAAAATGACAGGGCCCACTCTAATCGACGGCTGCGCAAAGGTTCGATCTCGATCGACGGCTCAGAATGTGTGACGATCCAAACTGCCCATGGTGTTCAGAAGAGAAAGGTTAGCGGCGGGATAAGTGGAATGTGGATGGTAGATGCAAAAGATTCCTTTGATCAAATGGCTGAAGAAGACTCCCGAAGTGCAAATATCCCATCCTGTGTGGAAATGACAGTGGAGGGGGCATTCACACGTGTAATCTACCTCATCGCAGATTGGATGATTCCTCCGACACCATGCAAGATATGCCTGAGGTGGGAGTCTCGTCTAGTGGCATGGTTTTTCCAATTCACAAGTTTGGCGCGTGTTCATTCTAGAGAAATCCATTCCTATGAGGTGGCTTTGTGTGGACTAGCCGACGAAAATGAGTAAAGTAGCCGACGAATGCATTGCTCACACGGGATGAAGCCAACGCAACGTGGGAACGTACACTATAGGGAATATGCAGCATGGATCTACTATACCAGAAGAAGTTCATTGCCACCTCCTATAGCAGGCAGTGAGATGCCGTGACCTATGAGGCCGAATAACCAGAATCCACAGAAAACAAGAGATTGCTTCGCTTGCGCCTTCGCACATGTTAAGACCAGATATACTCGATGACAGAATGTGCAGGAATGTTGACCAGCCTATGCGAAGATCAATCTCGATGCCCTATAAATACTGCCTTCAGTTCAACATATCTCCAAGGCCGAAGTTCTACTTCTCCACGAAGCTGCAGAAGCCTGATAGAGCTTGACGATGAAGATCTGGTTCGAGAAGCTTGTCCGTTTGGGGGTGTTGATGGCTGGTGAGCATGTTCCACACTCACTTGTCACTTTGGCATTTGCATGCCTATGGTGACACCAGCCATTTGGGCCCAGAAGTGATATTTGCATCTCCAACAACGCGAGACCTGGACACTTACTCCCCGTAAGTGTTTTTCCAGGAACCCCTGATACCATCGCGCCCACCAAAGCCTTCGCAGAAAAGGTTAGCCATTGGCTATTCTCTGTGAAGATATTCATTTGGATGGGAGTGTCAGGATTTTAAAGCCCTAACAGCCCTATTTGTGAAGTCCACTTTCCAAGGGTGATGGGGTTGGTGTATATCTTCTACACCTTATTGATTGCGGGAGAATTCACCTCACTAGAGGTGAGGAGTATAAGAATGATGAGCCACCCCGCAGGCCTATATCAGCCAGATGAAATGCAACACTTCTTCTGGAGCCCACGTATAACAATGTTACTCGATGGGGAAGGAGGTGGCAGATGTGACTAGACTAGAGAAGGATGCTGAATACCTCGCCAGTGTGTGCGCATGCGGAAAGCTACATTTGAACGCGATGGAAGCACACACCTCAAAGCATAGAAGCATGCATCATACTCATCATTCGTCGTGGCGGCCGAACGTGTCGAACTGTTAGCCGGGTCGAATAAAGCCACTAGCTCCATAATGTTTGTTTTTTGTAAAACATGGTGATAGCCCACTCTTTGCACTGTTAACGCCAGATGGCGACTTGTAACATTTTTTTTATTTTGAAGTCTAAGCATTATGATTGTATAAAAATGCTCCTAATAGAGGGAGAAAGGAGTTAGAGAATTGGATTGGGAAACAATCCCGGGTTGAGGCTCCCATCTGTAAAAACTTGATACCTGTGTATGAATAAAATTGCAATGGAAGACTATCATTCATAGCAGAGATTCCTGTGTTGTTGTTTTTCCCAATAAGTGCTTTCTTTATGTGTAAATTGTGTTTCCTTGTTTTCACTCCATTTCGTTTATTGCTTTCATTCCCGCAACATAGGGTATAGTGGTTCAGAATTCGTACTTGCTACGCTCCGACTGCTATTCCAGGCATTAACAATGGTTCTTCTAAAGTCTCATGGAATTCATCTCGCTGATGCTCCATGAGATGGACTGTTCTTTCTTGTCCTCCAAAACACCCACCAAAATCTCATGATTGGGAAATCAGCAGCTATCTTGCCTCCGTTTGCTACCTTTCGTCATTCTTTCCATATGTAATCGTTTCCTACGTAGGTTTTGAATCCATTTTCCCATGGTCCTTTAACCCCGATAACCCTGCCATGCACCTATCTCGACCTACATTTCCCGATTCAGGATCCTACCCCCCTAATGATGCCAATTGAAGATCCTATGCGGAGTAGACTCTGGTGACACACAAGACTGACAACCTTATGTGGAGCTGTTCCAGTGACGAACGAGAGATCGCTCTCTAACCACACAGGGCTGGAGGCGTGGCCAAAAGTGGTTTTGCTGTTACCTGGAGGCGGGCCCTTCCACAACCTTTAAGCTCATTTCTGGTGCTAACAAACTGGCACCGTTGCCAGGGACGAACTTGAAGATCCTCCCCGAGAAGAATGACAAAGACTTAGATCTGACTGTTGATGGCAAACAATCGGTCAGACACCAAGAAGGTTGAGCATATTTCACCTGGTGACTCCACTCTTGAAAGATTCAGACATCGGTGACTTCGTTGGTGATGTGATCCAGAAAAATCTGATGACTGAAGAAGGATGGCAGACCCCTCCTGGGAATGAGCCCCTCATAAAATTTAGAAATGTACAATGGGAGGTCAAGGCACTTGAGTCCGTGTTTCTTCTAGGATGCCTTATGATACCTTGTAAGTTTGCTCTGATCCTTTTTTAGATTCATCAAAACATCTTTCTCTGGCCCAGCTCATCCTGAGCAGAGCCATGAATATGTCCCTGTTTATCCTTCTTTACGAACCGAAAGCATTGCATCATCTTGCACATGTGATCCCGACCTAGATCTTTATCTGGGGGCACCCAACATTAAAGAACACCCCTGTGAAATTCATGAAGCCTTGGGAGATAGGTCAGCTATCATACCTAATACTGTCTCCCCCATTTCTCCAAGCTGATATAAACCATTGCGATTACCTCCTATCCTCCATGATCTTCCCGCGAAATATCACAAGTACCTCCCCAAGTTTGATGGAGAATCTGAAGACTTGACCGCTGAAAAACATATTCAGGTTTTTGAGCATTTCTCTAACCTTTTCGAGATAGAACATGATGATGTCCACATGTAGACATTCGCTTTGTCCTTGCAATTGGATGCCAAAGTCTGGTTCAAAAATTTATATCCTAAGTCCATCTATACTTGGGAAGAGCTTTCTTACACATTCTTGAGGTTTTGGGGAAGGAGCCAGCCATTGGAGCAAATACTCTCAGAGTTTTATTCTTTGAGGAGACATGAAAGCGAGGCCTTATCCAGTTTTAATAAAAGATTTGCAAGATGTTACTATAACATGCCTAAGGAAGTTCAACCTCTTGAGAACATTGTTAAGATCTATTATGTAGTCTCCTTTCCTCCTGACCTATCCTTGCTTCTTTTGGAGAGAAGATCAACCACCCTGCAGCAGATGTTTGCTGATTGTTTGGAGGTTGAAGAGAACCTTAATATTTCCATGACGCCATCAGATTAGGACAATGGTGGTGAACTAACGGATGCATACAGATTGGTTGGGCCCTACAAGAAAAAGAGGGAATCCTATGGCCTGTCAAAGATATCTCATGATACGCACAAAGATGGCCGTCCTAAGGCTGAAATAAACAGTCCTGCAGGACTATTCTCTGAAGATGGTGACCTTCCCTGCTCCCAGTCAACCAAAGACAATTCTGAGAAAGAGCTTGGTGCGCCTGTGTATGACGAATATGAAGAAGAGTACCTGCAGAACAAGCCGACTATTGAAACGACACCTTCTGATGAAAGAAGTCAAAGTGCAATGAAAAATCAGGAGGTCAAGGTGAGAAAAGATGATGAGGGCACTGGAGGTGATAGCTTACCCTTATGCTATGCCTATTTTGAATTGATAAGGCATATAATCAAGGCCTCTAAGCAAAAGCAGAAAGAAATGAAGGTGGCACAGGCCAGAAAATTGTGCAAGAATGGAGGCGGATGTAGCAGTTTACAGATAAACACTTTTTCTGATATTCCGCTTTCAGGAACGTCACCTCACCAGGAAGAAGTATGCCTACCCGGTCCCACCAGAGAAGCTGAGGACCTCCATCTCGAAGCACATCAACCCCTAGTTACAGAAATTTCGGGAGAAAAGGTGGATGTCCCATTAAAGAAAGATTTTGTAGGTCCTCGTCTACAATCTTCCAAGTGTCAGCCTGACAACTCCCTAGAAGCAGGAAGCTCCGGGCAGCTTTCTCATGACCGAGTGACCGAACATACTGGAGGTTTCTGTGATTTCTATGACCCCATGGCCAAATACATGGAGGGTCTGGGTGAAGGCAAAGAATGGTCGCATCTCTACTTTGAAGATCAGTTTGTCCATCTTTTCCTTCTCCCATTATTTGTTTCATTTTTGTCCATCGAGCACCATGCAAGAACAAGAATATTAGGCAAGTTGCTTGATTGGATTCACTGGAAGTCTGATTTCACTTGACCAGACTTGTGTACAGAGTTAGATAGAGTAGGTAGGAGAAAATAAGCTCAGCTGTTATCGAGCATTTCCTTCATTACTGTTTTTAGTTTGTTTCCATTTTTCAGTTACCAGCACAGGTTTACAGTTGCTAGCATGATTTGCAAGAGGCACAAATTCATTGGAGCAGTGGCATGAAGTAGAATGGAGGTGTCCAAGAAAAGCTGAAGGCAGCCCAATGGATTCGACACTTGGTCTACGGGGGTTCTTTGCCACCTCACTGGGAGGATAACATCCCTCGTGCAGTCAGTTGTTAAAACTCATTTTTTAATAGTTTATTCGAGGGCTTGAAAGAGGTTCGGTAAAGGTCCCAGCCCCTCAAATCTCATGTGACCATCCTTCAATGAGGAAAAACTATGTGTGTATTGTAGCATTGGGCCCAATCCCTATTCAAGGGATGCGATTGATCGAAGGAGGATCAATGGTTCTGAACCACTTCGCGTGAACAAACATGCACGATCAAAGTTTCTATACCAAAGTGTGAAACGTGTTAAGGACTAGCGGCTTTTGATGGTTGAGATGAAGCCTGGGGCAGATCTACGACCTACAATAATTTCGCACTCCATACTTGTGTGGATAAAACCACGGTCTCAAATCATGAAAAGGCATAGAGGTCAAAAGAGATCAATGGCTGTGATAAAAGCAAGGAAAGATTTATGGCTATGGTTCATTTTGTGAGGCGAACTAGCACAGACGAATATCTGAGTTCCCTGTTGCGAAAAATGACAGGGCCCACTCTAATTGACAGCTGCGCGAAGGGTCGATCTTGATCGACGGCTCAGAATGTGTCATGATCCAAACTACTCATGGTGTTCATAAGAGAAAGGTTGGTGGCGGGATAAGTGGAACGTGGATGGTAGATGCAAAAGCTTCCTTTGATTGAATGGCTGAAGAAGACTCCCAAAGTGCAAATCTCCCATCCTATGTGGAAATGACAGTGGAGGGGGCATTCACACTTGTAATCTGCCTCATCATAGATTGGCTGATTCCTCCAACACCATTCAAGATACGTATGAGGTGGGAGTCTTGTCCAGTGGAAAAGTTTTCCTGGTTCACAAGTTTGGCGCGTGTTCATTCTAGAGAAATCCATCCCTGTGAGGTGGCTTTGTGTGGTCTGGTTGACGAAAATGAGTAAAGTAGCCGGTGAATCCATTGCTCACATAGGATGAAGCCAACACAATGTGGGAGCGTACACTATAGGGAATATGCAGTGTGGATCTACTGTACCAGAGGAATTTCATTGCCACCTCCTATAGCAGGCAGTGAGACGCCATGACCTATGAGGTCGAATAACCAGAATCCCTAGAAAACAAGAGATCGCTCCGCTTGTGCCTTCGCACATGTTAAGACCAAATATACTCGATGACAGAATGTGCAGGAATGTTGACCAGCCTGTGCGAAGATAAATCTCGATTCCCTATAAATACTGTCTTCAGTTCAACATATCTCCAAGGCCGAAGTTTTACTTCTCCACGAAGTTGCAGAAGCTTGCTAGAGCTTGACGATGAAGATCTGGTTCGAGAAGCTTGTCCATCTAGGGGTGTTGATGGCTGGTGAGCATGTTCCACACTTACTTGTCACTTTGGCATTTGCATGCCTATGGTGACACCATCCATCTAGGACCAAACATGATATCCACATCTCCAACGACGCGAGACCTGGACACTTCCGGAGAGTGTTTTTCCAGGAACCCCTGATACCATCGCACCCACCAAAGCCTCCACAGAAAGGGTCAGCCATTAGCTATTCTCTGTGAAGATATTCATTTAGATGGGAGTGTCAGGAGTTTAAATCCCTAAAATCCCTGTTTGTGAAGTCCACTTTCCAAGGGTGATGGGGCTAGTGTAGATCTTCTACACCTTATTGCCTGCGGGAGAATTCACCTCACTAGAGGTGAGGAGTATAAGAATGATGAGCCACCCCACAGGCCTATATCAGCCAGATGCAGTGTGACACTTCTTCTGGATCCCACGTATAACAATGTTACCCAGCGGGGAAGGAGGTGGTGGATGTGACTAGACTGGAGAAGGTTGCCGAATACCTCGCCAGTGTGTGCCCAAGTGGAAAGTTGCATTTGAACGCGGTGGAAGCACACACCTCAAAGCATAAAAGCAGGCATCATACTCATCATCCGTCGTGGCGGCCAAACGTGTCGAATTGTTAGCCAGGCCAAATAAAGCCACTAGCTCCATAATGTTTGTTTTTTGTAAAACGTGGCGATAGCCCACTCTTTGCACTGTTAACGTCGGATGGCGACATGTAATAGTTTTTTATTCTAAAGTCTCAGCATTAGGATTGTATAAAAAAGCTCCCGATAGAGGGAGAAAGGAGTTAGAGAATTGGATTTGGAAACAATCCTGGGTTGAGGCTCCCATCTGAAAAAACTTGATACCTGTGTATGAATAAAATTGCAGTGGAAGACTGTCATTCACAGTAGAGATTCCTGTGTTGTTGTTTTTCCCAATAAGTGCTTTCTTTACGTGTAAATTGTGTTTCCTTGTTTTCACTTCATTTCATTTATTGCTTTCATGCCTGCAACATAGGGTATAGTGGTTCGAAATTCATACTTGCTACGCTTCGACTGCTATTCCAGGCATTAACAATGGTTCTTCTAAAGTCTCATGGAATTCATCTCTCCAATGCTCCATGAGATGGACTGCTCTTTCTTGTCCTCCAAAACACCCACTAAAATCTCATGATTGGGAAATCAGCAGTTATCTTGTCTTCGTTTGCTACCTTTCATCATTCTTTCCATCTGTAATCATTTCCTGCGCAAGTTTCGACTCCATTTTCCCATGGTCCTTTAACCCTGATAACCCCGCCATACACCTACCTCGACCCACATTGCCCCATTCAGGATCCTAGCCCCCTGATAATGCTAATTGAATATCCTATGCGAAGTAGACTCTGGTGACACACAATACTGACAAAATTATGTGGAGCTGCTCTGGTGATGAACGAGAAATCCCTCTCTGATCGTGTAGGGCTGGAGGCACAGCCAAAAGTGGTTTTTCTGTTACCCAGAGGTGGGCCCTTCTGCAACCTTTGGGCTCATTTATGGTGCTAACACTCTGTGTGACCTAATTCCTCAAGCTCATGGGTATTCCCAGTCTGAAACTCTGTATGACCTAATTCCTCAAGCTCCTCGTCCCAGTATAGACCCTATTAAGCCACCTGTGGAAACTCCTATTGATGGGGTGGTTGGTTCAATCGAGCCTTCATCAACAAATAAACCCTCCAAGCAACCCATTTCTTCTTTTACTACTCCTTCAACTCCCATGGTTTCCATCGAGGTAAATGCTATCCAAAGTATGAAAACACCTGACTCAATAAGAAAAAAGGTAACGGTAAAAATAAAAAACCTGAAAACTAACAGGAAAATACCAAGGATGCGAACATGGAGAATGATAATAAAGGGAAGAGAAAAGCTAAGTATCCCTGTCTGTTGTGTGGTGGTGATGACTTCACGAAGGAGTGCCCTCGTCACGAAGAGATTAGTAAATTTTTGAAGAGTAACCCTACACCCGCGGTGCTTACCGATCCCTTCCCATCTTAGAAACAATTGATAGAACATATATCTAACCAGGGAACCTCTAATTCTATGAAAGAAGTCAGAATGATTTCCTTGGAAGCGGTTAATTTGAATACCCGTAGTCAGTCATAAGAAAAACCTGCAGATAAGAAGGATGATAATCCTTCTTCCGAGAATCCCCCTTCCACTAGTTCTCCTCCGTCTTCGTCTAATGGTTCCCTCATGATTGAGAAACCTAATATTGATTTGATTCTATGCCTACCTAAGAGTACCCTTAGGAAGACTTTTTTAATCCCAATGCCCAAGCTGAACAATTCTATAATGTTGTTGAATATTTATCTCAAGCACCTTGTGCGATGTCTACCCTTGAGGTACTCCAAAGATGTCCAACGCAGTGTAAAAACCTGTTAACAACCTTGGGGGCATTAGACCCTGATAATACCAACCTAATCCATTTCAACATGGAGAACTATAAATCCAGATTACCTCACCAACTTGCATTTCAAATTTCCTCTAGAGTAGTTGGGAGAAAGGTTCATCAGACCATTCTGGATGAGGGAGATTCAACCTCAGTTTTGTCTGTAGCATGTTGGAGAGCCATTGGTTCTCCTGAACTAAAAAATTCAACTGCGACCTTAAAATCTTTCGATGGATGAGGTTTCCAGCCTCATGGTCTGTTACCATCCCTTTTAGCCGAGCTTAGGGGTAAGACTATTTCCATTCAAGTGGAAGTAGTTGATGCCCCATTGGATTACAATATTTTATTGGGGAGAAATTGGTTCTATGCTATGACTATTGTCGCTTCGATAGTCTTTCAAACTCTCTAATTTCCTCATTTGGGTAAGATTGTAAGTATCGATCAACTCGAATTTTGTTCACCAGATGTTACTACTCCCACTGCAAATAACATCCCTATACTAGGTCAGTCCCCTCCTCCTTATCAGTTAATTGGGGTAGGTATGTTGAAGGATGCAACCCTTATGGGAGTGTTTCCTTCAGCCCCTCCTAGTACAGAAGTAGTGACCATGAACATGATTTCCACAGCTGGTTATAGTGCTAAAGGAAAATAAGTTGTTGAGTCATCATCTCTTGGCCCTTATGAAGCACTTTATGATGTTTTCCAATCTGCTTCCAATGTCTAGCCAGATGATGTTCATTTGGTAGCTTTGAATACTTACCACTTTCCCTACTGGCTAGAACCCTCTCTTCCCACTCTAGACTATCTCACAAAAACTTTTCCTTAGGATGAGTCCATCATGGAGATCATGAGTGCGAATGAAACCGTATGGGAAGATCACCATCATCGATCTTATTTTCTTCCCAATGCTAGTTTGGTAGGTTTTGACCTTGTATATCCTATTAGTACTGATATTGTCACCAATCCACAAATGCATGTATTGTTACAAGACAAATATTTCGAAGGAAATATTTGCAGCATCACTAAGACAAACCCAATTGCCATATCAGTTAAGCACGAAACTGTTGAGCATGTTCACGTAGGCCAAAACCTCTCGACGGAGAAAACTAAAAGCTTTAGAGCTCTTTTCAAATATTTCTGTGATATTTTTGCCTGGACTTATGAGGAGATGCCCGAGATCGATCCTTTAATTGTTGTACATGAGATGACAACCTATCCCATGGGAAAACCTATCCGACAAAATATACGTAAAATCCATCCTAGGAAGGTTGTGACTATTAAAGTTGAAGTGGAAAATATTCTGAAGGAGGGATTTATTTATCCCGTACCCCTGACGGAATGGGTATCTAACATTGTCCCTGTGACTAAAAAGCAGGGAACTATTAGAGTCTGTATCGATTTTTGAGACTTGAATAAGGCTTTTCCTAAGGAGAATTTCCCTACTTCGCACATCGATCATATCATCGATAACTGTTCTGGGAGTGTCATCTTTTCTTTTATGGATGGTTTTTCTGGCTACAATCAGATAGAGATTCTTCAAGTCGATCAGCATAAAATGGCATTAATTTTCCCATGGGGAACCTTCACATTTCAGAAGTTACCTTTTGGCCTAAAGAACTGTAACACCCCAATTTCGACCCCGTTTGCATTAAAAATGTATATGATGTGTATATTGTAATTAATCATGGTGTGGAGCTAAAGGAAAAATCCCCACCATTTATTTAGCTTTTTATGTTTCGGCGATTAAAAATCATTGCTGATGGTATGTGCTAGACGACACATTATAATTCTTGGACATCTTGTAAATATGAAATTTAATTAAATACCCACAACCAGCTATGTCAATGCAAGAAATAATGAGATGGGGGCATGATTTCTTAAGGACAAGGGGGGGGATATTTAACCTTTGAGCCAATGGGAAGAATCCAAGTGTCAATAGGATAACCCATCAACTTCCAACCACCTTTTCTTGTCTTATTCCTCAACCACTTAATTCTCCAAAAAGTCAGTTGGGTAGTTATTGCCTTGGGGCTTGGGAGGTGTGGGTAGCCGTTAGTTTGGAAGGGATGTCAGCCTTGACCACACTCTTTCCCAAGGGGAATATTTTCATACATTACCCTAATGTGGAAGAGAGTGGCCTCATTCCACTCACTCCCAGGATATTTTCCACATTCCCCTCATGCACAGGCATTTTCTCTAATGCACGCACACAGCTGATTTTCCTCATGTAGCAATTCCATTTTGGGGAAGCAATCCATTTTTCCCATTCACATTTTTGTAGATTTTTGGAGTTTTCCCATGACTGGGAAGTCGATTGGGTAAGGATCAGTAGCTGGGATTCTTCCTTGTCATTTTTACTATTGTTTCTCATCACCCGGTTGTGGAAAATTCGTTGTATTGATTGTAGAGCGAATGGTAGAGGAGTGACCCACGATTTTGGGTATTTGTTGAGTCTATTTTGGCCATGTTAGGGCCAAAACGTCCCTGGAAATTGAGTTTCTATTAGGGGTTTGTATCCACCCATCTTGGCAATTCGTTTTGTTTCCAAAACTGTTTTTCCCCAACCCAAAACTGTGTATCTTACTGTGTATGCATCCTTGCTTCGGTCTGAACTGAATTAGGAGTGGAAATGGGTTTTGATCAGCTTGAAAAACCTAGTGTGTGAAGGAACCTCATAGAAAGATCTAGGGGTCTGGTTTTCTTCTTTGCACACCCTAAATAACACTGGAAGGGAAGGCATATCCCAAGGGACTGTGTAGTAGAGAAGGGGATGCTTCCTTGTGTTGGGGGGGTATATGTTTAGAAGCTATGATAGATTTGGTGTAGGTGTCCATATCTCTATTGACGAGCTCACTATCTTAGCAGTTAGCCTTTCCAGCTCCTTTGCAACCCAACTTTGTTGGCTTGGCTGAGTTTTTTGTATCCTTGGCTATGCGTGAGCCTGCTAGTGTTCCTTATTCCTTGTGGAAATCATGCCCGGCTCAGGGGTGGCAGTGTTGCTGAGAGATTGAGGAGCACACTGGCCTATGCTTGAGTGGAATGTTGTAGCGACATAGTTGGTTGTGGGATGAGCTTATTTCTAAGATAAGTCTCTCTTATGTTAATCTCTGCATTGTATTTGTTTAATGAAAATGATGAACATGTTTATGCTTCCACTCTATGATAAATATTTATGCATCCGTGCATGTATTAGTTCAATGCATTTCATTTTATGTTTATGGGGATAGTTTTCCCAGATAAGATAGCAGCATAGTTGCATACTCTCCATCGGGATGAGGGGTGGGGACGTGACAAGAACATCAGAGATAAATTCCAATGAGCCATGTCCTATGCCTTTCATGATATCAAGCACATCGTGGAGTCGTATGTTGACGATCTCCCTACTCATTCACAACAATGGGAGGACCATCTAGGTCACCTTAAAGACATTTTCCTTAGGTGTTGTCATTATAATATTCGTCTTAATCCACATAAATGTGTCTTTTGTGTTGAGACTCGATGTATTCTTAGCTTTGTGGTTTCCGAAGATGGAATTCGGGTTGATCCCTTGAAAATTACTGCTATCCTAGCCTTACCGACCCTGACAAACCTCATTGATCTCCAAAGTTTGCAAGGGAAGAAAAACTTTCTTCGACGTTTCGTGTGCAACTTCGCAGATAAAATGCATAGTTATATGCGTCTCTTGAAGAAGGACACTCCATTGTTCTAGGATGACCACGATCAATGAGCCTTTGATAATCTGAAGCATGCTCTCACCCATTCACCCATGATACACCCCCTAGATTACTCAAAGGTATTTCTATGGTATGTTGATTCCTCCACTACTACCATCAGAATGGTTCTAGCACATGACAATCCCAACGGCTAAGAACACATGATATATTACATGACTAAGAGTCTCATTGACTCCGAAACCCATTACTCATGTTTGGAGAAGTTATCTTTGGACACGGTCATTGCTGTACAAAATTTTCTTCATTACATTATTCTTCGTACCATAATGGTACTCGAAGATCAAAACCCCATGTACTAGATTCTGACTCGTCGGATACTTGGGGGAAAATATTCCCGTTGGATTGTGTTACAACTGCAACAATTCCCCTATACAATTTTATTTTTAGGGTCCCCCCTTTTGTTTGTTTCAGTTTCAAACTGGCCTAGGAGTATTTTATTATTGCCAAAGTTTGCCCTGAGTTCAGAAAATTCTCTTAAAAACTTGGTCTTTTTACTTTTATGTATCGGATGACTAGTCAACTCTCCTTCCAATATCGGAAGCGTAGTGGACTAGCCTTCCGACATTGTGGAGGTAGAGTCATATAGCTCGCTGAGTGGTCTATTGAAAGACTTCAGAACCCTTTGCCGATACATCAGAGTAAGTCTCTTCATCCTCTTGGACCTTGTTTGTAGAAGTTCCGACTCCTTAGTGCCAGACGTATCCGATATTATAAGTTTTTTTTGCGGTCGGGTTGGTTGATCGAAATGAACCAGATTTGTAGTGTTTATCCTGCCCAACATTTTGGAAGGCTAGTCCTAAAATGATATGAATGGATTACCTTCTCTTTGCCGATTCCGAAGGGTCTAACTCTGTCGATAACCGATACCCATTTACAAAAGCGATTACCGAGATGGTAAATTTTTTTGTCGCCGACGTTGCGGAAGGCTATCAACCAGTGGTTCCGAGAATAGTTGATTGTATCTCCGAATTCTAAGGTTGTTTGACTATGCGATGTTGGGTCTATGGTTCTTTTCACGCCTGATATTGTGGGTGTCCTCAAGACTATGTTTCTGATGATTTTGATGTTTTCTCGCTGATGGATTCTCGCTCAGTCATAGGTATATATAGATGTTATATCATGCCATATGATTTGTCATTTTCCCATAGAAGCCTTTCAGAGAAGTGGTGTGCACGCAACCATCAGGATCTGATTTGTCCTCCTCTGCACCTGTGGAAGGCTTTGCCTCGTCTAGATCACCCACGTCACCATTTCCAGGTAGGTTTACTCGTGACCTTGTTTCTTTGGGTGTTTGTGGTTAAATTTTACAACCGTTAAGTGGATTGGGTCAAGTTTTCCGTAGGAGGGTTAGGGTTTTTATTCCTTACGATTTTCTTGTGAATATTTGGTAAGGTCTCAGCCCGTTTCTTGAATTTTTATTTGGTGGGAAGGTTTGGTCTGTCAGCCGTTGAGCGCTATGAGTGCGCCTACGTTTCTCTCGTGAGTTTTTAGGGGATGGTGTAGATAGGCGTTTCGCCATATGCACCACCCTATTCTTGATTGTTTTATGGTCGGCCTGAGGTTAGGAAGTTGTCTTCCCTACAGCCATAATTTCCCATGGGACTCAGGAGGGCATTCAGTCGATTAAGGTTTCTTTTTTTGAAGATGGTTTTCATGATGCGTTTTTAGGAAGTTCGATGAGGCTGTTTGGGTTTGGGAGTTTTGCCGAGATTCAATGGTGGGATAAGTTTGATGTGAGTCAAAATGCCTGTATGAGATGAAGAAGAATCCCAATTTAGGTTTATGAGATAGTAGTGGTTTCAAGAAGGTTTAGGAGGAAGCATTTTGTAGGGTTTTTCTCATTAAATCTCTCGTTCATAAAGACTATATTTTTTAGCATAAATCTACCAACATGCATGTCGAAGAGGTGAATAAGGATGTATGTTTTCTTGTTTATTTCTATATCAACTGCTAGATTTAGTTAGACTAAAACATGCTGCATGATTGTTATAGGTTGATTTACATTACAACAATATGCCAAAGAGATAGAAGAAGAAAGCATAGGTGGCTGAAGAGGAACCTAAAGTAGAAGTGATAACCAAGGTAGAATTCATGTATGAAGACACTAAAGCGACTACTGGGGTTGAACTAGAATACAAGTGGGGAGAAGTGTATAGAATGATTTCAATCCAAAGTGTGTTTGTTGTTGTTTTTGAAGAAATGTACATATACACAAATATTGAGAGGTCATCCCTGATGAAAGTGGCTACCAGGCCTGAGCTTTTTCCATGCTTTGAAGTGATAGGTTGGATCCTGCCCAGGGTAGATGTGACGATGATGATTCTAGAAAATATTGAAAAACAATGCTATGTTGCATATATCCCTACTTATGTGTCCATGGAATATCATCTACCATCACCACAAACTTATCTAACTGAAGGTTGGCTAAAGGAGTTAGGTCTAGACTTGGTAGAAATGGTGAAGAAAATGATGATCCTAGGGAAAAACTTTAGGACCAGACCTTTTGGGGAATATGAGACATCAACTCTCTGTGCCCCATATAGATTCATCATTTTAATGCTGAACAGAATCTTCAGGAGAGATAATGGGAAAAGTTTCAAGTTTGGATGGATACTCGTTATTTATCATGTTGCTACACGGGGAACTATTTTTAACTGGGCAAGCATAGTGTCAAATATCCTATCAACTTGCATCAGCGAAACATTGGGAGGAGTATCCCAAAAGAAATATAAATTCTATATGAGTTCCATCCTAATTGATTGCATATTGTGCACTCAGCCTTTCCCTGCCTTAAAATGAAATTGGGAGAAGGACAGAACCCCAATATACACAGCTTATAAATTGTTTTGGGCTCATAAGTATTATAGTTACTACAGGGATATTTGTGAGCATTTCATCATGCCCCTATATACTCTGATTTTCCTGAAAGAATGCAATTGCATGTCAGAGGAAGCATTCAAGTTCATACAAGAATTCGAGAGTTATTATCTAACATAGGATGGTTTGTATGTGAGGATGTATGGTGGTTCGAGAGCTCCTTCTTTTCTCCCAAAATATGCTACCAATTTTGTACTCCACAAGGAAGCCGTCAGACAATTGTACATCGATGGAGTAGGATTTTTTTTGTTTCAACAGAAAAAGCAGTGTACCCTACAGTACCCTTCTTCGTTGGAAGTTATAAGTTTTCAAGGGTAAAGAATGCAGCAGAGTTTGTTAAAGAATTAGAATATTTTCACTTTGGAGAAATGAAATTTCACAGAAATGACTTTGAAAATAAGGTAGCTGATTATTGTAAAGAAGCAGGAGTTCATTTCGAGTACACTAATTTCTGGGATAAAGATGAGGAAGCCTTCCACAATGCAAAGAACATGACAACCCTTAGGAAAAGGTTCAAACAAAAGATAGCAACCGTGGGTGGAAAGGGCAAGGATACAGAGAAAGCTAAGAAGCTAGAAGAGGAACATGCCAAGAAAAGAGAAGAATATGCTAGCAGATTGGTACAAGAAGCAAAGAATTGGTTGAAGATTGAAGAAGAAGAAAAGAAACGAGCCTCTGAAGAAGCAGCTAAGAAGGAGGAAGAAGAAAAGAAAAGAAAAGAGGAATTTGAGATAAAGAATAAATAGGCAGAAAGTGAGGGCTTCAGGTTAAAAGAACCCCAAAAGGAAAAGCATCCCACAGAGCAAGCTGATGTACAAGAAGGACAAGATTCTATAGGTAAAGGACAAGGACAGTTTGATCTGGATCCATTGGAGCCTGTTGTTCCTTCTGGTAGTGTGTTAGGAGAAGGTTCAACTTCTGAATTTGATTTGATTCCTTTCATGCCTACCAAAGGGGAGGAAATACCTAATTTTAATACTATATTCTATGACAAAGAAAAGAAGAGAATTGTTAAGAGAACCGAGAAAAAGGTAGATACCGGAGAAAAACCAGGGAGGATGGTGATGGAAAAGATAGTAGTACATGGTACTCATAAGAATCCATGGTTAATGGCAAGGGCTGGGGTAGCTTTAACCCTAGCGAATGAAGACAACGTGGATAGGATAATGACTGATCTGGAGCAGTCATGGAAGAAATTAGCTTAGCTGAAGGAAACCTTGAAGAAAGAAAGTGATGAAAGTCAGAATCTAAAAAGAAAATATGAAGACATGATAGGTGAATTCAAGGTTTCGAAGATAGAATGCCATACTCTGCAAGCAGATAAGGATGCTCTAGCAATATCTACAGAAAATATAGAGAAGAATTCTCAAACTACCTTGGCAGAGTTGAAAAAGTTACAGCTGGAGTATCAGAGTTTAAAGACTAAGAAAGATCATCTTCAGTTATCGTTTGGAAAATTAAATGAGGAAAAGAATAGGTTGGAAAGCAAAGTTACTGAGCTAGGAATAGAGAAGGCTACTGTGAAATATAAGGAGAAGCTATATCAAGCACATATAGCAGCTCTAGAAGAGAAGAAGAATTCATTTACAGCACCACTAAAGAGTGCTATGGAGTAGAAGGCTGACATCCGACCCTTAAAGAAGCATGCTCCGATGCTTAGGAAAAAGATTCATCAGATACAACTACAGATAGAAGAGGAAATATTTAAATTCCAGTAAATAGACACCAGGACAGAAGAAATTGTAAGTACCACTTCATATTTTCTGGATAGGACTCAGGATATACTGGAAATTCTGAAGGGAAGAATAGTTTGGGTAGAAACCAATAAAGAGTCTCCCGCAGACCTATCCATCAAAGATCAACATACATTGAAGCAAGAATATGAGTTGATTGAATTCACCAGTAATACTGCAGAAAAATTAAAAAATATAGTAAAGAAGACAAAAACTTCTTGTGCTGAATTCTGTAGGAGAATACTCAACCTATAATCGATGTCAGACTTCTGTTGTGAAGAGATTGGAGGTGCTACCTGAACATGAAATGTTTTTAAAACATTTACAGGACAGGTACAGTGAGGATGAATAAGAAATCCAACAGGTTAAGGATTTGGATGAAAGGATATTAAAAAATGAAGTGGCACATGCAGCTGTAAGCATTCACTTATTGGAGGATCATATGCACCTGATTCCAGCTAGAATAGAAGGTGTAAAAACGCAAGTTGTCAAGCATGAGATTAGCATGTGATTCCTTGAGCCTTCTGGGTTTGAAAGCATAGCAGCAGATGCTAATGCATGGAAAAGGTTCATGAACGAGCAAGCTGGGCCTTCCTAGTGGGACATTTTGGAATATTGATAAATAATGTAATATATTATATTTATTTTTGTGCACAAGATATAAGACAAATTTTTGTAAAAGAAAGGTTGGAAGCCGAAAAGACGGCAAGGGGTAGCCCAAGAGTTTTTTCTTTTTGTATAAATATAGGCAAGTTTTAGTTAGAGAGGGACCTTTTTTCAGACCATCTTTGGGAAAGATTATTGTAAGGAGAACTAGTTCATCTTATAATAAAGAGTTATACTTTTCGGTTGGAGAAAGAACTATGGAGTTTCAAATGTTTGCCATGGGTTGGTTGGATATGAATTGTTTCAGTTTCAGCTTGTTTCCATGAATTGTGAGATCGTTCTAACTTATGAATTCCTTCATGTTGTGAATGTGCTCTTGTTTATTTCTGTGAAATTTCCACAATCATAGTTGAGTAATGAATGTTTTAAATTAACAATGAGCTATCTCTTTGTTCATCTTTCTGTTGATATTCATGTGTTCTGAAATGTTAACAGCTATCTGTAAATTTCTCAATGCATGTTATACAATATATTACTCACCATTAATTACATTATTGCTCCCTAGGGATAGATTAATTAGTCTTATTTAGTTTTTCTTTATTTGTGATTTAAGAGCAAGAGAGGTAAGACGAGAGGTAAGAACCTGTGCATCACATTGTGACCCTCCTCATTATCTCTATCACCTGCATTTAGTTAGGCACCTGCACATCATACATAAAGATAAAAAACTAAAAAAAAAAACCTATGGTGGACCATGCCGTAACCGGTAAAACACTTTAACCGTTACTTGGTCTACGGTAGCCGGACCGTAAACCGGACGGATTCCCCATACCAAACAATAACGAGCTAGTTGGGAACATTTATTGGGGTGAATCCTACTATTGTTACCTACAATTTTCTAGGCCCCAACAGATTGTTATCTTACGGGAATTTGATCTCGAGTTCACCAAGGCCACTTCGAAGAAATCCTTGGTCTTTGCGGAGTTTATGTGTGACCTTCCCTGTGCTTTGACGGAAGCTAAGCCCAACAATTCATTTCTTGGATGAATTATTCTTCTTGATAAGCATAAACGATCCATGGTATGGATATTTTATTATCTATCTCCAGAATTAGATATTTCATCCTGACATATCACGTGATGATCATTGTCATATCCATCACCACACAAAGTACTATCTCATTTTGAATGATACATTGTATTGACGTGGTATTGATTCTATCCTTTGACAATGCCTTACACGTGAAGAGGATGAGACAGTTTTGAATGACTGCAACTCTGGAGCATGTGGTGGTCATCTTTCTGGGATGGCTACAGCCCAAAAATCCTTCGTGATGAGTATTTCTAGCCTTCGATCTTTAAAGATTGTCATGAAGCGGTTAAGAAATTCCCACCCTGCCAACACTTTTATCCAAAAAAAACGCACCCACCATGCTCCTTTATAGCCCGTCATTACATTTGGCCCTTTTTCCAAGTGTGGTGTTGATTTTATGCATTATAATCCTACCTTAGTCGAGGTGCATGATTACATCATCGTAGTCATGGATTACTCTAAAATGGGCCGAGGAAATGCCTACACATGCAAAGGATGGTAAGACTGCTGCCCTCTTTTTATTTAACCATGTGATAGCTAGGTTTGGAGTCCTGTAAGCTATAGTCACTAACCATGAACCTCATTTCCGAAATTAGATGATGGATGAGCTGAGTGCTAAGCTGGGTTTTCTCCATGAAAAATCAACTCCATATTACTCACAGGCTAATGGTCAGGTAGAGGCCATTAACAAAGTGTTGAAAACTATGTTGCATAGCATGGTTGGAGATAAAAAATCCAACTGAAAATTGACTCTCTTCTCCACACTTTGGGCGTATAGGACTTTAGTAAAAACAACAAATGGTTTCACACCCTTTGAGATGGTCTATGGACTAGAAGTCTCCCTCCCTATAGAGTGTCAAATTCCGTCACTTAAACTCATAGTAGAACTTCTCCCATACAATTCTGCTGAGGAAGAGAGATTTATGTACTTGACCAACCTTAATGAAAGTAGAAGAGATGCTTCCTTGGCTAACGAGGCACACAAAAAATGTGTCAAGCTATAGTATGAGAAGTCTATTAAACCTTGTGTCTTCAATGAAGGTGACCTAGTCCTGGCTTATGATCAGAGGTATGATAAACTAGGGAAGGGAGAGTTTGAATATACGTGGTATGGTCCCTTTGTCGTTAGTCAGGTCTTAGATAAAGGGGCTTATGATCTCGTAGATTATGAAGGGATACCCTTTGGGAAACCTCACAATGGGTTGTACCTAAAGCGGTACTATGCTTAAGAAATTTATGTATGGTACCTTGTATATATGTATATTTGGATTTCAGAGTGTTTTTTCATTTTCAATATGGTTTTGAGTTTGATGTCCATATTGTTTATAGCTTGTTTTGGGTATACAGATTGGATGGATTTATATGGTTTCGCTGACGGTGCATGTCATCATACCTTGAACATTGCTTCAGCAGCTTCGGTGTTATATTACTGAGATCATGACCTAGTTAGTTTAGGGGTGTTCTGTATTAGCCTGGATACCAACAACATCACCGAGTATCAAGTAGTGATAGGTTTACTCACCGAGGCTGCATCTCGGGACATTCGTGATTTAGTAGTATTTATGGATTCTCAGCTAGTGGTTTTCCACCTAAACCATTTATACACTATAAAGAACCCTACACTCCTCTGTCTCTTTCGAAGAGTACGTTTGTTAGAGAGGTCATTTGATTTCATCACTTACAGGAATATCCCTAGGTTTGATAATATGATTGGTTATTCATTAGAAAATTTCATTCTAGACTGGCATATTTCCCATTCATAACTTGTTAAAATAAAACATGGTCAATAAAAAATTAAAATAAATAGTAGAAGACACATAAAACTCATGTAAGTATAATTTATCCATTTGAAGAACATGTAAACACCGGAACTGAGTCTGCATATATATATATATGTGTGTGTGTGTGTGTGTGTGTGTGTGTGTGTGTGTGTGTGTGTGTGTGTGTGTGTAAAAAGTGTTTTTACAAAAAATTTGGTCATGACACTATAGCTCTCAGGCATACAAAATGATACAAAAATATTGAATCTAGCTAGCTTTCAGGGATACATCATGCAGACCACTCTAATGGTTCTCGTGGTAGCACATAATGGACCTTGCTATTCTACATAACAAGTGACTGAAGCGGCTTGATACTCCTATGGTATGTCTTTGAAACCTCCTAGGGAGTGTTAAAATAATCAACCCACAGTTAGCTACCTTAGACATTAATTAATCCATTTTTGTCTTATTTGCATAGTTTCCATATTCCACTCTATGCAAGTTGTCCTCCACATGTCCTAGATGGTCAAAATTGATAAAGATGAGACATGGAGCACTTGGGAAACCTCTTGCAGTCAATTCTGCTTTATTCCTAAACTTCCCTACCGCATATCTGCTTTTTCTGCTTTATTACTGCTTTTACTGAGTTTTAAGGCAATTGGGAAAGTATGACTAGGTGAAGTTGACTTGTTTTTTGCCCTCATCCTCCTCCTCTCTTTTCTCGTAATAAAATCATGTATGAGTTGTCCTTCCATCACCTATTAGCTTGCCTAATTTATTTTTCCAATTCGTGAGCTCCTAGGCAGATTTAGAAACTGCTTTATGCACCTATGGGGGATTTGACTAGATTTAGTAAGCTTGCTTTTGACTAATTCGAATGGCATCCCAATGCATTCGAATATCTCATGTAATTATTTATTGTGGTAGCCTATGAATTCACAAGGTTGGCTATTGTATACTTATTCAATACAGATTAGTGTTCTACTCCATATTCAGTCTCCTTTGTGTGTAATTTGCATGTGTAATTGGAAATTTTTGTGAGTGTAATTGTTCTAACACCTGGGTTCAATTTCCACATGGTATCAGAGCCTTTGTAGATCGATTTTTCTCCTTCCATATTGTTATTGTAGGTTCGACATCATTGACTGGGAGCATTCTGCTGACTGAAGGGACAATTTCTAAGCTATGGATCAATCTCAGAAGATCATCTTGACTCCATTTAATTTTTTTGAATGGAAAGCAGAGATGGAGATACTATTGAGAGAGAAAGGCCTCTACAAAGTGACTATGGCAACAAAAGTAGAGCCCAATGCAGCTGCAGAGAAAATTAAATGGCACAACAGGAGGGATGAGGCCTATGGTCTCCTATGTCTGAGCATATCCAGAGACCTCCTTTTCCATCTTGATGGATTGACATCACCAAATGAAGTATGGGAGAATCTTGTTGAGATTTTTGGTAAAACAGATGAGATGAGAGGACATCAAATCGAGAATGAATTGATCTCCTTGAGTCCCAGCAGCTTCAAATCCCTGCAACTCTACGTTTCCAAGTTTAAAGCCCTTGTTTTGCAGCTAAAATAGTGTGGAATTGAAAAGAAGGAGGATAAAATGGTTTTTTCCATACTCTCAAAACTTGGCCCTAACTATTCAGTGTTTGTTTCGACCTTCCATGCCACCAAGTTGATAGCTCGAGCCTGGAAGATGCCTAAACTTGCAGAGTTCATGGAATATCTCACACAGGAACAAGATAAATTGGTGATGATGGGCACCATCAAACCTTCCAAAGACCAAGCTCTAATTGCTGGAGATTCGAGGGTGGATTCAAAAGGTAAGAAGAAAGCTAAGAATCCACCTGAGCAAAAGAGAGACAAGAACAAGTCTCGAGAGGAGCCCCAAGGTTCCAAGAAGAACCCCCAGAAGAAGAAGAACAAACGAGAAATGAGCAAGTGCGCATACTGCAGTAAGGGAAATCATCCTGAAATCTCCTGCATGAGGAAGCAAATTGACATGCTGACCCAACTCTTGGAGAAGAATGGCATCTCCCTTCTTGATAGCTCAAAGAAGAGGGAAGAAGGATCAAATTCAGAAGACAGGGAGAGAGTTCATGCATTGGTTGCTGGCACATCAAGCTCACCTAGTTTCATCATTGATTCTGGAGCTTCAAGACATATGGTTTCAACTAAGGAGGCATTCACCTCACTTGACATGTTGAAAGGTCCACCAATAGTACTGGGAGATGACTCTCTTACTGAAATTTTGGGAAAAGGGAGGATTGATCTTGACCATGGTAAGTTCAGCAATGTATTGTATGTTCCAGGTGTTGCCTCTAACCTCTTGTCAGTGTATCAGATGACCCACACAGGGTCTCCAAAGAAGGTCATATTCTCCCCTGATGAAGTTGATATCACAGAGATCTCAAGTGGTAAATTCATTGCAAAAGGAGTTGCAAATCACACTTCGAAGGTATACATGTTCTCACATTTCCTACCCTAGTCAAACCCCTCTGCTCTTTTGATTCATGCTAATGAGGCAAGCAAGCTTTGGCATGAAATATTTGGCCATCTTAATTATAAGTATCTTTTTGATCTTAGTGAAAAAGAAATGGTCATAGGGTTACCAAAGATTAAGTTTTCCAAAGGAGTCTGTCAAGGTTGCATCTTGGGAAAACACCCAGAGCATAAATTTGAGAAAGCTAATCATGAGAGAACCTCTGCACCTCTTGAGTTGATCCACAGTGATGTTTCTGGCCAAATTCCTCATATGTCAATGAGTCAGGCCAAATATGCATTGACATTCATAGATGACGTTTCCAGGTACTGCTGGGTTTACTTCCTGAAGCATAAGTATGAAGTTTTTGGCCTCTTCAAAGTCTTTAAGGCTTTGGTTGAAAACTAGTATGGGAGGAAACTCAAGGTCCTCAGATCTGACAATGGTGGTGAGTATGTCAATTCTAAGTTCATTCAATATTGTGCAGATGCAGGTATTCAGATGCAACATTTTATCCCTTACACACCACAACAAAATGGTGTTGCTGAGAGGAAGAACAGATCATTGAAAGAGATGGCAACTTGGATGATGGAGGCTAAGACTTTGCCACCAAAGTTTTGGGCTGAAGCTATAAACTGTGCAACCTATATCTAGAATAGGGTGCCTCGTAAACAAATTGATGGTATGACTCCTTTCGAAGCATGGAGTGGGCACAAGCCAGATGTGACCCATTTCAGGATTTTTGGCTCAAGGGCTTGGGATAGAATTCCAACACAAAAGAGGAAGGCTTTGCAGCCCCAAATCCAAGAGTGTCTATTTGTTGGGCACTCTAAATATTCAAAAGGGCACAAGCTGATCAATTTGGGCACAAACAAAGCCTTCATTGAAAGGAGTGTTCAGTTCCAAGAAGAGCCTTTAGCAGCAGTTGAAGTTGGAGAGTCTTCTTCACCACCAGAACCACTGAATGTAAGTGAAGAGATAAATGAGTTTGCTGATTCTGATATGTCTAATAATGATGATTTAATTGCAGATCCTAATATTCCTACAAGACCAAAATGGGCAGCAAAGACCATTCATGCAGCTGGGGAACTAGCTGGAAATCCTAGTGATTCTAGGAGGACTAGATCTCAGTTCGAGAGTGCCCTGTGTATGAAAGACCCTTTGTTTGCAAAGAAATGCTATCTGATGGTTGAATCAGACCCACAAACATATGAATATGTAACAAATTATCCAAGATGAAAAAATACATGGAAGACGAATTCAGCTCACTCCAGAAGAACAACACTTGGGAGTTGGTTGATCTTCACCCAGGGAGGAAGCTAGTTCAATGTAAGTGGGTTTTAAAAACTAAGTTTTCTGCTGATGGTTCACCTTTGAAATATAAGGCAATATTGGTAGCCAAGGGATACTCACAAGTACATGGTATAGACTACAATGAGACCTTTGCACCAGTGGCAAAGATGGACTCCATCAGGCTAGCCTTAGCCATTGCAGCTTTGAAGCAGTGGGAGGTACATCGCATGGATGTGAAGTGTGCTTTCCTGAATGGAGATCTTACTGAAGAGATTTACATGCAGCAGTCTCAAGGCTTTGTTACTAATCCATATCTTGTGTGCAGGCTAAAGAAATCATTGTATGGGCTTAAGCAAGCCCCCAGGGCTTGGTATGCCAAGATTGATGGTTTTCTTCTATCATTGAGTTTTGTTCAATGCAAGTTTGATCTTAATGTTTATTTGAAGCTGATTCATGTTTCTTTGATGATTATTGTCTTGTATGTGGATGAAATTCTCATTACAGGAAGCTCAAAGGATGAAATTGCCTCCTTGAAGGATGCAATGAACCATGCATTTTCTATGACTGATTTGGGGTTATTGAGCCAATTCTCGGGTCTCGAGATTGCTCAAACCAAACATGGAATAAAATTACATTAGTCCAAGTATGCTTTGGATTTTATAAACAAGTTCAACATGAAATATTGCAAGCCAAGCAAGACTCCCTTCCTTTCAGGAGTTAAGCTTGAAGAAGTAGGTTCTTCTCCTATGGTAAATAATACACTGTATAGGCAACTGATTGGGTGCTTGTTGTACCTTACACATACTCGACCTGATATTTATTATGCAGTAAGTATGGCTTCAAGATACATGGATCAGCCTCATGAGATCCATTGGAGAGAAACCAAAAGGATCCTTAACTTTGTTCAGGGAACAAGGACTCATGGGATCTTCTACAAAGCTAAATCTGATCTTGATTTAATTGGTTTACTGAGATTGATTGGGCAGGTGACAACACAGATCGAAAGTCAACATCAGGATATGTGTTCATGCTCGTTGAAGGACCAATCAGCTCGTCAAGCAATAAATAGAGTGCCATTGCACTCTCATCTACAAAAGCAGAGTACAGAGGAGTTGTAAATGCAGCAACTCAATGTTTATGGTTGTAGGGGTTACTTGGTGAGTGTGGATTTGAATCAAAATACTCAACTACTATCTATTGTGACAATCAGAGTACCATTCGAATATGCAATGATCTAGTTCAGAGACAGAGAACCAAACACATTGATATCCATATGCATTACATCAGATAGCTTGTGCATGATGGCACCATTCACCTACTCTTCTGTTCATCTTCAGAACAAGTAGCAGACATCTTCACCAAAGTTTTTTGTGAGAATACTTTCAACAATCTCAAATCACTAATGGGGATTTTTGATCATGCTGTGAAGCATGATTGATGACAAGATTTTCAAATTTTTTTTCACTGTCCATGTTTAAGGGAGGATTTTTCCCATTGGGTTTTTGCCTCTTTCCCTGTTTAAATCGACATGCAGTATGTAAAGGGTGAATAAGCCTTGTTTCTAGGCCCTATAATTTTTTGATATTTTACTCATAAGTTAGGCTTAATGGGGGGTGTTATAATAATCAATCCATAGCTAGCTACCTTAGACATTAATTAATCCATTTTTGTCTTATTTTCCTAGTTTCCATATTCCACTCTATGCAAGTTGTCCTCCACATGTCCTAGATGGTAAAAATTGCTAAAACTGAGTCATGGAGTGCTTGGGAGACCTCTTGGAATCAATTCTACTTTATTCCTAAACCTCCCTAGTGCATATCTGCTTTTTCTACTTTATTGCTGCTTTTACTGAGTTTTAAGGCAATTGGGAAAGTATGACTAGGTGAAGTTGACTTGTTTTTTTCCCTCATCATCCTCCTATATTTGCTCCTAATAAAAGCATGTATGAGTTGTCCTTCCATCACCTATTAGCCTACCTAATTTATTTTTCCAATTTGTGAGCTCCTAGGCAGATTTGGAAATTGCTTTATGCACCTATGGGGGATTTGACTAGATTTAGTAAGCTTGCTTTTGACTAATTCGAATGGAATCCCAATGCATTTGAATATATCATGTAATTATTTATTGTGGCAGCATATGACTTCACAAGGTTGGCTATTGTACACTTATTCAATATAGATTAGTGTTTTGCTCCATATTAAGTCTCCTTTGTGTGTAATTGGCAATTTTTGTGAGTGTAATTGTTCTAACACTTGGGTTCAATTTACACAAGGAGGTCATCTATAGTAGCATCTAGGATATATAGAGTCAGTTGATCCAGGTTCTCCTCTAGCTCTATGAGCTCATCATCACCTCTATGTATAAAGTGAGCTCCCTCTCTCCTACCCATTGGGGAGGATCCCCCAGGCCATGCATCAACAACATTTACATGAAAGAATTAAGTCTTATTATCATCCATAAAATTTTGAAAACATGAAAATATAAAAACATAATCAACATCTTAAGTATTGCTTCTTATCGATGTCACCGCACTGAGCACTAGGTGGTAGTGGTAGATTGTGATCTCCTCAAAAGTCGGTACCTACATATGCATAGTCCTCAATCATGAAGATCTGATCACTCAGGAAATAGAAGAAGGAAGCCTCAAACTTCACCTTGGCCCTACAACCTCCAATGTGGGCCATGATATCCACCTACCGCAGCATGTAGGGATCTCTAACTCTAAGCTCTATGAATACCACATGGGTTCTCATCAGGGGTACCCTCTCAAAGAATAAGCATGCAGCTAGGATGGTTCCATACCTGAACTATTTAAGCTCTCATTTTCAACATTTTTCCATCTGATCTTTGAACAAAGGTAATAGTGGCTCGACCTAGTTGTACACTGTGGGTGCCATAGCCTCCATGGAATACAACATATGTTCCTAGGATTCTTGGTGGGGCACTTGGCTCCCATCCACCCTCTGCATAGTAAATAAGACGGTCTAAAGTGGTAGATCCCTCACAACCTTGATTGGGATCTTCTTACCTAACATATTTGTTCCTGGGTATCAATGATGAACAATGATATCTTGTATAGTTCTGTCCCCACCTCGATAACAAGTCATAGAAATAGGTTCTCCTTGTCTAGACAGCCCTATCAGAAAATATATATCCTCTAGCTCCATAGTTACAATATGGGGTCCCACCTCAAAGTACTATTGTTATGGATTCCACATTCGTAGGATGTACTCCAATAATCGTGCATGTAAAACCATGCTAGGAGAACGGAATAATTTTAAGAGGCCACATCCTCATAGGGCATCTATGCAACTCGCATCTCTTGTAGCATGGGAATCGTCATCATCATGTTTCCTCTCCTTCCAAGTCACCATTTTTTATCAAATGACCTGTAAAAAACCATTAATGAGCCATTTAGAAAGATATTCAACCATTGAAATTTCTTGCAAACTTTTATTTTGACTAGGGCATGTGTTTTTTGGGCATCATGACTAGCACCATGCCTGTCCTCTTAGAACAGAGCGGTGCCACCACCTGAGCAATCCTAAAGAAACACGGTTCTTATCGAGCATGACTCTTCCCGTGAAGGCTAGAAGCGGTACCCGACATGCATTTTTTAGGCTTTCATCTAAGACCCCAAAACTCAACAAAAATGAAAAATAGAAACCGTAGAAAGGAAGAGCAGGTTTCTAGCTCTTAATTGGATCTAACGATGCAAAAAATGGATAGATGACGGCTCCATAATATTCGACTGAAATCTTCACACCAATTCTCCCAAAATTCTCTCCAAGGTTTGGTAAATCGTAAATAACTTGGGTTTTACTATTTACTTAGCTTTTATAACATATTTTTATGGTTTTTTATATTATTTTAATTTTTTGAAATCATTTTTATTCAAAATACCCTTTATATAGTTTATAAAAGTCAATTTTAAAATATTTTGGGAGACTAATGGCCTTTCAAAAAGTTTTGCAGGGACGGAAATAAACGGTTTGTCTATGGGCAAGTTCATTTTTTGACTTTTTTGTACTTTTGAAAAACGAAAAGTTCCTTTAGCGTTCATTTCAACACGTTGATCATGCTCCCAAAACCTAGTATCAAAGTTTCAAGTCTTTTTTCGATTCTTTTCAGGCATGCAAAACCTTTTCATCGTGTAAAAGATACCTATTGGAGTCTTCTTTAAAATCTTTTCGGACTCCTTAAATGTGAAAATATTATCGAGCACACTTGTCTTCTTCACGCTTGTAAAAGTACTTGAAGAGTCATCTTTCCAATGGTAGTTTATCTCTTTTTCGGTTCGGATTGACTATTTATGAAAAATGACCCTTTTGTAGTCTTCTTTCATCTTCGTTCAGACTCTCTAAACATGAATGATACCGATTTAACTTTCATTGGACTTGTTAAATTAAACACTAAGAGACCCTCTTTTGGGAACGAGCCCCTCCTTTCTCACGTTCGTGAAACATATGAGAATAGACTTGTCTTCGAATGAGATACAACGAGTGTTTGTTACGCTCTTTGAACTCGTAAAAATGAAAAGAGGCACTCATCAATCATGACGGGGAAATTAATGGAAGGGAATCAATTCATTTTTCAAATAAAATAGTAGTTTGTAGTCACCTTTGAACATGGCACTTTTCTTCACTTCATTCAGTCAATTGGGTATTCATCTTGTCTCTGAGTCGATCCACTTTCATGAGTCATGTCACACTTTTGAGTCTTCAAAAGAATGCATTTTCCAATGTTGTATTGTGCTCCGCCTCATTGAGTCAATGCTACTAAGTCTATTGTTGTGTCACTCAATGTTCAAAGATAAGTTGAAAGTTTAACTATGCAGTTGAAATAGCCTTTGTGTCAGTACCTTTTGAGTCATCCCTATGGTTACATCATCTACAACATTCCATAACTTTGTTCTGAGTTTCATGTTGTCGATGTGGCATTCATCATGGCCCTCCTTCAATGAGACTATTCTTGTCGACATCAAATCATTATCCAAGAATTAGTCTTCGAAACAATTTTAGTACCTTGAGATTTGTATGCCTTAATGACAGATTATCTCGCTCTCGACATAGGTTCACATCATTGTCCTTTGATCAATAGAATCAACTGAGTGTTCGACATCAGATCATCTATTCACACTTGGTAGATTGTACTAAGGTACCCTAGGAATCACTGACATCAATGGTGATCTCCCTCGCACTTGTTAACGGTTCACATCATTGACCAGTAAGCAAGTGCTTTCTACCATGTTCGACTTCAAATCATTGTAATCAAATGGATAGAATCATACTTTGTGGAAGACGAGACAAAGACCCTAGGTATCTATTAAAAGCACTCATAGATTTCTCCTTAGGTTGCAATGGAGTATATTGTATAAGGCCTGACATGGATCCACATTTGTATGGTCATGGTTATGCTTGAATTTGTGTTCATTTGACATAGATCTACAGTGTATTTCTGGTCTCTTTGTCCCAAGTTTGAGTCCTCTATCACATGGATCTGCAATGTATTCTAGTAGCCATGTTTGTTATTCTCTCTCATAGATCTTCCTTGTATTGGTCTTCATCCATGATGAGGAGACATTTAATCATGAGTCAAAAGTAGTGATGTATTGCAGATGCTTGGTTGATGATGATCTCCTATCAAGATGATTATTTCCTCGAAGTGATAAATTACCCTTTCAAAGCTATCACTTATTGTACCCCTCTAGCCTGATGCTTTAGGGGGTATTCTGTTACACATAAATCTCATCATCATCATGTGATGACATCCCAAACATTAGTATTTTCCCTAAATCCCAAGTTGTGAAGTAAAATACTGGTCCAGACTTCAATCTTGCATATGAAAATCCAGCACCACTTCTTCCTTTAAGTCAAGGGGCATCACCTTCTTCATCAATTCCTATCATCCATTGATAGTAGGTGGTTACACTTCCTTTACCTCTTGTTCAAGGTGTGGTTCTACCCTATCATCGCTTTGTCATAGTGGAGTATAAGTGGTTCCCTTGGTAAAAAGTGAAAAAGAGAGGTTTCCACGAAGCTTCTCGAAGGAAGGCTTTGTGGCACCCTTATTCCTACACCTGAGGAACACCTGTACTCAAGATCCATCCTTTTAGGATCTCCTATCCACCTCACCCACCATTAACGCAACCATCCCTATTCTCCCCAGGCCTATAAAAGAAGGCTCTTACCCCATGGTTGAGAGAGAGCAAAGTTATGCTGTTGCATTGACATTATGGCCTAAATCAGTAGGGTGAGCATAGGAGGAGCAAGTTGGAGCTTTTTGGGACAATACATTGGCATGTGAAGGAGCATATAAACACTAAGGATAAGGTTGTAAACTTATTCTTCATTCTTTAATGCAAAATTGGTTCCCTTCCATAAAGTATGTTATGTTATAATCACGTATTTTATTGTTGGATTCCTTAATCACTGACATAGAATAGTGGATTATATTCCGGTTCTTTTTTATGTTGTTTTCTGGTTTCTTGTGATTATGCATGTACATCCATGAAGATCTATCACTATAGGAAACAACTACACCATTCCATCAAAGACACTCATTCCAGATCTCCACCCATTCTAGGGGAAGTCTTCCAATTCTGTTGTAACTCATTTATTCTAGATATGAACCATTCATACTAGAGGAACAACCCTTGTCGACAAGAGGTGCATATTTCCTAGCAACAAATCTAGTGATTCCGCTAGGGAAGATATTTCAGCACATCAGATCTTCCCTGGTCTTCAAACTCTTGTCTGAAATCCAAGCTCCATTCTTTCATTGATTAGATCTTCTTGTTTATCTAGTGAGATCTATTTTCAGTTCATCAGATATACTAGTTGATCTAGTGAGATCTTGGTTTGGTATTATTAGATCTTTTCATATCTGAGTCATTACTATCTTCTGTACTTTATATTCCTGACAATTCATTATTTTTATGCTAGTATTACAGTAGCTAACTTTGATTTTTTCTCCATTGTTTTGTTTTTGACTTCTACAAGACACTGCACATGCACAGTGGGTAATAAACAGTGCCACTGCCTGTATTCAGTGATCAGTAAGTGGTTCCATCACTTGTTCATAGTAATCAAGAAAGCGGTGCTTCCCCACAATCACTCTATCACTAACCCTCGAGATGCGGTGCCAGGTAGGCCTTTTTAAGACTTGTCATTTCAAAGTTTGGTTTGTTTTTGTTTTCAGTTCTGTATGTTTGTTTTTAGTTCTGTGTGTTTGGGCTTATTTGTAGAGATCTGAGTAGTTACAATTCAAATCCTATATGTGGTAAATTCTTGTTTTGTTGAATTCAAAAAGCTAGGTTACGCTCATCATTTTCATTGCTTGTATGCTTTGTTTTTCATTTTTAAAAGGAGTCCTTGGAAGCTTAGTTCAGTTATATCTCATTCTTACTGCTTGATAAGACTAAAAAGGAAGACTTTATTGTTGGTTTCTTACTTTCATTTTTCATTAAGTTTACGAAATACTTCTTTTTTTATTTTAAAAAGAATTTTTTTTGTTGAGATTTGATTAGAATTTTTGCTCAAAGATGAATTATTAGACTCCTGACTAGCCTCATAAGATTTCATATCTCCATATTCTTCTTTCTATTTACATTCTTGTCTCCTTAAAAGAAAAAATATTAGTAGTATTAAGTTATATCTTTCCATTTTTTAAGAAAATTTGAAAAAGTACTTAGTATGCCTTTGAGTGTTTTTTGTCTTTCCTTTTAGGAAAAGAGATATTGCTCATTTGTTTGCTTTCTATAGCAGATTAGAAGTGTGTTTCTTGTTTGTATTCTTGTTATACTGAAACCTTGTCACCCTCATGTTATGAGATAGGTATTCCCTTGTCTTCTCCAATCCCTCAAAGTTTTCCCTAGAGAAATGAAATAACAAATTAACCCCTTGCAATTTTTCCTTGTTTTGAGTTGGTAACACTCCTCTTCCATTGAAAAAAAGCATTACCCAAGCCAACAATGCTCCTGATACATGAGAAAATAGTGGGTCCATCACTCTTTCCCTTACTGTAAGAATCATTACCCCCTTAACACCTCCTGTGTGCTTCATTAAAGGAGAGTTGCTCAAGTTTTCAAGAAAAAAAGAGAAGTTTTAAGAGGATTCTCAAAGATTTCCTTTGTGGAGCCTCATCCCTATGGTTTAGGACTAGCTGGAGCTTGAGATCCTTCATTCTTGGTTCTTATATTCACCTCACACATGAGATCCTCAACCACACCTATCCTCCCATTCCTTTAAAGACTGGCTCATCCCCCATGGGAGAAGAGAGGAAGAATTGTGTTGCATACCCAAACTCTGTCAAAATAATTCTTGGGTTATTGGAGGAAAGGTGAAGTTAGAGGAAATGATCCATTGGAAGGAACTCTCAAAACCAAGGAATAAAGGTTGTATTCTCTCCAATAATTTCTAGTAAAAAATATGTTTTCTTTCCCATATTTATTGTGTCATATGTATGTATTTCTTGATTCCTTGGTCACAAGAATAGATCTAGTTGATTATCTTGTATGCTATCATGTTTTTCTTGTTATCTTCTATTTTTTATAGGTTCTTTTGCAAGGATAGAAAGGATGACCTTTGAGAGAAGTATCATGGCATTTCATTCAAGTGATTAACCAGATCTAGGGGAAGTTTAACATTTGGTGTGTGTGTTTTGTTTTAGATCCGAACCATTCAGACTAGGGAACCAACTCCAGTCTGCAGAAGGTGCGTATTTTCAGCTAACAATTCTCAGAAAGATTTGATTAGTTAGACTTTTTGGGAAATTTTTGGTTTTGAAACGAAATTGGAAAAAAAGAAATACTCTCTCCTTCCCGTAAGTAGGCATGATTTGAATGGTAAAGTGAAAGAATTTGAATATCATAATTGCATGGTTTTACATTTCTATCTACACTCCATGCATTCACCTAACCGTTCAACTTAAAATTAACGTTAGCTATAGGTTAAAAACTTAGTAACTTGAGGGATAGGTTAGATACGTGTTTCAGCATCGTAAAATGTAGGAGTTGTCATTTATTTCTTGCATTGCAACCCAGGACTTGCGCGGTTCTTCCACGTACCATCGGTATAGAGAACGACATTTCACTTACCCTTGAGGTATAGTGAAAGGTACTTCACGTACTTGATAGTATATCGGAAGGACCCTTGTGAACGGTTGTGCATTAGACAACACTACTACAGATTTGAACTCCTAGGTACGTTGTGTATATCAGGAGGACCTTCTAGGATTCCTGAAACCATATCAGAAAATCCCTTTTGGTCATCTTGTCAATGCAATACACTGAGAACAACACTCGGGGAGATTAATGCGCACATGTTGTCTAGGTATTCAGGTATTCAGACGAGGGATGGTTGATCCTCCTCACCGTGTTTTACTGTTGGACCCTGCTGTATATCGCAAGTTGCAAAAACTTGACAATCCTAGTGAGGAACCAGCTTGTATCAATCCCTCTTTTCATTTAAGTTTGCTTGTGGCCTGTAGTTTGTGTAGGATAATTTTTGTGTGATTTCCCTAGTTTTAAAACCCTAGGTTAGGGTTTAGTGACCATACAATTTTGCTGAGTTTCATTTGAGACGATCCAGAAGAAAAAAAGGCTTACCACCTGACTTTCCCCATGTTACAAGGGAGAGCCCAATGGAAGTCACATATCAAGGAGCTATAATTGACTCCCATGTGGAAGTAAGCCCAGTTGTGGATAGTAGAGAACAATTCACTACTTACTGTTACAGCCGATTTTAAAACACATGGTAGATCACACATTTATGGCCTTCTTTGTCCCTCTACAGACTCTTTAGACCCCATGGACCAATATTGTACCTTTGATGTTTCCAAGATCATCCCTAAAAACACCTATTATTTGTTGTACATGACTTTTAATCCCTTTCCCACGTATATACATGGATATTGACCTTAAATCTAGGTACATTGAGACATGTGCAAAATGCCAAATAGTTTTGGAGTTTTCCTTGATGTGTGTTTGAGTCGCTTGTCTCTACGGATTGTGTTGTTTACCATGCAGAGAGTGGCGGGAAGCCAAGGAGTGCACCAGGCGTCTAGAGCACATATTCTCTATGCCATAGAGGCTATGGTGCCTATAGTCTTTAACTGGGCGAAAGCCCTACTTTCGATCTTCAGGGATCAGCTGACCAAGTGTCAGCAGGGGGACCTGAACCAATTTGGTTTCGGTTCCATTAAAGCTTGCTTCTTCTTTGAGCAGGTTCCACAGATGAGACCCCAGGTGGTCTTGTCAGAGCTGAGGGCATGGGACCCTCACATGCAGAGGTGGGTTTGGATTATGGCCCGTAATGGAGCGGGAAGGGGGAAGGTAAAGTTTGGTGACCCATTCTTTTGATGGCTGAGAGATCAACTCTTGATGGTGGAGGATTATGCATATGGAAGCACTAACTTCAGCGATGAACCTGTTCTACCGCTCCCACCTGGTGGATAGTGGGGTGAAATCAATAAGAAACAAAAGACCCTAAAATGTAAATAATGTTTTGATGTTTTTGATGTTTTATATTTTTATGTTAGGTAACAATACTTGAATGTTTTCATGCAGAATTCGGAGTAGCACGACTTGGGGGAGCCTCCCCATTGGATAGACGAGCCGGAGCCTGTTTTGTACCACAGGGTGATGATGTGATAAGGGATTTAAGGGAAAACCTGGAGAGGTTGAACTAGACATCCATGATGCTTCCATTGACGACCTCCCACTGAGGTATCAGAGGCCTACAACGAGAGTACTGGGTCGCTTTAGTAGACTGCTACGTAGAGTATCTTGTACAGTGATGTGTTACCATGAGCATGACTAGACGATGAGTGCATGATGTATCCTCTGAAAGCTGATAGCTTCAAGATTTTGTATGTTTATTTTTACCTCAAAGCCTACGTGCTTCAGATGAGGTCTCGTGACCTATTTTTTGTAAAACATGTTCATATATATATATATATATATATATATATATACATACTTTTACCTGGTGTTTATATGTTTCAAAAATGTATTTTACATGAGTTTTATGTGTCTTTAATAGTTTATTTACAATGAACCAAGTTTGATTTTCATGTCATGAATGGGCAATATGCTAGTCTAGGATGTAATTGGCTAATGAGTCAGCAACTACATTATGTTCCCTAGGGATATGCCTATAGGTGATAGTTTCAAATGACCTTTCTAACAAGAATACCCTCTGGAAGAGATGGAGAAGCATGGGATTCCTAATGGTATAAACACGGTTTAGATGAAAAACCACTAGTTGTGAGTCGTTCAAGACTACCAAGTTGCGAACATCCTGGGAGGTAGCTTCAGTTAGAAGACCCATGACTACTTGATGCTCAGTGATATTGTTGGTAGCGGAACTAATACAAACCACTCATGAACTAACCAAATCATAAGTTGGGGAATAGAGAACCCAAGTAGCTGAGGAAAGATTCAAGGTGTGGAATTACACACCATCAGCGAAGCTGTAGAAAGCCATCTGCTTTGCATGACCAAAACATGGTATAAATAGATACGGACACTAAAATCAAAACTATATTGAAAATACTTAAGCAAATTGAAATTCAAGCAATATACATATATACAAGATACTATCCAAGAGAGATCTAGGCATAGTACATCTTCAGGTACAACCCATTGAGAGGTTGTCCTAAAGGGATTCCATCGTAATCTATGAGCTCTTAGGCCACTTTCTCTAAAACTTTAGAAATAATGAAAGGACCGTACCACATGGATTCAAACTTTCCTTTCCCTAGTTTATCATATCTCTGATCGTAAGTCAAAACTAGGTCACCCTCATTAAAGGCATGGGGTTGGACAGATTTATCATACTGCGCTTTGACGTGTTTCTTGTGTGCCTCATTAGCCAAGGAAACATCTTTCCTAGTTTCGTTAAGGTTGTTCAAGTATAAAAATCTCTCTTCCTCTACGAAATTGTCTGGGAGAAGTTCGACGACAAGTTTCAAGGATGGAATCTGACATTGAATCGGTAAGATAGATTCGAGTCCATAGACAAGCTAGAAAGGTGTGAAACCAGTAGTTGTTTTCACTGAAGTCCTGTAAGCCCAAAGAGAGGAGAAAAGGATATGGTTCCAGTTGGATTTATGGTCTCCAACCATCTGACGAAGCATCGTTTTCAAAACTTTGTTAATGGCCTCTACCTGACAATTAGCTTGCCAATAATAGGGCGTAGAGTTTTCATGGAGAAAACCTAGCTTGGCACTTAGTTCCTCCATCATTTGATTATGGAAATGTGATCCATGATTAGTAACTATGGGCTGCGGGACTACGAATCTAGCGATCACATGATTGAACAGGAAGAGAGCGGCAGTCTTATCATCTTCTGCATATGTAGGCATGGCCTCAACCCACTTTGTAAAATAGTCAATGGCTATGATGATGTAACCATGCCCCCCAGTTGAGGTAGGCTTACAATGCATATAATCAATCCCCCATTTGGAAAATGGGCCAACGACAATGACGAGGTGTAGCGGAGCTGGGTGAGAGCGCTTTTTCGGATAAAAATGTTGACACGGTGGGCATTTCTTGACAGACTCATGACAATATTTAAATACTGAAGGCCAAAAATAGCCAACGTGCAAGATTTTCTGGGCTATAGCCATCCTAGAGAAATGACTACCACATGCTCTAAAGTGGCAATCATTCAACACTTGTTCTGCTTCCTCATGGGTGAGGCGTCGTCAAAGAATGGAATCGATCCCACATCTATACAAAGTGTCATTCAAGATGAGGTATTCTTTTGCGTGGTGACGGATATGACGGCTATTGTCACGGGATAGATTTGGATGAAATCTTTGTGTTTGGAGATAAATGAACAAATCTCTATACCATGGGTCAGTAGTGCTTATCAAGAACAGGAATTCATCTTGAAATGAATCACTGGGCTCAGATTCCATCGAAGCACAAGGAAGCCCACACATGATCTCGGCAAAGACCAAGGATTTCTTTAATGTGGCTTTGAAAAATTCCATATCAAACTCTTGTAGTATGACTATCCATCGGGAGTACTTGCCCCCGAGCACCTGACGAGTCAGGATGTAATACATAGGGTTCTGGTCTGCCAATACAGTGGTTGTGCAGAGCAAAATGTAGAGATGAAATTTTTGAACAGTAATTACCATGGCCAATGCTAATTTCTCCATGTGTGAATATCGGGTTTCAGAATCCATAAGATTCTTACTAGCATAGTAGATCATGTGCTCCTGTCCATTGGGATTTTCCTACACCAAAACCATAGCAATGGTAGTAGTGGAGGCAGCAATATATAAGAGAAAATCCTTTGAATAATTTGGGAGGTGTATCACAGGTGAATGAGTTAGAGCGTGTTTAAGATTATAAAAGGCTCATTGTGCTTGGTCATCCCAATAGAACGCAGTGTCCTTCTTAAGGAGACGCATATAACCGTGGGTTTTCTCTACAAAATTGCACATGAAGCGGTGGAGAAAGTTTTCCTTCCCTTGCAAACTTTGGAGTTCTAGAAGGTTGGTTGGGGCTGGTAGAGCTAAAATGGTGGCAATTTTCAATGGATCTATCTAGATGCCATCCTTAGAGACCACAAAACCTAACAGGTGTCCCATCTCAATGCAAAAAACACATTTATGAGGATTGAGCCATATATTATAATGACAACATCTCAAGAAAATGTCTCTAAGATGACCAGGGTGGTCCTCCTGTCACTGTGAATGAGTAGGGAGGTCGTCAAGGTATGGTTCAACAATATGTTTTATATCATGAAATGCATAGGACATAGCACGTTGGAAAGTGGCTCTAGCATTTTTTAAGCCAAATGGTAACTTCCTATATGCAAAGGTTCCCCATCGAAAAATGAATGTCGTCTTGTGCTGATCGGTGGGTAAAATCTCAATCTAGTTATAACCTAAAAATCCATCCATGAATGAGAAGATGACACTTCCAGCGACAGTTGTCGATAATCTGGTTGATATGCGAAGTAGGGAAGTTGTCTTTGGGACAAGCTTTGTTCAAATATCTAAAATTGATACAGACTCTAATGGTGCCCTTCTTTTTATTGATAGGGACGATGTTTGATACCCATTCCGTCAAGGGTACGGGATAAATAAACCCATCTTTGAGAAGTTTCTCTATTTGAGCTTTAATAGCTGCGACCTTCTGTTGATGGACTTGCCTTAGTTTTTTCCTAACAGGTTTAGCAGTGGGATAGGTTTTTATTTCATGGACCATAATAGATGGGTCTATCCTTGGCATTTATTCATAATACCAGGAAAAAATATCGTAGAATTCTTTGAAAAGTTCCTTGTATGCTTTAGATTCTTCTGCCGAGCATTCCCAACATGAACATGCTCAATGGTACCAGGATTGGCTGATATGTCAATCGGATTTATTTGAGTAATGTTGCATAGGTTTCCTTTAGAATCTGTGTCTTGTAACACTATAGGATTTTGAGGTGTGTTGACAATATCATTGGAAAACAGGGATGCAAAGTCATGGTCTACCGAACTGGTGTTGGGGAGGAACAAAGATCTATGATGGCGATCCTCTGAGATAGGATCATTCGTATTCATGATCTCCATAATGGACTCATCGAAAGGAAATGTCTCAGAGAGATAATATAGAACAGGAAGATAGGGTTCTAACCAGTAGGGTAGATGGTAAGGGTCTGAAGCCACCAGATGAAGTTAATTGGTGTGGTCATTGGAAAGGTTTTGAATGATGTTGTACATTTCTTCATGCAGACTCAATGAGGTGGAATCGACAATTTGTTTGCCCTTCCTATCATAATCAAATGACACAATCATATTTACTATTGCTGTGTCTGTGTTAGGAGGAGTGGATGGAAAATCCCCATAAGGGATGAATCCTTCAACATGCCTACCCCAATCGACTGGTAAGGAGGAGGGGACTGAACTAACATAGGGATGTTATTAGCCTTATAGGTCATAACATCCGACATACAGAAATCAAGCTGGCCAATGGTGACAATTCTCCCTAGATGTAGAAATTGGACAGTTTGAAATACCGTCGAAGCGACAATAGTCATGGCGTAAAACCAATTTCTTTCTAGAAGGAGGTTGTAATATAATGAGGCGTCTACTACTTCTACTTGAATAGAAATTTTTTTCCCCCCAAGCTTGATGGAAAGGGATGATATGAGACCATGGGGCTGGAAACCTCATCCATCAAAGGATTTTAGAGTCGTAGGTGATGTTACAAGCTCAGGAGAGCCGATAGCTTTCTAACAAGATAGGGACAAAACCAAAGTTGAAGATCCTTTGTCTAAGACAGTTCTAAAGACCTTCTTTCTGATTACTTTTGTAATGATTTGGAAAGTGATTTTGTGAGGTATTCTATACTTATAGTTATCAACATTGAAATGAATCAAATTAGTATTGTCTGGGTCTAAAGCTCCTAATGCAGTTAACAAGTTTTTCGTTGTGTAGGACAACTTTGGAGCACTTTCAAGGTAGACATTGCACATGGTTCCTGAGCGAGATCTTCAACTACATTATAAAATTGAGTAGCTTGGGCATTAGGGTTAAAAACAACCTTCCTAAGAGTACTCTTGGGTGGATGCAAAATCATGTCGAGAGTAGGCTTCTCGATGGTTAGGGGGAGAGTAGACGAGGAGTCGGGAGAACAGTAGAGGGAGATTTTCCTAAATAATAATTGTCTTCTTTCTTGTCTTTTTCGTAACTCTGACTTCCAGTTTGCAAACTAATAATATCTAAGGACATCATGTGAATTTCCTCTGAAGAACTAGAGTTTCCCTGATTAGACATGTGGTCTATTAGTTGTTGTTGAGAGGGAAAAGGATTCGTGAGAACTGCGGGTGCGAGATTAGTTTTCAAAAATTGGGTGATTTTGTCTCGATGAGGAAAATCTTGAGTCTTTTGTGAAATGGTCACCTCCACATAGCAAACATGGATATTTTGCTTTTCTTTTCCCTTTATCATTATCGTTGGTGGTTGCTTTTAGATTCTCCTGTTGATTTCTAGTTTTTTTTGTTTTTAGATTTACCTTTCTTTTTATTGTTGCCAGGGGTTTGAATACTCTGAATATAATTGACCTGGGTGGAAACCTTGGGAGTCAAAGGAGTAGGAGTGGTAGTCTAGGGTTGCTTTGCAGGTTTTTCTACTGACAGGGACTGGATTGAACCAACAATCCCATCAACAGGGACTTCTGCTGGTGGCTTTGTAGGATCGGTGCTTGGGTGAGGAGCTTGAGGGATCAAGTCATACAAAGTTCCAGACTAGGAATAGACCAAGTCCAAATATTGGGCTTGACTAGTGGCTTGCTCTTCAATAACGACACCTCCCATAGCCACATCTCGGGCAATTGGGGGCAACAAAGATTTAGTAAACCAATCAGCTAATAACTGATTTGGAATAGGAGCCTTAATAAGTCTTCTTCGCCTTCACCACTCATGGATATGATCGGATATGTGGGTGGAGGTGTTCTATCATAGAGAAGTTAAGAGATCAATGCCGATTTAATAATGGATAGGAAGCTGAAAGTGCATAAGAAATATAGTTGCTAATGAGCCGAAATCCACAAAAAAATGTTTCAAAATTTCAACATACCATTTCGCGACTGTACCGGTCAAAGTTCATTGAGAGAGTATTAAACGAATGGAATAATCCATAAGGGAGTTTCAAGAACACCACAAATGGAATGTCATGACATGGTTTTTTCGATCATCTCCCTACTTCCCATCGAACTTTGGAATGTCCGATGGTAACTTTACCGAAATGGGAGGCCACGAAGGGTTATTTCGAATGGGGTCATTAATCAACTTGGACAAATAAGGTAAGTCCAAAGTTGCTAGGAAAGGTAACTGATGATTAGCTTGCACATACTGGTAATATTGATATGGCATATAAGTACTAGTAGGACCGTAAGTAGACTGATAGACAGGTTGTTGTGATGAAGAACTACTAGAAGATCCACCTGCAGGGGGTTGATTTCTGGGATCCAGACCATTAGGACCACCGGGGCCTCCGGGAAGAGGACCACCAGGGCCTCTAGGACCACCCGGACCATTGGGACCACCAGGACCACCTGGACCACCAAGAGGCAGACCACCAGACCCTATAGGACCCCTGGGAGGTAAACCTCCAAAGCCACTGGAACCACTAGGAGGAGGGCCACCAGACCCTCCGAAACCATTAAGAGGGAAGCCACCAGCCCCCCCAGGACCGACAGGACCATTAAGACCATAAGGAGGAAAGCCACCAGACCCTCTAGGACCATTAGCCCCCCAGGGGGAGGACCTCCATAAGGTGGTCCTCCGGCACCCTCCACAGTATGTATAGGTACCCCCCCCCATAGCTAGCATGTAGGACCAATTAGGTTGCCCCCATGGCGTAAAAATATTACTAGGATATGGAATTCCAGCATAAGGCATTCCTGTAGGGTTGGGTGGATAATTAATGTTTCCTATACGTACTTGATTTGCTGGGTAACCATACCCCCAAGAGGTTTGATTGGTTACAGGTTGTGTCCCCAAGGGCTGACCTGAACTGGATGGGCGGTTAACCACATTTATGTGGGTAGGAGGGACATAAATTATATATTTCTCTATACTAGAGGTCTGTCCTTGAATAGGTACAATTTCGATGACAGATAACGTAGGTCATGCCGGGGGTCGCCCCCCAGAACTAGAAGGTAATGATGAAACAAGAATTGAATGTTGAGCCCCAGGTGTGGAAGACCTAGGAGGATTGGGAACACACATAATATGGGAGGTAGTGGGGTTGGAAGTTTGAACTGGATTATGTGGAGTCACTGTGTGATCTAGAATCGGTTCAATGGGTCTCATAAAATCGACAAGTGAATGATATCCCACAGGAAGAGCTGCAGAACGTGATGGTGGTGTGCTCAATATGTCATCTATTTTCTTTTCAATCTCTTGTGCATGGATAATAGATACCTGGTATTGTCTACGTTCTTCTTCATCTGGTGAAATTTCTTCAGAAAAGTTTAAACAAGTGCCAAATGAGGCAATGGCTTGTCCTATAGAGGTGTCCCAAAATGGAGCGTTGGGACCATAATCTGGATGGGTAGTATCATTAACATCACCTTTTGTGGGAGAACATAACGAAGTATTACCCCAAGAAGGTTGTTGGACCAAGGGAGACGAGTGTGAATGATATGGTCCTCCGCTTTCGGCAACCACATTCTCTCCCACTTGGGAGTTGGTAGCAGCTCCTTGGTCGATAGCTTCCATAGGATTTTATCCTGAAACAGGAATAAAATCAGGTGTCAATCCCTGTACTCTTCTGGACTGTCTTAGCTCAACCGGTTTGTATAGATCTGATCTAACCTAGGGTCTAAAGAAATAGAAAACAAACCAAAAATTTCCCTACTCAAGCTATAGGCCAAACAAGCAAACTTAAATGATAGGAGGAGTTCAGATAGTCGGGTCTCTCACCAGGATTGTCAAGAAGGTGTGACTCGCGATATACCTCAAGGGTACATGCATAGTAATCTCCCTGAATGTTGTTTTTAGTGTATGGCTCCAAGAAAGATGACCAAAGGGCTTTTCTCAGATAGATAGGGTATCCTAGTGGGGTCTCTCGATATACGCAAGGTACGTGGGAGCTCAAATCGGTAGTAGTATTGTCTAATGCATAACCATTCACAGGGGCCTTCTTATATACAATATAGTACGTGAAGTACCTTTCTATATACCTCAAGGGTATGTGAAAGGCCGTTCCATATACCAATGGTACGTCGAAGAACCGCGCGAGTCCCTGGATGTAATGTGGATGAGTAATGACAGCTCCTACGCTTAACAACGCCCGAACACATCTCTATCCTATCACTCAAATTGATATGTAAATTTTAACCTATAACTACCGTTAATTTTAAAGTGGACAGTTAGGTGAATGCATGGAATTTTGACAGAAAAAGTAAAACCATGCAGTATGCATATGCAAATATTTCACTTTACTGTTCATGGTATGCCTACCTACGGGAGGGAAAGAGAGTATTTTCTTTTCATTTTAGAAACAAAAATTCCCAAACAACTATCTTGAACAAATCAAAATCAAAGACAAGCAACACTTTCCAAAATCATTTTTCTTTTCTGAAAGCAATAAAAATGGGAAGAGTCTCTTTTCCTAAAAGAAAAACAAGAAGCACTCTACATGCATATGCAATCTATTTTCTGATTTTTCTTAAAACATAGATAGATCTAACTTAAAACTACACTATTTTTTCTTTTGATGAGATAGCACTAATGCAAAAGAGACAAAAGAACACAGAGAAACTAAAATCTTGTGAGGCTAATCAGAGATCCAATGCCTTATGCTCAATAATGATAATGACCTAATCTTAGTTAAAAAAAATTCTTTTTAACAAGCAAGAAGGATTCCTCTATGGAAACAAAAAATGAAATCAAGATGCTACTCAAATGGTTTTTCTTCCATTCTTTATAACATAAATGAAAAGAGAGCTCACTAAAACCTACGCTTTCAAAAAAAAAATCCTTTCACAATCACAACCAACGAGCACAGAAGGAAATGAATAATCAACAAGCCTAGTCTAGCTTTTGAATTCTTCAATCAAACCAATATTTTACCATAGAATTTCCAACCATGAGCATTCAGATTCTAACACAGAATCCTGACAATGCAGGGATGAAAGCAGACAAACTCAAATTTTTGCAAAAATTGATGAAAAACTAGTTCTGGAACAAGGCCTACCTAGCACCGCGCTGGAGGGGTCTTGACAGAGTGGTTCTGGACAAGCACTGCTTCTGGATAATAGGACTCAGGTGGTAGTAGCTCTTATGGCTAACAGAGTTCAGGCGGTGGCACTGCTTGTTGCCAACAGCGCATGAGTGGTTCCCTAAATAAATACAAAACACAAGGAGAACGAAAGATCAAGTTAGAAATTGATCAGATCAAGGAAAAAATTGATGGATTGACGGTAAAAAAGAGCATATAAAGTCGAAATAGTTCATATCTGAATAAATCTAAAAGTTTCAAACCAAAATTCACTAAGTTAGATGGCAAATATAACTAAAGAGAGTTGGAGATGGAGCCTGCATTCAGACAAGAGTTCAAGAATTGAGGAAGATCAGATCAACTGAGATTTGCACTGCTCCCCAGCAGAGTCACCGGATTTGTTATCAGGAATATTGCACCTTCTACAGAAAGAAGTTGTTCCTCTGGTCTGAATGGTTCATATCCAAAACAAATGAGTGAACGACAAAGGATGAAGGCATTCCCTGAATACTGTAGACACCTGGAATACTGCTTTGATTGTGAACCTGTGTACCTGCAAACGGATCAAACATGCAAACACATTAAAGCTACCAGAAATCATCTGCTTATCCATTTTAGTGACTAAGGAATCTAACAACATGTACATGTGAAATCAAAACAACAGTAATGTGGGACATAAATCAGCTTTTCATTAAGAATGTATGGAGAAGCTTACAACCGTTGCCTTAGTGTTGACAAGCCCCTCCATGAGACAAACACTTCATCCCATAAGCTCCAACTTTGCTCTCTCTGCTCTCCAATGACTTGGATTAAGTAGTCAATCCAACAGCATAACAATACCTCTATAGTTCTCCCCCTCAACTATGGACATGAGCTTGTATTTATAAGGGTCAATGGATAGGAATAGATGAGAGAATTATGGGTGAGGTGGCTCCAAGATCCTACCATGGGGGATCTCGAGCTCAAACTAACCCATAATGATAGGGATTAGGGAGGACACGAGGCTCATGATCTAGAAGCCTTGAGAAACTTCTCTTTTTCCCATTTTACCCAGGGTACCACTTTTCTTCCCTTATGACAGAGCGGTTTAGATGAGAATCGCTTTTAGACCAAAGGCCATAGGTGGTGGCACCACTTCTCGAAAATAGCAGGATACAAGCGGTGTTGAGCAAGGTATCACTCATTGGCCATAGGGAAAGAATGATGCTAGGTTTTTTCAATTAGAATTGACAAACAAAGCAAGTTTCCACTCTAAGTGTTGTGATTGAGGGAAAACATGGAAGTTAAGGGTCTTATCACATGATGGTGACAGGATTTGGGTATAACAGGGAGGTTCATAGTTGTTTTTCTTTGGGGTTTTTTCGACATTCAATGTGCTTGAATTGCTATGATTTCTTTGTTTCTAAGTCGAGTATGGGGGCATGTTTTCCTAGTAGTGTCCTGTAGGAGTAAATATTGTCTCAGCTTGTCTATTTATCTTCTTTTTCTCTCTTTTTCTTCCTTTACATGGTTTTTTCTTTCACATTCGCATGTACACGTGGGTTTTCCTGGAATATTCGCGTATGTACTCAGGTTTACTAAGAACAGTCGCATATGCCCTGATTTTTTGCTTTTTTGGGAAGATTAAGTGTTCTTGGGTGAGTTTGGAAGATTGCTGGGTCTTCTTGGATGCTTTTGGAGTCTGTATACATCCCTGTTTTTGACCAAATACTTCTTTTAATTTGATTTTTTTAAAATGTTCTTGTCATTTCATTTTCTACTTTTTGTTCTGGGATTAGTGCATTAGGTCTCTTTTACCTTGGTGCTTTGCTTGGCTGCTGTCAGTGAGTTGTTGCAGAGTCTGAGGGTTTTAGAGTCATATTTTTTCTTTCTTATCTCATTTAATTCAAAAATACAAAAACATTTTGCTTTTTGCATAGTTATGCATTGTTTACATTTTGCATTATCATGGCACTTACATTAGGTTTGCTTGGTGAATCTTAGTCATATTTTCATATAGAAATGATTGCATATACATTTGAAGGAAACATTTTTCACTTCACATAGTAGCATACCCTATTTTTCATTCAACACAGTGCATTTGCATTGATTGTTAGGTGTGCATTTTACTTCTTGTTGCATCATAACTTCATTAGTTCCACGACCATTTACCCTTTGAGTAATAAAGCCAATTAAAATCAACAGATAATAAATGAATTACACTCTTTTCTTTTCTAGGGTGAATCAACAAAACTAGGTTTTAGGGACTTGGAATAGTTCATTGTGAGTCAATTCTCCAAGACCACCAAACAAAATAATTAGGTGTCTGTCTAGGTGAGAGTGTGATATTCCTTTATATAATTAGTGGTTCTCACGATCCTTCTCTTACAAGGGATTTAAGCACGAGGAAGTGTGAGCAATCATGATTTGGATGACCCTTGGTTGTGATTGATTAGCACCGAAGATATTTCCAGGATTGTATTCATATCTGGTGGCCTTTGAGGTATTGTCTAGCACACCCCTAGGGTACTAGTAGTGCTTTCAGGATTTAGGATTTATTACCCTATGCATATGGTCAATACCGCCTGAAAATTTCCACCTGATCATTGATTATATTGAGGTGACCTTAATTTCCTTACCTAGGTTGTTGACAAGGTGTTTGCAGAGGTTATTCTGTAGGTGTCCTAGCCAAGTAGGGGTCAGATAGCATAGTCGCTATATACGTTGAAGCTGAGGGCCACTATAATTGGTTACGAACCTTTGCTTGTTGTGTATGGGAGTCTCAATCCTTTCCTAGGCAAGACATACCTACTTCATTCAGGATCTCATATCATACCCTTGTTTCCTTGTGATTTGGCTTTACATTTGTAAATGTATCCTCTGTTCATGCTAGTTTGCCTAGGGTTTGCGTAATTAGATTGAGTCTTTTATTTTTTTGAGTCATTGTGGATTCGGGCGTGGCACCTCACTATTCTTCTCACTTTGATTCACACACCATGGGAAATCATGATGATGAGATTCCAAAGATGTGTTGATGTAATTGTAACTTTAGAATGTATTCACTTATATATCTTATGTATTGTACCCTGATGTTTATTCCGGGAAGTGTTTGTAATGTAATTAAGTCAAGTCATGCCCCAATGTTCTGATTGAGAGTTTCTATAATGTAAACAGGTCATGTCAATTCATTGTGGGTAACCCTCCTATGATCAAGGGTTAAAGTCCCCAGAGTTCTGGGGCCCTAGGGTTATTAGACTCTCCTAGTGAAGTCGGCCTTAGTGAGTTATTGTCAAGTCGGGAATTAGTATAAATAGAGAGTGATCCTCTCTATTTATCACACACACTCACTCACACTCAATTGTAGCACATAGCTGAGGAAGAAGAAGTTGCTGGGGCTAGAAAGAAAGAGGCTACTGCTGTCAGGATATCATCTTACTATTTTTGGGGCTTTGCTATTTGGTGCTAATTCTATCTCTGAGGAAGTTGCAGGGTTTTCTCCTTTATGGTTTCCCTGAGGAAAATATTTGTGTTCATTGTCTTATGTGTTTGATTGCTGTGCTTGTTATTCTCTCAGTTAATATCCTAAGTTAATGCTAGCTTAAATGATAAAAATCTAACATGGTATCAGAGCTAACCTGAGAAGAAGACACTGTGCAGCTGCAGGAACTAGGGATTCCTACTTTTTGGATCTCTCTCCATAAATTTTTAGAAAAATAAGGTTGGACTAACTCTCCTCCCTAGGGCACATCTTTTTGTCGAAGCAGAATCCAATTCTGAGCTTTTTCAGTTTTGGACTTGATACTACTACCGAAAATTAGGGCTTTCCACAGAAGTGGAATTTTTCAGTGAGCCCAGGCCTAGATTGATATCCTCCTCAAAATCAAAGTTTAGAGATCAAGATCAAAGCATTTGGTTGGATAGAACTTCGAAAAATCCAAATCCTAATCTGCTCCTGAACCAACACTGCAGAATTTCAGCTCCAAATCCAGATCTGACATCTTGACCTGGTAAGATCTAAATATTTTGTATTTCCATTTGAGGTTCTCAGTTAAGATGTTTCATCATACCAAGCTTGATGAAAATCTTGAGGGAGCTGATAACTTCCGATCTTGGAAGTATAGGATCTCCCTGGTCCTAGAAGAGAATGAGTTGGACTCCTACATTAATGAGGAGGTTCTAGTTCCAGAGGGAGATGAGGCGAAGGCCTTGCACAAGAAGAATTTGGTTATGGCTAAGAGGATTATTGCTGATTCAATCAAGGATCACCTCATACCACATGTGTCCTCCCTAAAGACACATAAAGCTATGTTTGATGTCCTAACCAAACTGTTTGAAGGAAAGAACATAAACAAGAAAATGACTTTGAGGAACCAGTTGAAGAATGTGAAGATTTAGAACGTAGAGACCATCCAATCTTACTTCACAAGGATCTCCCAGATCAAAAAACAACTTGAAGCAATAGATGAAGAAGTGGAAAATGCAGAGATTGTAATGACCACCTTGAATGGTCTCCCTAGGACATGGGACTCTTTCATTCAAGGGATTTGTGCCACAAAGAAGTTAGTCAAGTTCAACAGACTTTGGGAAGAATGCTCACAATAAGAAGCTCGGATAGCAGCTCGAGAAGAAAAGATGGGAAGTGAATATCAAGCACTCATAGTTCAATCCAAGAAACCCAGAAGGGACCATCATCACCATCATCATTCTAAAGGTAAGCACTCTTCCTATAAGAAATATCAACTTAGATGTTATACTTGTGATGAAATAGGGCACTTTGCCAAAGATTGTCCGAGAAACAAAATAAACTCTCACAAGAAGAAAAAAAACAAGAGAAAACATCATGCTCATGCTGCAGAAGATGATGAACCTTCCACAAAGAGAAACACACAAGAATGTGATGATTCTTCAAGTGAGGAAGAATATGTTTTGATTTTCGCTCTCACGAGAAACATTACACATGGAAGCAATTATTGGCTTATAGACGGTGGGGCTTCCAAACATATGACAGGATTCAAAGAATATTTTGTGAGACTATCAGAACATGCATTAGAGGAAATTTCAAATCAAAATGGGCCTCCTAAGCAAAATTAATAAAATAATAGTTAAAATAATAAAATAATATTTATTAATTTTGGAGGAAGAAAAGAAAAAACTACTGTTTTGTTCGTATTTTCGACATATCTCCCTGTGTTTTTACTCAAATTTTGATTAGGAGAGCTTGTTGGATGAAGAATTAAATTCCACATCCAACGAGTACCCACTCAGCATACTTTTAATGGGCCCCGCAACCCCAAAAACAAGAAATACCTGAAAAAACATGATGATGACATCATCATGCCATTTTTTTAGGTATTTCTTATTTTTGGGGTAGTAGGGCCCATCAAAAGTATGCAGAGTGGGTACTCATTGAATGCAAAATTTAATTCCACATCCAACGAGCTCTCTCGATCGAAATTTGAGTAAAAACATAGGGAGATATGTTGAAAATACGAACAAATAAAATAGTTTTTTTAATGATACCTATCCCGAAATTTATATTAAAAAATTGTTTAAGAGGTGCTCCCTTTTTGAATTTTAAATCATTTTGATTGGATAATACATGATGACATGGAATTTGTATTATTTTTGGAAGGCCCATTTTAAATTGAAATTTTCTCTAATGAATCACCCCTCAAGGTGAAACTTGGAGATGACTACCAGTATCCAATAAAAGGTAGTGGGGAATCCTCCTATAAGCTAGAATTTGGAAGGTCTATGACAATGAAGAAATTATTGTTTGTACTAGGACTAAAGAAGAACCTCCTCTCCATATATACATTAGATGCAAAAGGCACAAGGGTTGCATTTATAGATGGCCAAGTTATCATGTGGCCAAAGGGAAAGACTATTAATGATGCAGTAGTGATTGGGGAACAAGAGGGAGGTCTATACAAATAAAAGGGACATCCAAAACAAGCCTTGATACATGACACAGTAGATACAAATGAAGTTTGGCATAGAAGGCTTGCACATGTGCATTACAGAGCACTACCACTTGTAAGCAAAGCTGTTGAAGTTCTTCCAGAAATTCAAGCAAAACATGATGGAGTCTGCAAAGGATGTGCAAAAGGAAAGAATACAGAGAAGACATTTCCAAGTAGCGAGAGCAAGGAAAAAGGAATTTTGGAAATCATTCACTCCAATGTATGCGGTCTGATGTCATCAAGTTCATTAAGCGGGTATGTATATTATGTTTCTTTCATTGATGAATTTTCTAGGAAGACATGGATTTACTTCATGAAGAACAAAGATGAAGTATTCAACAATTTCAATGAATTCAAAGCCTTGATCGAGAACTACACAGAAAATAAGATTAAGATTTTTCGATCAGATAATGGCGGAGAATTCACTTTGAATGAATTCAAAGACATATGCAAAGATTCAAGGATTAAGAGGGAGTTATCCACTCCATATAATCCACAATAGAATGGGGTTGCAGAAAGGAAGAATAGAACAATCATGGAGGCTGCAAGGGCCATGCTTCATGATCAAGATCTTCCCATGCATCTATGGGCAGAAGCTGCCAAAACAACGGTGTATGTACATAACTGTACTCCACACAGAGTACTCGAGAACAAGACATCTGAAGAAGTCTTTTCCGGAAAGAAACCAGAAGTAAGCCATCTCAGAATATTCAGATGTCCAATGTACATACACATTCCAAAAGAAAAGAGGACAAAATTAGATCCTTCAGGAAAGAAGGGTATATTTGTGGGATACTCTAAAAGCTCGAAGGCTTACATAATATACTTCCTAGGATTTAAGAAGATCGAAATCAGTAGGGATGTGACATTTGATGAAGACTCAGCTTACAACAAATCCAGAAAGAGACCTGCTGAAGAACTTGAAGAAACAGAAGCACCCAGAATTCATGACACAACCATGAACGAATAAATTCAAGAAGAAGATCGAGAATTTGAAGAACTTCAAGAACCTATAGATCCACCTTAGGAGAAGAATCCTCATAAGAGGAAACCTACTTGGGTACAAGAAGCTATCAAGGTGCAGAATGATATGGGGCTTTAGAAGAGAATCATAGAGAAAGAAAGAGGACTAGGTCCTGCTCCGGGTATGTAGCATTATTATGCGATTTTATCGATAAAGAACCCTTCCAACTATGAAGAAGCGACATAACGGAAAGAATGGAAGGATGCTATGATTGAAGAGTATCAATCGATCATGAAGAATGATGTTTGGGATGTTGTCCCAAAACCAGAAGGGAAGTTTGTTGTAACTTCTAAATGGATCTAGAAGATCAAGCATGTTGTTGATGGTAGCATAGAAAAATATAAGGCAAGATTTGTTGCTTGTGGCTTCTCCCAGAAACAAGGAATATATTATGAAGAAACTTTTGCACATGTAGCTAGATACACTTCCATTAGATTAGTACTTTCCCTGGCTGCAGTGATGAAATGGAAGATACACCAAATTGATGTCAAGACTACCTTCTTGAATGGTGTAGTACAAGAGGAAGTGTATGTGGAGCAGCCACTCGGTTTTGAGACACATGACAGGGAGTCTCATGTGTGTATATTGAAGAAATCCCTATACGGTTTGAAATAGGCACCTAGGACATGGTACGATAGAATTGACAGCTTTCTATCCAGTTTGGGCTTTACCAAGAGTAAAGCAGATTCCAACCTTTACTACAAGGTTGAAGGTGGCAACCTAGTGATGCTCCTACTGTATGTAGATGATCTGTTTGTAATAGGTATGGATGGGTTGATTGCTGATACGAAGAGGAAGCTTGCTACTGAGTTTGAAATGAAAGACTTGGGTATGATGAATTAGTTTCTAGGCATGGAGGTGTGGCAGAATGCAGATGGAATTTCCCTGGGGCAAGGGAAATATAGAGTAGAGATCTTGAAGAGATTCAGGATGATAGATTGCAAGGCCATGACCACACCTATGGCATCAAACCTGAAGCTATTGAGTGATGCTTCATCAGAAGCGATTGATGCTACGATGTATCGTCAGATGATTGGGTCCTTGATGTACCTGATGAATACAATACTAGCTATTTTCTTTGGTATGTACACCTTGATCCAATTCCTGATAGATCCAATACATGTTCACTTGATTGTTGCAAATCATATTCTAAGGTACCTGAAGGGTACAGTTAACTATGGGCTCAAGTATGAGGTGAGTCAAAAGATTAACCTAGAGGGTCATGTTGATTCAGATTGGGCAGGCAGTGCCATCGATAGGAAGAGCACTTCAGGGTTTTCCTTTAGTATGGGATCAGGTGTGATCTCTTGGCTTAGCATGAAGCAATACTATGTGGCACTGAGTACAGCCGAAGCAGAGTATGTCGCAGCTTGTTCAGCTAGTTGTGAGGTAGTATGGCTAAGGAAGCTACTGTCTAATTTATTTGATCTCCAGTTAGATGCTACTTGTATATATTGTGACAACCAGAGTTGCATGAAGTTGTCGGAGAACTCGATGTTCCATGACAAGTCAAAGAATATCGAGATCAAGTATCACTATATCAGGGATATGGTGTAGAGAGGAGAAGTGAAGCTCCGGTATGTTGCAACGGACGAACAGATAGCTGATGTGTTGACAAAGCCATTAGCTAGAGTGAAGTTTGAGTACTTCAGGGAGAAGCTTATTGTTCTCGAGATCAAGGTTCCCTCCAAGGGGAAGTGATGAGTCTGTGAGCCATTCTGACATGGTGAGAGGATTAAGTTCCTTCCATGGTCAAATGTAAGGGCTGAGCCATTATGTCATGGTGAGAGGATTGGTTCCTTCCATGTTAGATATGAGTGCTGAGCCATTCTGATATGACCATGGGATTGGTTCCTACATGATCATATATAAGGGCTATTTCCATTCTATGAATGGAGGTTCCTCGTCAGTTACCAGGAATACTTAGTCTAGGACTGAGAGCCATTCTAATATGACTGTGAGATATAGTCTTACATGATCAGATGTGAGTGTATGGCCATTCTGATGTGATTGAGGGATTGGTTCCCACTTGATCAGATATAAGGGCTATTGCCATTCTTTGAATGGAGGCACCTGGTCAGTTACCAGGGATCCTCAGTTTAGGATAGAGAGCCATTTTGACGAGTCAAGGTTAGATGTAAGGGCTGGGCCATTTTGATGAGTCAAGGTCACATGTAAGGGCTGGTCCATTCTAACAAGTCAAGGTCAGAGGTAAGGGCTGGGCCATTCTGACGAGTCAAGTTCAGATGTAAGGGCTATGCCATTCTGACATGGTGAGAGGATGAAGTTACTTCCATGGTCAGATGTAAGGGCTGGGCCATTCTAACATGGTGAGGGGATTAAGTTACTCTCATGGTTAGATGTGAGTGATGGGCATGCCTTTCTGACGAGTCAAGGTCAGATGTAAGTGCTGGATGGGCCATTCTGACTTAGGGTCAGATATAAGCGTTGAAGAAGACCTACATGGAGGCTAGGCCTACACCCAACATGAAAAAGGGATAGCTCTATAGAAATTCCTATGACAAGAAGAATCATGAGATAGCACCGGTGATGTTGACCCAATGATGATCCAGATTGAGTAATGATCTAGATCGAGTGATGATCCAGATCGAGTAATGATCCAGAACTAGTGATGATGATGATCCAGATCGAGTAATGATCCAGATTGAGTGATGATCCAAATCAAGTAATGATCCAGATCGAGTGATGATCCAGATCGCGTAATGATCTAGATATAGTGACGATGACAATCCAGATCGAGTGATGATCTAGATCCATTGATGATGATTTGGCAGTGATGATCCAGATCGAGTGATGATCCAAAGCCAGTGATGTTGTTCTAGCAGTGATGATCTAGATCCAGTGATGATGATCCAAATCAAGTGATGATGATCCAAATCAAGTGATGATCTAGATCCTATGATGATGATCCAGATGCAGATGCAGATGACTTGAAGATGAAGATGACTTGAAGATGAAGATGACTTGAAGATGATGAGAACTCAATGATGATCTAGATGATACAGGGAAGAAGACTTGTGCTGATAAATTGTGTCGAGAGAATACCTTCCTATTTAGGAGGGAGTGTTGATGTATTTGTAACTTCAGAATGCATTCACTTATATATCTTATGTATTATACTCCGATGTTTATTCTGGGAAGTGTTTGTAATGTAATTGATTCATGTCATGCCTTGATGTTCCGATCGAGAGTTTCTATAATGTATACAAGTCATGTCAAGTCATTGTGGATAACCCTCCTATTGATCAAGGGTTAAAGTCCCCGCACTTTCGAGGCCCTAGGGTTATTAGACTCTCCTAGTGAAGTCAGCCCTAGTGAGTTATTGTCAAGTTGGGAATTAGTATAAATAGAGAGTGAGCCTGTCTATTTATCACACACACTCGCTCACACTCAGTTGTAGCACATAGCTAAGGAAGAAGAAGTTGTTGGGGCTAGAAAGAAAGAGGCTATGCTGTCGGGATATCATCTTACTGTTTTTGGGGATTTTCTATTTGGTGCTGATTCTATCTCTGAGGAATTTGTGGGGTTTTCTCCTTTATGGTTTCCCCAAGGAAAATATTTTTGTTCATTGTCTTATTTGTTTGATTGTTGTGCTTATTATTCTCTTAGTTAAGATCCTAATTTAATGCTATCTTAAATGATAAAAATTTAACAATATGTCCTCTCCACCTCACGAGGTTGGGGAGGAGGATCCTACTAGCACATATGATCCATCACATGAACCACCTTCATGATTTGGTTATGATCCCTCATTTATAGGTCACCGATATTGGCTTATGGAAGACGAGACTCACTTTGAACCCACAAGCACTAGTTATGTTAGATATGGCATGCTTGATATCCTTGCACCCAATATGGTACATCAGACCGAGTCGAAATTTGAACCTAGTGCTACGCCTGGGGGAAATCCCATTCCTTTCCACGCAGATAGATTTGGGGGCACTATTCACATTACACCTTCCATCCCTGTGGTGGAGGAAACTTCACGTGCTCATCCTAGACCTAGTGTTAGTAATCCTATGTGGATACCAAAACCGAGATGAGTGAACATTGGGAACACCACTTACATACCTTCACATGTCCCTTCATCCTCAAACCCCATTCCTTCGAATGCATTTTTAAAGACCCATACTCCCCCTAATTCACATGGGCCTTCGGGCCGGAATATTGCTACTAGCCATGTTCGTTTTGTGACTGCTCACACGATAGTATCTCAGAGTCAAGTACCTCCCGTTGTGTCAGTGGGTCATGTACCTGTTTCTGGATTGTCTCATGTTCCAGCTCATGGAGTTTCCCATATCCCTAACTATGGACCTTCTCATGAGACATCCCATAGAACACCTTATGGATATTCTCATGGAAATTCTTATGGACCGCAGTATGGACAAAACTATCAGCCCCTATGGGTACGGGTATCAACAACCCGCTTACTCTTCTAATTATGGATTTGTAGCACCGTATAATCAAGGTACCCCACATCACAATGCTTCCATGCATCCCTTCACAGGTCAAATGGGAGGATGTTATTAAGGCCAAGGCCATCGTATTTATATCAATCAACCTTACATGAACCAGAACTATCAGGCATTGTGGCATAGATCGGCTCAACCTAGGCTCCCTTTGCATGCAACATTGAACTTACCTGACTTGTCGATATTTATGAACGATCCTATGTCTCATAACCCAGCATAGCTAGCAGTCCCTAAAAATATTCCTTCAGACATTCCCAAGTTTGAAGGTAAAGTTGGTGAAGATCCTGGTGAGCATGTCACCACTTTCCACCTTTGGTTCTCTTCCAATTCCTTACATGACGATTCCATCTGTTTGAGGCTATTTCAACGCACCCTCATGGGTCCGGTGCTGAAATGGTATATAGAGTTACCAGGGGGGCATATTCTACGTTTGATGTCCTTGCCATAAATTTCCTTAATCACTTCCAGCTACCCATATGTTACGACGTCGGTACCGAACTCTTGTCAACCTTTTGGTAAGATAAAGCCACACATATTTATGATCATATTAAAGAGTGATGTAGATGGAAGCGATTAATTAAAACCTTTATGCCATCGGATTTTCTCCTTGAGTGGTTCCTCAAATCGTTGTTACCCTACATCGCGAAGGATGTTTCTACATCTGGAGTTCAAAACAAGGAACAAGCAATCTTTAGGGCACAAGAGTTGGATTTGATTTATGCTCAATCTGGACTTTTGTATGAGATTATACCTAATGATCCAAGATCTAATTTCAACCCCAAGGTCAAGCCTGGGCCACATTCCGATGGTATTGTGGGCTCTACAAGTACCAAACCTATGGACTCGGTTACGAAAGAAGTGAGCCAATTATCGATTAACCAGTCTGTGTCAGGACAAGCTACGGCTTCGTATCAACCTACCCAATCGATGAGTGTACTCTCCATGCAATCGTCTAACCCAAAGGGAAACCAACATCTTGGAAGGAATAAGAAAGAAGGAAAAAATAATCATAAGGGTGGGAATAAGAACTAAAATGCTAATAATAATGACAAGAACACTCATAATGCTGGGGGGGACAAGCAGACTAAATCTAAGGTGAAGTTTCCTTGTAAGTTGTGCAAAGATGACCACCTCACTCACTTGTGCCCTCGTATGGAGTATGCCTTGAAGTTCATAGTACAAGGCTCAGATGTGTTTACTAATCCTTCACCCAACAATCAAAATATGAACTTGAGGACCATTGATCCTAGTTGTGCATCAAGTGGAAATCAAAATCCGTCGGAGGCCAATAGTGGTCATGGTTGTATAAATATGGTGTGCACCACTAAAGTTGTGATTCATGAAAAATATTATGGTTCATCACAACCAGACCTTGGGAAAGAACCTTCCCCACCTGAGAGCCCTTTGCATATTGAAAAGCCTATGGATAAACCTAAAGCTCCAACTCACATTCCTAAGGGAGTCTTAAAGCGTTTGGGGCACAATCCTAATTCCCGAGCTGTCCATAACTATTCAGTTGTCGAGGATTTGGGCCAGAGTCCTTGTGTGATGTCCATGTTAGAATTGATTCAGACTTATCCTTGTGTGATGTCCACGTTAGAAGGAAACATTTGTTGTCCACTCTTGGGGTTAGTGACGATAGCTCTTCTTCCATTATCAAATTTGAAACCATGGTAATACAACCTCACTTACCTTACTACATGTCTCTTTTGATTCATGTGGAGTGTCTTAACAACACCATCATGCGTACTGTTTTTGACGAAGGTGCTACTACTTCCATGATGCCTTTGTCTTGTTGGAAGGGCTTAGGTTCTCCCATGTTGTATCAATCCACCAACATGTTGAAAACTTTTGATGGTAGATTGTTTTAGCCGCACAAGATTCTTCCTTCTCTAGAGGTCCAATCTGGGGGAAATACTATCGTGATCGAGGTGGAGGTGGTTGATGCACCCCTTGACTACAATATTTTGTTGGCTAGGAATTGGATGTATAGTATGCAAACCATATATTCTTCCCTCTTTCGAGTGATATGCTTTCCATTTAATAGGAATATTGTTACGATTGATCAAAGTTCATTCCATAATCCAAGTGTCAATGCATCATCAGGATCTTCTATCCCGATTATCGATCATTCTCAGCCGGCAACTGGGAGTGTGGGTGTGGGTATGTATCCTTGTCTTATGGGAACCTTTAGTTGTCCTACGCTCGTTCTTATGATTGGGTCTAGTTTTGGTGGGGCTTCATCCTCATCAAATTCTGTGTCTTTTCACACTACCCATATGGAATATCCTTGGATTCTTCCTTCACCGATTACTTCGAGTGAGCATGTCGAGATGGATGTGTCATTTCCTGCAATGATGGTGGCGTATCAAGAGAACCTTGATCAGGTTGCAGAGCCTAGTCCTTCCTCTTCATGGACAGAGGAGGAGGACCTGTATGTGCTTCCTACATGGACAGCAGAGTCATATCACTCACATGATTTCCTCGATGATGTTTTTCCATCAGATGAAACTATTCTTAAGTCCATGTCGGGGGTTGATAAACCTTGGGAAGAGTTGCATCATCGATTGTATTTCCTTCCTAAGCTCGACCGTTTGGAGTGTGATGACTTTAGGGAGATTCTTAGTGAGAATATAAGTAGTCCCATGGTTCCATTAATCTCTCTTGGTCAGATGGATGATAGGAACATGGTGAATTTGTCACCTACAATTCCTATCAATATTTCTCGTGATCCTGGCAAGATTGAGAGTGTCTACATTGGGGCAGATTGTTCCCTTGATGAGATCAATGAATATAACAATTTGTTTAAAGAGTTTAGTGACATCTTTGCTTGGTCATATGAATAAATTCCAGGTATCAACACTTGTATTGTCAAACATGAGATCAAAACCTATCCTGATGCAAAACCGGTCCGACAACATTTACATGTTGTGAATCCTAGAAAAGAACCCACCATTAAAGCTGAGATAGAGAATTTGTTGAAATATGGTTTTATCTATCCCATTCCCTTGACGAAGTGGGTTTCAAATCTCGTTCTGGTGGATAAGAAACAGGGAACGATCCGTATATGCACTGATTTCCGTGACTTAAATCGAGCTTGTCCTAAGGATAATTTCCCCACACCATTTATTGATTAGATTTTGGATGAGTGTGCATGAAGTGATGTGTTTTCCTTTATGGATGGATTCTCTAGATATAACTAGATTCAAACTAAGCTCGAGGATCAACATAAGACCGCATTTTTTTGTCCTTGGGGTACTTTTGCATATCAAAAGATGCCCTTCGGACTTAAAAATGCCGGAGCTACATTTCAGTAGGCTATGACCTTAATCTTTCACGATCTTAAAACAATTATTGAAGTATATTTGGATGACCTCGTGGCTCAATCTCGTTTGAGAGTGCGTCATCCATATCATTTAAGATTAGTGTTCAAAAGATGCCGCCATTATCAAGTTCATTTAAATCCTCATAAGTGCGTCTTTTTCATGATAGTTGGTCATTTGCTAGGATTCATAGTATCCAAGGAGGTTATTAGAGTTGACCCCTTAAAGGTTGAGGCAATACTTCAATTGTCTCCCCCGTGTAATATTAGACACCTTCAGTGTTTGCAAGGCATGGAAAAATTCTTATGAAGATTCATGGTTAATTTTTCCAACTTGACTAAAGGATTTATGTGTCTTTTGAAGAAGGGCACCCCTTTTTACTGGGATGAGTGAGCCCAAAATTCATTTGATGCTATTAAGCGAGCCTTAGCAATGGCCCTCGTGATTAGTCCACTTGACTATAGCTGTGATTTCTTGATTTATGTGGTTGCATCTATGGAGACGATTGGTATGGTTTTGGTTCAGGAGGATGAGGAGCTCCATGAGCATGTCATATATTATTTGAGCTGAAACCTTATTGATGTGGAAATTTGCTATTACCATGTGGAGAAGCCCTTAGCCACTGTTCATGCGGTTCAACATTTGAGACATTACATTCTCCTTCACCAAACCTTGGTCATAGCTCATATCAATCCATTTCAGTTCGTCCTCATTAGAAGCATGATTGGGGGAAAATATAATAAATGGATTGTGATTCTGCAAGAGTTTGATCAAGAATTCATTTCGGCAAAATCGAAGAAATCATTAAACTTTGCGGAGCTCATATCCAATTTTCCAAGTTTGGGGGAGGAGGAGGTTTATGATTATACATTTGTCGATGAGAATATATTCCTCATCTCAACTGTTAACCCTTGGTATGGGGATATCATCGTGTATTTGCAAATGTTGAAGGTCCCTACTCACCTCTCATGGGATGAGCAGTGACAATTACGTCATGTAGATAAGAGCTACCTCATAGTGGATAACACTTTGTACCACCGTGGGGTAGATTCCATTTTGCATCATTGTTTAACCCATGATGAGGCTGAGGTTTTTCTTAACAATTGCCATGGATGTTGATGTATTTGTAACTTTGGAATGTATTCACTTGTATATTTTATGTATTGTACCCCGATGTTTATTCCGGGAAGTATCTGTAATATAATTGAGTCATGTCATGCCTCGATGTTCCTATCGGGAGATTCAATAATGTAAACAAGTCATGTAAAGTCATTGAGGTTAACCCTCCATTATAAGTCAGGGCAATAGTCCCTTCAATTGTGTCAAGGTTAACCCTCCTTGTTGATCGGAGGGCAAAGTCCCCATAGTTCTGGGGCACTAGGGTTATTAGACTCTCCTAGAGATGTCGGCCCTAGTGAGTAATTTTTAAGTGGGGCTGACATGTTGAAGTGAACATTAAGTGAATGAAAGAATATAAATAGAGAGTGACCTCTCTAATTATCATACACACACTCACTCATTGGGGCGCATGAGTGAGAGAGGAGAAGCTCTCTCAAGTGTGAGAGAGAGAACAAGATGTGGAGATCATCTTTTCTATTTTTGGGTTTTACTGCTGCCATTGGTGCTCATTCTATCTCTGAGGAAGTTGTGGTGTTTTCTCCATTATGGTTTCCCAAGTTAGGGTATCCAAAGTTAAACCTCATATTCGCTATATTATAGGAGATATGATCCCTCCAAGTTAGGGTTCTAGCCTCTTCCAGGATTCATCCCTAAACAGGACACTTGGGGAGAATTGCTATATCTCGGGCTACAAAGGTCCAAATTAAATTTCTGAATATGTTCCAGAAAGGGCCCGGACTGTAATTTCTGTGGTAGAAGTTTTAGACCCTGACAATGAAACAGTGACACGTGGAATTCCGTACAACTTCTCTATGCTGAATAGTCTTGAAATAGGTCACCTTGGGAAAACAATCATAAGTCCCAATTGGTGAAACCAATTGTGATAAAACCTATGGTGTTGGAACAAGGATAGGCTAGGATACCTTAGTGTGATGTTTCAGACATAGAGGAGTAGTAATTGTGGAAATAATATCGAAACATTATCAGGAATTTATGCAGAAGAAATTGGAAAACTAGGGCTTCCTCTTCCGGGAGATTCCCTCCACTGTTTTCAGAAAAGGAGTACATTAGACAGCTCACCTTGAAGAGGTCTATCTGAATATCCAATCAGATCTAAAATTTTCCAAGCTTTGAAAATTATGGTTTCTCTAATAAACCCTAGATTAGCCAGCTCTAGAGCCAAGACGGACACCTCAAATCAGTAAGATCTAATCTTTTTCTATTTTCATTTGAGGTTCTCATTTCAAAATGATCTATCCATCATCTTGATGATAAGCTTGGTGAATTTGACAAATTCCAAGCATGGAAGTATATGATCTCTTCGAAGAAAATGAATTGGACACCTACATAAGTAGAGAGGTTCCAGTTCCAGAGGGAGACGAGGATAAAAGCCTTATACAATTAGAACTTGGTCAAGGCCAAGAAGATCATTGTTGATTCAATCACGGATCACCTTATACCACAAGTGTATTCCCTAAAGACACTGAAAGAGATGTTTGATTCCTTGAACAAGATATTTGAATGGAAGAACATAAATCAGAATATGACTTTGAGCAAATAGTTGAAGAATGTGAAGATCCAGAATGCAGAGACCATACAGTCATACTTTACGTGGGTCTCTCAAATCAAAGAAAAACTTGTAGCAGTAGAAGAAGAAGTGGAGAATGCAGAAGTGGTGATAGCCACCTTGAATGGCCTCCCAAGATATGGGATTCATTCATTCAAGGAATGTGTGCCAGAAGGAAGTGATTACTTTCAGTAGACTCTAAGAAGAGCACACACAAGAAGAAGCTCGACTCATAATAAGAGAAAAGAAGATGGGAGAAACTGAAGATCAAGCTCTCACCATCCAAAGAATATCCCTCAAGCGATGAGGAATATCAAGAACTCAACTCTTGAAGAACCTTTTATCCATCTTATTATTTACATAAGAAATGATGAATGAAGAAGATGATTAATTTGAAGGTTCAAGAATGAGTCTACCCATGAAACAAATAAAGATAAGTATTCAATTGTCATTTCATGATATTGTTTTGTTATGCATTTGTTTATATTCAGTTAATGTATTATGCATGATAGAATGTTTGCATTAATGACAGTATACTACTAATATCCATGTGATGAGTAAGTATCTCATGGTGCTATACAAATCTCCATTTCTTCTTATCTAGAATGAATCCTCTTTGCTGACATATTGGATTAGTGCACAATCTCAACGATGTCTTGGTAGAGATGGAAGGCATCTAGAAACATTTCCATGAGATATGGATGAATGTTGTATTGGCTAAAATAGTTGCATAATCATATATCTTGATGCAAGAGAATATTTCATTATGAATATACCTTATGAAATGTTTCTAACCATACAACTAATGCATTTGACTTGTAGGAAAGATCGTGTAAAATCGCCTACAAGAAAAGAAGGATGAGACTTGTTTCGAAGAACAAGTGATGACAGTTAAAGATGAAGAATAATATGACGAATGTAGTTACATCATTGATGTAGAACCTTCCATCCATGAAGAAGTAACCAAGAAGAAAGGGAAGACTAGTTCAAGAAGAATGATGTCTAGGATGCAGTATCGATACATGAAGGGAAGTTCGTAGTTCCATCATGCAGCAAATGGAAACATCGTGGGATACAAGACAGGATTCTTAGCACAAGGCTTCTCATGAAAAGAAGGCATAGACTTGTTGGAAGACAGCAACAACCCCTTCATATTCCATTATGATGAAGGGAGATCAGCTCTATTTTATATTTTACTCAAAAAATTATAATAGAGTTCCTTCAGAATCTATGATTCTGAAGGTACTCTCAATTCGAGAAAAGTAAAATAATATGTTAGAAGTTGGTGAAAACATGGCAGTTAGCAGCTGCCAGTTTAATAAGTTAGTTTCATTAGATCCTATATAATCAATTCAATCATTAAGATAGATGTATACGATTATATATGACAATATGCCAAAGGGAAACCAATGAAACACATTCTAAGCTGGATGTGGGTAAGGTATTATGAGTCTTAAACTTTTAGAACTTAGATGACTTATTAAATTAAAACTTTACTACACCTAATGTTCATATTTCGTATGTAATACCTTACCCTCACTTTGTAAAAATTGTATATATGTAGATTATTAAATAAATGATTATCATATAAGAATTTTCATATATTATAGTTTTACCATTCAATATCCTATCAAATTTAATTTCGGATATTAATCAATGGGATTGTTTTTGAAAGTTTTAAAACTGGATCTATGAAATCTTATATGTATACATGAAATAAATATGATAGTCAAGTTATTATCTAGTTGTCATGCCAAGCATTATTATATATGATTTCGGTACGGTATCACCTTGAATGCTACCGCCTTTCACGCTGAAGCTAGAGGAGACCGTTAATTTGACAGAGTTTACGAGAGCCATGTGTCAAATTGGTAACGCTTGTCACTCGGATCACTGAGTTGGCATAGAGATGTGGCTTGAGCTTCATGATAAACTTACAGCTGTGACTATATCGATGCATCGTATTAACAAGATTTAATGTTGATAGTCATTCCATTTCCTAACAATGTACGTGCTCATTATGATCACTGTAAGTAATCAATTGCTTGGTTTACGGTCTATCAATCATAAGATCTTTGCTATGTCGAGTTGGCTCAATTTCACTGCTAGTCGTGGCTAAGTTATGGTTAAACCTGCATATATCATAATATAACGTTAATTTGTAGCACTCATCATTGCTAAGGTTCGGCTAAAAATGACCAAGGCTAGAGATCTCATGTTTGTCAGATCCAAATCATGTGAAGTTTGCACATCATGTCATACGTTTGGGTACCTATTCCCTCCCTGTTCACCTTTCCATTTATTCTAGTTCGAAGCTAGGAGAGCATGGAGGAAACTATGGCTCCATTGAATTGTTTCGAAATCTCTGGTTCTGAGCTCATAGAAGCAAATGAGGAGGTAGCTCTGCGTTTTGAGAAAATTGGGTGGGGGAAATTCTTTAAGAGTTTCGATGATCATCATGCAGAGGTGACTAAACTATTCGCCATGAATTTAAAAGACAAAATTGTGCAGATGGGGGGTTTTGAGTTCATTGTTAATGAAGATAAAATCGTCCAAGCAACTAAACTCCCGCAAGTTGGAGAACGCTGGTTTAAGGGTAACAAGGTTAATAAGAAGAGGTGTTTATCTTTGCTGCTGCCATTGTCGGATGATACTAAGTTGAAGATAGGTGTCCCTGTCAAGTTCTTGAAGCATGAATGGAGAGATTATTATGAAATAATGGTGAGGTATGTATTTTGTGATGGACGTTTCTCCCATTTACACTATTACCATTTAAGATTGCTATTAGCATTACAGGGTTGTAAGCTCAATTTGCCGTTCTATTTGTGGCAAAGTTTGAAGAAGATGTCACAGGCAGTTAGAAGTTTTAGTAACCCTGATAGAAGTATTTTCCACCATGGGTTAATCAAAATTATAGTGCAACATCAATTGTCTGTAAATGGCAAGTCATGGGATAGTTTTTTTAACCGACTGTCAGCTGGGGCCAACGCAGTACTGGCTGAACCCCTCCACAAGAATTCGTAAGAAACGAGAAGCTATAAAGTCTGAGGTCAATAATACTTCTGAAACTATATCAGAGGTAAAAGGGTTCAGGGAAGTCAGTATACCCATAAACGATGGGATTAGTAATGATGATGATGAGAATACAGTCCCTTGTGGCTCTAAAGCAGTCCTGAATCAGCCCTTACCTGGTAAAGGTTATAGCATCCCTGCAGAAACAGAAGAAAGATTAACCAAGAGCAAAACTGATAATGATGTTAAGTGTAAAAATCTATCTGAATCAAATAATCCTTATGAACATAGCAGGGAATCTATGCGAAAATTAGATCATCTTGCCCAGATTTGCTGTGATAAGGGAGGGTTTGATTCAAAAAATCTGTTGTTTTCGAGAAGGGTTACTAGGAGTATGAAACCTTCAATTTCGGTTCCTATGGCTAATCAACAGGATTCTCAGCCTGTAGTCGTCCATATTGAGGATGATATTCCATCATCTATCCCTGATACTATTTATGTAAATAATCCTACTTTTGTAAAGGGTAATGATGCAAACTTGGGCAAGGCCGAGGTTACTCAACCAGGTATAGACACAGGCATTGCAGACCCTGAACCATCATCTAGTCAACATATCGATAGACCTAACTCTCCTCAGGTAGCCAATGAAGAAGAAACTCTGCAGCATGTACTGGATAATGCATACCAGGACAAGATTACAGAGTTGAAGGATAAACTTAAGCATTGCCTATCCAGTACAACATTATTAGAAGAGGAAAATAGAACATTTAGAGAAGAATTGCTGGATTGGATCAGCAGATGGAAATAAATAAGTGCTAAAAAGAATCAGTATAAAAAAGCAAAGAAGACAATAATTAGTACGAACCAGCACCTGCTTGAAAGAATTGAAAAACAAAACATAAAGATTATCAGGTTAAAGGCCAAATTGATTGAAGCCGCCGAAGAGTAATCGCTCTTCAAAGTAAAACATGAATGGTTATTCTCATTTTCCTTTTCAAAGTGCATGATCGTATTGCTGACAAAGAGGTAATGAAATATTTTTTGTAATACATGCCTGTAAAATCATAGATTTTACAGGTATGCATTAAAATCTTAGTTTATTCCGTTGTATTTATTGTAAACAAATTTAATGAGATACTTCGTTTGTTAAACGCAGATGGGTTTGTCATCACTACTCTCCAGAGTATCAGGATATTGTTAATGCGTTGGCTGGGAGATGTGGCTGTTTGTTAAAAGCTGGGGTTTCAGCAATGGCCAAGAATTTTCCAAGTACCTGGAAATAAGCAAACATACAGGCTAGTCGTTTTTTTGTTTATAGTGACAGGTGGTTGATATAAGAGATTCGATTCTCTTTATAGTTAGAGGAACCCTATAATGTTGCATGTAACATTAATAGGGAAAACTGAATCATAGTACTATATAAGGTAGGAATTTTGATGAACTAAAAGAGAGTGTTGGAAGAAAACATACTTGAAGTATAATTTTGTTGCTGGTGTTATTTCATTCCTGAAGTTGAATCTTTGGATGTGAATACAACTGGACATCTACAGACTGATACCATTACTGGTATTTTTGTTTTGGATATATTATATATATTTCAGCATCTTATCTTCTATCTTAATATTAACACATTATGCTTTGATATATGTGTGTTTAATTACATTTTACACTTTATCAGTTCGATATCGCATTTTGAACAAATATATCGTTATGATTGTGTTTATTAGTATTTTTACTATAAACTTAAGATATAATGATATACTCTTCTGTCTGTTAAAAATATCATTTGTATGTTGACAATGATTTTATAGTAGACATTATCTTTAAGTTCAAATAGTTGTGTTGATAATTAATTATTAATTAATTTCAGAAAGTTAAAAATAACTGTTTATTGTCAGTTGTTTCTTCGATTCTATTGTCATATAACAGAGTGACTTATTATTCATAATTTAAATATTTCTATTTAAATTGTGTTTTTAGTCTTTTTGTTCATCTTTTATTGATTAATAATTAATCTAGTCTTTAGAAATGCTCTCAGCTGAGATAGGACATATAGAATAGTTTAGATTAAGTTTTATTTTAGTATATTCCAGTGAACAGCTGTTAAATCAGTTTGTAGAATTTAGTGTCTTTTACAAATCTTTATATTCAGAAAACTCTATAAAATTGAAGTCTTTCCTTAAGAAAGCAACCATTAGATAGTTTAGATAGTTAACACTAATTATAGGATTCATTTAAGTAAAAATAACATTAGAATAGGTTAGATTTTGCTGATTTTAATTTCTCCTTAGGAGAAAAATCAGCTGGTAGCAGGACCACAACCTGCGAGGTTTTGTTAATTCAAACACACCGGACGCTGCTTTAAGCTGATTGTGTGGACAAAACCTCCTTATTGGCCTAGTTCAGAAAAATAGGCCAACAAGACTATGAAAAGACATTTGAATCCAGTGGGAGTTAAGACACATGATAGGCAGAATCATATGTGCAAATGAAAGAAGGCCTTGCATGAGCTCAGAAGACACCCATGGGATAACACATACATGATGCACTTGATGAAGATCTTAACCTGTGCTACAAGGTTAAAGATGAAAGCCTATAGAGGATGACAAGCTTAGAGATGGGTGCGACAAGAACTTTTGAAAAGGTTCAAGATAGAGGATCTTGGTATCTAGTGACCCTAGATGGATAGATAGAATATTAGTAGTAGAGGAAGCTACTTGTCACTCCGGTACAGAATGTTTCAGTGCATAGAGTACGAAAGACAGAGGGAGAATGATGCTTCGCTTCAGAGGGAGTGACTGTAGAAGATCCTGAGGTTCGACATGGTATTATAGGATAGATAGCTTACTGATGACTCTAGGCTTTATTGAGAGTAAAGCGGATTCCAACGTTTGCTTCAAGGTTGAAGGCAGAAGACCAGTAATGCTCTTGTTATATGTCGATGACTTCCTAACAGAAAAAAAGAACTCATTAAAGTTGCAAGAAGGATATTTGCTGCCAAGTTCAAGACGAAGGACTTGGGGACGATGCACTACATTCTAGGCATGGAGGTGTGGACAAGGGAAGTATGCAGTAGAGATATTGAAGAGGTTCAGGATGATGGATTGCAAGGCCATGAAAACACCTATGGCATCGAACCTGAAGCTATTGAGTGTTGCTTCATCAGAGTCGGTTGATGGCATGATGTATCATCAGATGATTTGTTCCTTGATGCACCTGACGGATACGAGACTAGATATTTTCTTTTCTCTGAACACATTGAGATATGTTCACTTGATGGTTGCAAAGCATGCAGTGAGGTACCTAAAGGGTACAGTTGAGTATGGGATCAAGTATGATATGAATCAAAAGATTAACCTGGAGGGTTATGTGGATTCGTATTGGGAAGGAAGTGCCATTGATAGGAAGAACAATTTGAGGTGCTACTTCAGTATGAGATCAGATGTGATATCTTGGTTTGGTAGGATGGAGTCCTGCATGGCATTGAGTATAGTTGAGGCAAAAGATGTTGCCACTTGCAATTTGGGAGGTAGTATGTTTCTTTTGAAAACTACGATTTGATTTGATTGATATGACTTGCATTTTGGTATGATGCAGAGAAGAGTAGTAAAGCTCTAGTTTGTGATCCAGATCGAGATCTCTTGAAAGAGGTAGTTCTAGCATAGCTAGTGAGACAAGTTCTCTGAGCATAAATCTTGGCAAAGCTCATAGGTTGCTCAGACGTAAACGGTCCTTTAGGTTGTCCTTAGATGTAATCGGTCCTGACAAAGCTTGCAGGTTATCCTTGGACGTAATCAGCCCTAATGTGATTCTATGCTAGAAATGTCCAGAGTGAAATTTGAGTACTTCAGGGAGAAGCTTGGCGTTCTCCAGATCGAGGTTCCTTCCAAAGGGAAGTGATGATTTCATCAGCCCTTCTGACATGGTGAGAGGATTGGTTCCTTCCATGGTCAGATATAAGTGTTGTGCCTTTCTGATATGGTGAGAGGATTGGTTCCTTCCATGGTCAAATGTAAGAGCTATGACATGGTGAGAGGATTGGTTCCTTCCATTGTTAGATGTATGTGATGATGCCACATCCAGCATGAAAAAGGGTTGGCTCTGTGATGACACATCTAGTATGAAAAAGGACTAGATCTATGTAGATCCCACATCCAGCATGAAAAAGGGTTGGCTCTGTGATGACACATCTAGTATGAAAAAGGACTAGCTCTGTGTAGATCCCACATCCAGCATGAAAAAGGGCTAGCTCTGTGAAGACACATCTAGTATTAAAAAGGGCTAGCTTTGTGTAGATCCCACATCCATCATGAAAAAGGGCTGGCTCTGTGAAGACACATCTAGTATGAAAAAGGACTAGCTTTGTGTAGATCCCACATCCAACATGAAAAAGGGCTGGCTCTGTGAAGACACATCTAGTATGAAAAAAGACTATCTCTGTGTAGATCCCACATCTAGTATGAAAAAGGACTAGCTCTGTGATGACACATTGCGTATGAAAAAGGATTGGCTCTGTGTTCATGCCACATCTAGTATTAAAAAGGACTAGCTCTATGATGACACATCCAGTATGAAAAAGGATTGGCTCTGTGTTTGTGCCACATCCAACATGAAAAAGGGATGGATCTGTGATGATACATCCAATATAAAAAAGGACTGGCTCTGTAGATGTGCATCTAGCATGAAAAAGGGCTGGCTCTATCAATGAAGACCTACATGGAGGCTATGCCTACAACCAACATGAAAAAGGGCTGGTTCTGTAGAACTTTCTATGACGAGAAGAATGAAGAGATAGCACCAATTGATTGAGATAGTGGAAGCAATAATGATGATGATGATCCAGTGACGATCTAGATCAAGTGATGATACAGACTTAATGATGATCTAGTGATGCTCCAGATCAAGTAATCATCCATACTTGATGAAGATGACTTGACAATGAACATGGATTGACGATGAAGATGACTTGAAGATGAAGATGAATTGATGATGATTTAGATGATACATAGAAGAAGACTTGTGCTGATAAATTGTGTCGAGATAATACCTTCCTAGTTAAGAGGGAGTGTTGATGTATTTCTAACTTTGGAATGTATTCACTTGTATATTTTATGTATTGTACCCCAATGTTTATTCCAGGAAGTATCTATAATGTAATTGGGTGATGTCATGCCCCGATGTTCCTATTGGGAGATTCAATAATGTAAACAAGTCATGTAATTTCATTGAGGTTAACCCTCCATTGTAAGTCGGGGCAATAGTCCCCTCAATTGTGTCAAGGTTAACCCTCCTTGTTGATCGGAGGGCAAAGTCCCCACAGTTGTCGGGAACTAGGGTTATTAGACTCTCCTAGAGATGTCAGTCCTAGTAAGTAATTGTTAAGTGGGGCTAACATGTTGAAGTGAACATTAAGTGAACGGAAGAATATAAATAGAGAGTGAGCCTCTCTATTTATCATACACACACTCACTCATTGGGGTGCATGAGTGAGAGAGGAGAAGCTCTCTCAAGTGTGTGAGAGAGAACAAGCTATGGAGATCATCTTTTATGTTTTTGGGTTTTACTGCTGCCATTGGTGCTCATTCTATCTCTGAGGAAGTTGTGGGGTTTTCTCTTTTATGGTTTCCTCGAGGAAAATCTTTGTGTTCATTTTCTCTTGTGTTTTATTGATGTGCATTCTATTCTCTCAGATAAGATCCTAATATCATAATGCTAGCTTGAATGATAAAAATCTAACAATGGAGGGGCGTGTGGTGGTCATTTATTTGGGCTTTCTAGAGCCCAAAAAATATTGAGAGTAGGTTATTTTTGGCCGTCTATATTCAAAGATTGCATTAATGTGGTCAAGAAGTGCCACTCTTGCTAGGTGTTTGCACATAATATGTGCTCACGTCCAACCTCGTTACATCCTACTATCACCGTCGGTCCCTTCACCAAGTGGGGGCTTGATTTCATGGATTGCAACCCAACTTCAGCTAGGGGGCATCACCATATTATTGTGGCTATTGATTACTTCATGAAATGGCACTACTACATTTCGATCCAAAATCCGACGAAAAAATCCGACGACGCGTGGATTTCTCTTTTTAAACTTACCAAAAATCACAAGGATACATTTTTTTTTGTAAATGTGGCCACAAGTGTCGGTGAAGCAACGACTATTCTCATAACTGTCGGTTAAGCGACGACGCATTAGTAAGCGTCGCTTAAGCGACGACGCCTTTAATTGGTCAATTATTTAACATGGAAAGTGCCATCGCATATCCGACGCGTCGGTTCATTTCCTACACACACTCATATAAATAGATGTAGGCCTAGGTTCATTATCTCACACACTCACTCTCGCACTTATCTCTTGGACAAGAAATGAGAAATTCCTAAGGGTTTGTTTTTTGGCCTTGTGCTTTTGTGGGGATCTTCCCACTTGGTCTTGGATTTTGGTCTTGCTCTTTGGTGACTTCTCTCTTGAAGTATCTCTTGGTTAATAATTTCTTGGTTTAGGGTTTGGTTTTTGGCCTTGTGCCTTTGTGGGGATCTTCCCACTTGGTCTTGGATTTTGGTCTTTCTCTTTAGTGACTTCTCTCTTGAAGTATCTCTTGGTTAATTTCTTGGTTTAGGGTTTGGTTTTTGGCCTTGTGTTTTTGTGGGGATCTTCCCACTTGGTCTTGGATTTTGGTATTTCTCTTTGGTGACTTCTCTCTTGAAGTATCTCTTGGTTATTTCCTAATTGGTTTATTCTTGTTAAATATTTCTTGGAGAAACTTTGTTCTCTTGTGTTAGGGTTTTATACCCTCACTTAGGGTTTTCTCTTGTGGATTTGGCTTTGGCTCTTGTGGAAAAGAAGATTCATCATATACTTGGTTTTGTCTTGAGTTAGGGTTTACCCTCACTTAGGGTTTGCTCTTATGGATTTGGCTTTGACTCTTGTGGAAAAGAAGATTCATCATATACTTGGTTTTGTCTTGAGTTAGGGTTTACCCTCACTTATAAGGTTTTTCTCTTGTGGATTTGGCTTTGACTATTGTGGAAAAGAAGATTCATCATATACTTGGTTTTTTCTTGAGTTAGGGTTTAACCTCACTTAGGGTTTGCTCTTGTGTATTTGGCTTTGACTCTTGTGGAAAAGAAAATTTATTATATACTTGTTTTTGTCTTAACTAGTTAGGGTTTACCCTCAGTTAGGGTTTTCTCTTGTGGGTTTGGATTTGACTCTTGTGGAAAAGAAGATTCATCATGATATACTTGGTTTTGTCTTGAGTTAGGCCGGTTTACCCTCACTAATTAGGGTTTTCTAGGGATTTGGCTTTGACTGTTGTGGAAAAGAAGATTCATCATATACTTGGTTTTGTCTTGAGTTAGGGTTTACCCTCACTTAGGGTTTTCTCTTGTGGATTTGGCTTTAACTCTTGTGGAAAAGAAGATTCATCATATACTTGGTGTTGTCTTGAGTACTTAGGGTTTACTCATGTGGATTTGGTTTTAACAATTGTGGAAAAGAAGACTCATCATATACTTGGTCTTGTCTTGAGTTAGGGTTTACTCGTGTGGATTTGGTTTTAACCATTGTGGAAAAGAAGACTCATTATATACTTGGTCTTGTACTCTTGAGTTAGGGTTGACTCATGTGGATTTGGTTCTAACCCTTGTAGAAAAGAAGACTCATCATATACTTGGGTTTGCTCGTACTTTGTTCTTAGGGTTTGAGTAATAAAATGCCAAACAATAATGTTACAGGTCATCAAGATCCAGAACAAAATCGACAATTGCTTTCTAGGTTGTGGGATGGAGTGGAAAGAAGGGGTGATGGAAAATGTTATTGTCCCCTTAGTCGATGTAGGGGCTTTAATAAGAGAAGGTTACTGATCGCAACAGCTAAAATACATTGTAGGGAACATGGACATGTTGAGGGGGGGCATGAATATCATCCATTGGTAAGTCAATATAATTCATGATTATATATCATGCGGTCTTTATATTGAGAGTTTTTGTAATTGTATATTGTATCATTTTTATTTTTGTTACTTAATCGACATGACTAACGTTCTTTGTTTGATGTTTTAATTGTAATTATAAAGTAAGGGCCTCCTAGGGCTGTTCCGAACATGGAGAATGTGGTAATTGTGGAACAACTAGCGCAGGAGGAACGTCAATATGTAGGTCATGCGAATACTGATCATGATCAAGTTAATGATGATATGGAATTAGACGATGATCATGACGATAACATAATTGAGGATGATGGTGCAAATACATTAATCAATGATGCATTTAATGTTAGAATGGACGATGATCAACATCATGTGCTGCCAATTGATGACTTTGAAGATCTTCATGATTTACCTACACTTGAGAAGACAGACGAACCACTTTTTGAAGGATCCCGCATAAGTGTTCTCTCTGCTGTGTTGCTGATAATGAACTTGAAGGTTATGAATCATTTTTCAAACATAGCCATCACGCTGGTGTTAAGGTACGTATGTGATTATATGTTTCATCGATCACATATATATGATTTGATTTATGTTGCTATAATATTTGTATTGGTATACGTAATTCATCATAAAAATAATAAGGATGTATTTATTGTCGTTAATATTATGCTCTTCAAATATTTATACTAACCATTTTTTTAAAATTTGTTGTAACAGCTTGATAGGTGAATATTTGTTACCGCCGTCAAATAAATTACCTCGTACATACCGAGATTTAACTTCCATCATGAAATATGTTGGAATGGAGTATCAAGCAATTGATGCATGTCCTAATGATCATATTTTATATTATAATCAGTATGAGTTTGCAACAGAATGCCCTATATGTCATAGCAGTAGATACCGAACATATCAAGTAACCAAAAAGGTGTCTCGTAAGGTTCTTCGTTATATTCCCATTATTCCACGCTTGCATCGACTGTTTAGGTGCAAAAACATACCACAATTTATGGATTACCATGCACGGAATAGAAGTGGAGATGATATTCTTCAAATGCCCACAGATGGTTCTGCATTTACAGACATGGAGGAAAAATGGCCACACTTTAAAGAAGAACCTCGTAATGCTAGACTTTCTTTGGCAGCGGATGGTGTCAATCCATTTGCAGAGATGAGATCTACTTGCTCGGTCTGGCCTGTTTTTGTTATCAACAATAACATTCCTCCATGTATGTCAATAAAGAGGGAGCATATAATGTTGGAAATGATTGTTCCAGGTATAATTTGTACTTTAGAACAATGTTTTTTTAATGCATTAGTATTTAATTTGTCATGAAGATCAATATTGTTGCATATTCATGTCATATATATATTTCATTTACTTATATGTATTGTATTTGTTGTTTTCTTTTAGGTAAGTACCTAGTTAAAGATATGAATGTATATATCGAGCCTCTTGTTGATGAACTACTTAAGCTATGGAATGGTGTCACTATGTATGATGTCTCTAGACCAGTAGGGAAAAAGGAATTTCAATTCCATGCAATGCTTGCCTGGACAATTCATGATGCTCCAGGGCTAACACATTTTTGTGGTCTTCAAACAAAGGGAAAATTTGCATGTCCAGTTTGTGGTCCTAAGATGAAATCTCGTCATTCAAAGAGTTTGTCAAAGGAAGTGTTTGATGATTATAGGCACTTCCTCTCTAAGAATCATAGGTATCGAACTATCGAAAAACATCTTTTTAATGGGAAAGAGGAGACCGCATTAAAACCACAAAGAATGACACCTCACATATGGAAGTTGCAATATAATAGAAATCGTCAAGGTACGATTCAATTTGTCTATCTTATATATTCATATTGATCATCTCTTATATGTACTTTTTAATGTTTTATTTTGGATTATATTAATTTTTTTTACTGTAATATATGGAATTTTAATCTCTTTAACTTATATATTGATTACTGATGGTCTGCATGAACATCATGAAGGTGTAAATGGGCTTCCATGAGGAATGAAAAGTTATCCCAAACAATTTACTAGGTTGCCTTACTATGAGCACTTACTAGTTGTTCATTTGTTTGATAAAATGCATATCGGAAAGAATGTAGCTGAAACACTATGGCGAATATTAGACGGAAGGAGTGACAAAGAAAAAATTGTCAAAATTTGCAATGACATTCATGAATCCAATCATGCAATGAAAGATATCATTGAACATTTAAACAACGATGGAGACCAAATTAATATAAGGTCACTTCCATGGTTATTGACTGAGCAACAAAGCAATGCGGTAAAAGAAGTGATACAAAAAATGAAATTTCCCACAGGAGTTTGTTCGAACATAAAGAATATCTTAACAAGGAAAGGTGATTTTGGTGGGGTAAAAACGCATGATTGGCATATCTTCATTAAGGTAATTATATTTATGGTATATATATTGGTATATTACAATACTGCATGTTTTTGGTTTACTTTTTTGCTTAATTTTGAAAAATATATTGATGAGACGTGTTCATTGTTACAATATGTTCTACCTATATCTCTCCAAGACAACTTTGACAATAATGTCAAATATGTCATATATGATCTTGGAAAATACATGAGGTAATTAGAAACAATATTTTTCACGCATCATCATGTAATTTGTTTAATTTGTTGTATAACTTATATGAATTGACATTTGTTTTAGTCAATCATGTAGATTTGTACTACAATGTTAAATTTTCGTCGTTAAATGATATCATTATTTTCTTGCTTTACATGTAGATGGTTGTCATCTAAAGAAATCCACAAAGAAGATATAAAGCATTGGAAGAGAGAAATTGCTCGTTTAATGTGTCAAATGTAGAGATTTATACCTTCGGCATTTTTCAATGCACAAGAACACTACCTCATACACCAAGTTGAGGAGATTGAATTGTGTGGACCTATACACGCAAGGTCCATGTGGATGGTTGAGAGGCACTTGAAATTTATGAAGGATTTAGTTAGACAAAGAGCATGTCCCGAGGGTTCTATGGTGGAGGGATATATGGTATTTCAGGCCATGGTGTATATTGTTGAATATCTTCCAGGGTTGACGTTTATTAAGACGGAATTAGATTGATGCATTGGTGATCCAAACTCCACTAAGAAATTAGAAGGAGAGTACTTGATGGGGAAAGGTAAATCGAGGAAGGTCAAAGGTAATTATTAAATGGTGTTATAGATTAATATTAATGTTAATACATTTTAATAATATCGTACATAATTATTTCATTTTTAATATTCATTAATGATATGCATCATTAATATTTATAATGTTACACTGCGTTAAGTAATTATAAATTTTTGAGTTGATTTATGTAATTTTATTTTCATGCAGTTGGTCGCGCGTGGGATGCACTACATTTGTACATCGCAAACAATATTGATTGGATGAAGGTATGGATTGAACGATGTAATCAATCTGGTCGAGGACTATCATGGGAAGGTGTGGCTTCATTGGTTAAAGAAGCACATCGCAATGGAGATGGCAATCTAATAGAAAGGGAAATCGATTTAGCATATGGTTTAAAAGATAAACAGGTAAGCATGATATTATAAATATAAGCCATAATATTTTCAATTACGTCGATATTCATGTTCATCTTGATGAATTTCATTTTATTTGCATACTTTAAGAACATAAAATACTTACTATCAATTGCAGGTAAAACACCACAAGGCTATGTGGTGCAACGGTCGTAAATATCGCATTAAAAAGTTGGATGAAACAAAGAAAACATGTGATTCTGGGATAAGTACAGTCTTTGAGGTCACTAATGTTTCATCTAGAAGCGACAGACGTCCAGAATTGTCAGAAAATCGATATTATGGATATTTGGAAGATATCATTGACTGTGACTTTAAAGCATTCAAAATAATTCTTTTTGTTGTGAAATGGTACAAGCTACGATTGAATCGATTTGATCCCGATAGAACTGTTATTGAACATGCTAATGGATTTACCATGGTCAATACAAGGTCGCTTGAGTCATGAACGTTAGAGCCCTATGTTCTTCCAAGTCAATGTGAATAGGTATTTTACTCAGAAGTTCCTGGTAGATAGGGTTGGTCGTTTGTTATTAGACATGATCCAAGAGGAAGGCTGGTAAAGTATAATATTGTAGAGGAAGCTGAAGACGGTGTTGAAGAAGAAGGTGATCATGTAGAGGATCAACATGAGTTGGATGTTGATGATCATAATGTTACGTAGGAAGATGTTGAAGAGTTAGTTGAAGCAGATGATGTTAGAGACAATGTTCATGATGAAGATGATATTGATGATTATCACTTTATTGAAACTAACAACGATGACGATGATGATATAGCCTTTAATCCTTATAATGTTGAATTCAGATCAGATGATACAGATGCAGACTTGGATACAGATGAAGACGATCATGAAGTGCATTGAACATCATTCCAAGTGATATATTGTGAGGGGTGGGGGGGGGGGGGTAGATGAGCTTCCACCTTCACGTGGTTGTCCCCGTTGAGTAGAGAATATTAAAATATTCTCGAAACAAAGAGAAGCTCATTAAGGTATTTTACTCATGTTGGTCAAAAACTTATGAGAAGAGGTGAGGGATTTGGTAGTGCTCATGGGGGTTTAATATTAAATATGACAATATACCCACCAAAGACTATGTTACAAATCCTTTTGAGTACCTTTATAACTAAATATTTAAATACACTAGAGAGAAAACTACCACAATACCCATCTTCAACCCATGTAAAATCTATCCCAACAAAAGTATCAACATCCACAACTCAATTACAAATCCAATTCTTGTCATTCTCCTTGGTTTGAAAAGTTGAAAAATTGAATGTACCATGGATACTTTTTATATTTGATGATATAAAGGACATTTTTTCACGGTTAAAATAAAAAAAATTATGCTCATAAACAATTAAAAACCACCTAAACAACACACCAAACTTTGCAATACAATTCTCCGCTGGTGGTCCTATATATGGTCCGGGTTCCAATTTCTATTGCCTTTCAGTGCCTGATTCCGATGGATTTTATAGTTCCGAGGACTTCGACCTTATAATTTCCTTGCCGTCCCAGATTCTGAGTCCATTGATGATCCAGTGGTTGATTTGTCCATGGTGGGGGGTTATTCGCTCCCAATTACCTTGTTACTTTCCATGGGTTGCCACAGGTTAACATGGATTGCCAGTCATCATAGTAAAGAGACACTGAGTGGTTGCTGATAGCCGGTGGTCCTTTACAGTTGGTCAGCCCATAGGAAATACTTTCCACCCAGTTGAACCCCAAACATACCCCACAGAGTAATTTGAGCCATGTTGGTTACTTGACTAGCATATACATTAGGCTATTCTTTCGCTAGACACTCTTTATTTTTAAATGGAATCCCTGGGTTGGGCAATAAGTTTTGATTGTATTATTCCATATTTTTCGTTTAGCAACTTATACTTTTTATTGGGTTCATGGCATTATACCTCATCATGGGTACTAAATATAATTTATTATTTATGAAATTAGTATTTTAAGGGCGTTTCTCTATAGCTACTGGTGGGATGCATTCATTAGCTGAGCAGGGATACTCCACTGTACAGATCCATTTCCCCCTTAGTTCAATAAATCTCCAGCAATCCTATTTCTATCCCAAGTTCCTTTCCCTATTGTTCCATCCGTTGACCGTTCTATAGAGTCGTTGCCTTAGCTTATGATATGATACACAATATATACGTCCTTGCTATTTTCATAGGTGAGATATCGTTAATTTCCCATAATAGGCCATAATAGGATAACCGTTGGAATCCATATGTGTTGGTTCGGGTGGGACATATTTAAA
>LPNX010056316.1:330513-363335 GCA_001517045.1 Pseudotsuga menziesii
AAAAAACGTAGTGATTATAACAAGTACACTATTACATTATTTTTTTATGCATTGTCCTCGGATATTATTTTTGATATTATGGAGTAATGTCTTCAACTATTTATTTTTTCTATGTATGAATGAATGAATGAGTTAATTAATGAATGCTATAAACTAATTAATGATCGAATGCACGTAATTCCTTTAAGAAAAGAAACTCACGATGTTCGCACAAAATATCATTTATTTCCAAGCACGTGCATTGGGTATGGGGAATTGAGAGTGATGTGAGGGGGGGGAAGGGCCATATGAGCTTCCACCTTCACGTGGTTGGCCCCGTTTAATAGAGAATATTAAACTATTCTCGAAATAGAGAGGAGATCAATAAGGTAAAATGCATGCATTATTACAATGTTTCTTTCTTATGACCAGATACGTTGTTTCTTTCTTCCAGCTAACTATAGGCATGTATTTTCTTTATACTGCAAAGTGAGAATCTTGATGGGCTGGAGGTTTCTGGTTTGGAAGATCTTCAAATTCTACATGTTGAGGCATTAACCAAGCTTTGCCAAGATAAGGTATTTGTATCCAGTTAAGATTAAGTGGGAAAGGTACGTAGCTATCCCTTCCATTATAGAGGCTATATTCTTGGAGTTACATCTTAGCTTGTAAGTTTTTATATGAGTTAATTAGGTGTTTCTGTTAGCTTCAATTTTTCTCGCCTATTATGAATTGCTTGTTTAATATCATGGAACCGGTAAGTATGTTAATCCATGTGTGTTATTTTAATTATCTGCTTAAGAAGATTCACTATCCAAAGATAGGTTCTTCACAATGAGCCATTACATGTCAGTGCGGTAGCATACTTAAACATTCACAATCATCCTCTGTCCTCAATAGATAGATCCATCATCTTCCCTTTGATAGACATACAGCTATCATGAACCATTTTAAATTTCAGTTAGAATTTGGATCCTATTTAGTATTTATTATAACCAATATAAGATTTCTGCATGATATTTTGTTTTTAAGTTTGTTTATGGTATTCCAACACACATTATGCATATAATCCATTCATTGCTATATTCATAACAACATAAGAAGCCATAGAGCAATTCACAGGGGTATTGTCAATTGGGCAGTGACTTAGTACTTGAAGGAATACTATTAAACCTTCCAGGTGACCTAATGCATATTGTGCTCATTGTTCAGCAATATAGGGTCAAAGTCTTTGTATAAGATATATTTGAAGTGTTTTGCAATTACACCATGGCTATCGTCAACCACCATCATCAGTGACCTTTGGATCTACTTCCAATCTTGGTTAAATTGTATTTCTCAGAGAAAATACAACAAATGCCCTGAAAATAACTACAGGGTTTCCTTCGAGGGTGAAAACAACTATTGTGTTGAAAGGTTAGTTAGTCCATGGAATTATTTGTTCCTTGAATTTGATTTGCAATAATTTCAAGAGCAAAGTTCTATGCAGCTGTAGCAATTGCAACAATCCCTGTATCCCTGTGATTATTGGTGGCTATAAATTTTAAACTCATGAACACTTGCCATCAACCATGTTATCCACATTTTGTGGTATAGCAGTGAACTCACTCAAAGCCTTATTCACATGAGGAGGTTCCACCTCAAATGCAGGTTTTGCATTTCATATGTTTAACAGAATATTTTGGAAAGTGACTTGAGAAGCATTGCTACCTTGTTGAAAAATAACATCCAACATGACAATACTGTCAAATATTCATGGGTGACAAAGTTGGTCAACCTAGTTGTGTGATGATATCTACGAGGACATTTGTATATTTGTTCTAGAAAGATCTTGTTCCACAGAGATCCGAGTCAAAGTGCATAAGTCACATCTGCAAGTTTATTTTAAAGGGAGTGTTGAAGGCAGCGATGGGTTTGCAATAGTGGTATATAAGTAATTTGCAATGTTTTTTTCACAAATTTAGTAGTCGTTATCAAGCTGCAATGGTGCATCACAAGGTTAGAATATATAGCAGAATACAGGAAGCAATGATGAATATTAGTGGATGGTACTTTGAATCCTGTTAGAGGTATGATATGTTCAATAGGAAAAGCATGGATCACAGTTGGCTTAAGGTGGACATCCTTGTTGCATCACGTGCTGACTTCTACTTTAATGCTGTCATAACATGGGGTCTACTAACAGAGCATTCATAAGGTTTATTTTGAGAACTGTGCCTTCTCACAATGAAGATGTCCAAGTCCTTGATTTGGTGGGGTAGGTAGGTTTGTGGGACATTGATAATATGGTTGTTATTTAATATTACTTGACCTAAAGAGGTTTTTCAAAACAACCGATTTCTGGAAGACCCACTCTCAATATTGTTTAGCATAATCAATATTGCTCAACAGTTCATATCTAAAAATTAGCAAAGTTTTGGTTGCACTGTTCATGCCAATAGATTGGGTTTATAATAATTATTCTAGAAATGAGTATCATCTGACAATAGGGTCTTGGTGTGATAGTAAAATATATTGTGGATGGGTTTGAATCTGCTCAATTTTTTTTTTGAGCAAAACATGCAGAGCTTACTGCAAATGATTCACAGAAATTTTTGGATGACAGGCTTATTCATGGCTCTTCAAACAAGACTTATAGCATGTGGGAAATCAAACACAATTTTTGGAATGGTTCTTCGATTCCTTACTGGACCGACAGTTATGGTAGTTGCTTCAATTGTAGTTGGTATTCGAGGCCGCATTTTGCATATTGCAATTGTGCAGGTGAGCTCTTCTGTTTTTCATTCGATAATGCCTCTGTTTTCTTTCTTTTTGCTCATTTCAATGTGCTGAAACTTATGTCAAAAGAATTTTGTTGAGAATTTTCTTTGAAATGCACTTGCTAGCAAAATATAATATGTAGATGTAACTACAACTTTGTCCCATGTGTACTGGATAGTGTGTGATTTTTTTCTTCTCTTTGGGACATTTGAGTCTACTTGTTCCTTTTCACTATTGTTTGGAGCTCAAGAAAGCTCCAGTAGCACACAACATATATGCATTTCCTGTTGGAGAAGGTTTATAATTATGTGCATATACACCATATTCCTTACCAAACCAGTTAAGATTCGTGTTAGAACAATGCTTACATTCACTGTTAGCGTCTCTAAACTATAGTCACATGGTAAAGACATGTTAGCCATAGCTTCAAATTGAAAGACCCAAAACCATGAGTTGCTGTGTAAGTGAATGCTTACAATGTGTACACAAAGTGAATGCTTACAATGTGTAAGTGAGAAATATGTTATTGAATGAACTGCAACCAGAGCATCAACATTAGCAATACTCCAAATGTGGATGCCAAAGAAACCATTAATACAAAGTCCTTGAGTGCACAGTCGAGGATTGAGGCCAACGAAGGCCAGAGAAAACCATCTGATAATAGCTACAGGTAGAAAGCTGAAAGGACTGCTATCAAGACAGAAGAACCCAATGCATTAAAGGGTCCTACAGCAGCATAGGATATTCTTTATTCAAAATGGATCGAATTTGTCTTTTTCCTGGTGAAATTTCAGCTAGTAAATTTGACAGAAAATTGGGTGCCAGGCCTAGTTTCATGGATCAAAGCTCCAGGGACATAGTTCTTTCATGCCCCCAAATGTTTTGAGGGTCTCTGAATCGACCCATAACCTCCAAAAATCCATAAAAAACCTGCAACTATACCAGAGTTGGATTTTTTACTTTGTCGTATTCAGGGCCATTTTGGAAAAAGCATATGCTGCTCCATCCTACAGCTGCCAAACATCAAGAGAAGGAATGCCTTGATCACTCGGGTTCAACTATTCTAAGGAATATCTACGTTAAAGTAAGCTAGAAAACCCTTGGTTGAGACAAGGAGAAAACCCAGAGTAAGAGCTCCAAGGAACGTAAACCCAGGAACTAGGATAGTTTCCCAAGAGTAGGTAGAGTAGTAGCTAACAAGGTCATGGCTGTTCAACACTGACAGGTTGACACATACAACTTGTGCAAGGAAGCCTTGTATCCAGTACCTTGTCCAATAAATTAGCAAATGCTGCAACTGGTTACCAAGGTAGCTAGTAGATGGCAGGGAACATTAAGGAAATTTTAGGTCAAAGTCGGTACAATCTGTCAGTATTTAGCATTGACAAATAAGCACATACTCTGGGCCAAAGAACACTTGCGATAGGAAAAGATGTAGGAACTTGAGCCCGAAAGACTCTTCATTCAAATTATTAATAACATCGTAGTATCATATCAATGGAGTAACTAATGTGCACTGATAATTAGTTCAAATACCTACTAATTGCACTATACCACCCATTTATCATATCTAAATAGCAGAACAGGAAGACCAGGCAGGTAGATCTTCACTTAGAGATGATTCTGAAAATGCTTCCCAATGCCCAACCATCTTGTACTCTGTTTATAGGTAGTAAAGAAATTGATTCATGCATATTGATTTTCATGGCCTGGTCATATGTTCTAGACTTGAACTTTCTAACAATATATGTTTTGAATGTCTAAAGATGGTTTCATCTATGAGAAAAGGCCTCTGGACCACATTATTTATTGACTAACATGTATAAATACAGAGAATTGGAGAGATCAAAAAAAGAAACCTGAGGGACATGACTGGTAAGTGATGAAAAATAATGCTTACATAAAAACTTGTAGGTTGCAATGCACTCAGAAGTCAGAATGTATTTAGCATTATGCAATTGAAGCACACTAGCTTCTATTTAGGCAGAACTACATTTGCAAGCAACAGTGATAGACACATTAGAAAAAGCAATGTGTTTATAATGGAGACGAGCAAACCATAGCAGTCAAATGGCTAATAACAAGTTATTTTTAGAAATGATGAAGGCATTGACTATAAAACCTCCCTATGGAAATAAATGGTAACTTGATAAAAGAAGGCACTTGAAAGACATAATGAAGGTGACAACATATTCATTCTCATGTTGTTCCTCATCTTTGTTATTTGAATGATGGATTATTAAGTAAAAAAGGGAGAAGATGACAAATCTAGCATGTGCATACTAGCAGGGAAATCTGTTGGATATTTGTTCACACCTATGAGAGGCACATTAGATTCATTCTGATGTTGCTCCTTGTCTTTGTTATTTGAATGATGGATTATTAAGTAAAAAAGGGAGAAGATGACAAATCTAGCATGTGCATACCAGCAGGGAAATTTGTTGGATATTTGTTCACACCTATGAGAGGCACATTAGATAAGGAAAAGCAAATTTTTATCTAGAAGCAATTTTTAACATGAGAAATTTTTTATATCTGACCCTCTTACCAGGCGTAACCGTGGGCCAGCTGTGTCCATTGAATGTTGGGTGGTTGAGAGGAATGATTGTTACTGTCCCCACCCAAATTAAATTCTTGTAAGAGACATGATGCTCTTGTTGAGCCCCTATGTATTGACTATGTAATGATTGAATGGATTAGGTAATGCTGGACATACCTTGGTTTTCCAGAACAACAGGTGTTGGCATCTCTCCCAATTTTAAAACCTAGGGCCGGAAGCAATATTCTCCTAGTTTTAAAACCTAGGGCCGACTACAATATGCATACTTGACTGAACTGTGCTTTAAGCACATGCCACAACTAATAATACACAAAGCATATAATGCAAGGGAAGTTTGTAGTATGTACACCTTAGCACCACTATCCACTGTGGAAGCTTTTGAAAAAATACCAGAACATTCAAGTCAATGTTTCCTAAAAGAAGAAAGAGATCTCATGGTCCATAAAATCTAGTGCATAAGACATGATCGTTCCTTAATGGCCAACCTTGTCAAATGCACTTCAGATTGCACAAACTGCATAGAAATAACAACCCATTATGCCCATTATGAAGGAAAATCAGAAGAACCCATGACGCATAACATGGTCGAGACATAGAAAAGTGGATAGAAAGACCACCACCACTTTCATGATAACATAGGAGGGTTGAAAGAAAATCCAATTTCAACAAAAGTATAGTATAATAACTGATACATTGAAACATTTTTCATAAAACGAATGTACATGCTGTAGTGTTACTGATGCTAATAATCTATGAAATATCAAAACATTTAACTAGCACAAAATAGGGATGTTTAAAATGCTTAAAACATGACAACCACAGAGATGCATCATGCTTAACAAAGAAGAAAACTGATTTGCACATAGCTTCAGTGTAGTGGCTAAATCAATTCATACAAATTGTTTTCAATTTCTAATTAGGCTAAAAGCATTGCTACTCTACATGCTTCTCTGTAATACCACCACTGCAACGAGAAAACTACACCCACGATCTATGCAAAATAAGTTCATGGAATGAGCCTCAAGTGTCATCTCGGTTGGTTTGACCCTTCATACTAAGGCATAATGCCTAGGGAAGTCATGGGATCCATTCCCACAGAGTCTTGCATGATTAATAGCTGCAAAAGCGGCTGGTGGTTAATATTTCCCTTCATCAAGAAAACCAGAGAAAGGGGAAATCTGCAGGGCACTGGCAAGCTACCAGTTTCCTCATTGTGAATGCTCAATTGCAGGAGGATGAGGGGAGTTTATTTTTATGGGAAAAAAGGGAAAAAAATAGTTCACAACCTGCTCAATAACAAAAACAATAAAGATTTGACTGGGTGAACAGAAAATGCAGGATGTAAAATCATATTTTGAAAGAGTGAAAGACCTAGAGAGACAATTAAAAAAAAAAGAACAAATAAAGTCATATAAACACTTACCCAACTATAAGAAGAATAAGAGACAAAAACCCCAGTACATATTGATATGCATTGTGCTTAGAATTGACAACAGAGTTCACATTATATCCAGGGACAATGTTCTTGCGATTCACCCATCCAAACTGAGGCCGCATCAGAAACACAAATCCAAGAAGAAACCCTGATACAAATCCTCCGATGTGGGAAAAGTTGTCCACATGTGGTAGTAACCCAAAAGCCAAGTTGACGATAATAATGACAAGTAGTGTTACCAATGCTGCAAACTACAAAAAAAATATCAATCTTAGATACCGAAGTAATAGAATTCCACCAATATCAAAATTGTCAGAACCAAAAGTAAAACATTTTGTTGTATTCTTGTAAAAGAAACAGATAATGGAATCTTGTACTAACCTTACTGGCATAAATTGTCCAGTTTGTAATAAGCTCTGAAAGCATCGCTCCCAATAAACCAAATAATGCACCAGATGCACCAACAGATACACCGTTCTGGTTAAAAAGTGCTGACAACACACTACCACCAAAAGCAGAGACTAGGTAGACTATTCCAACCCTCACTGCATAAGAAAAAATTGAAAATAACCAATTTATTGACTGCCAACTCATATTTTGGATTCATTAATGTCGGCAACACAAGTAACCAATAGAATGATAGAATGAAAATATAACATAAAAATTGGCTGTATGCGTTGACTACAGCAGAGACTACATTTCCAATCTAGTTAGCACTTGTATCAACAATGAATAAAGGGAAATCCCAAGTATTTGCCTCCATATGCATAAATGTTGGATGCATAGAGCTAAACCAGACAGTGACAAGGGTATCACACACGGAGGTGAGAGTGAATCAATGAAGACTGTAAACATTAGGAGTTGTCAATTTAAAGTTTTCTTGCATGCATGTAAGCATCCTGCATTGCTCTTTGCTCCACTGTCTTCTGATTGTTTTGGCGAGGCACAGTTATACAAAGTGGAGATGGTGTTAGCTTTCAGATGTTCAATGAATCATAAAGGAAAGGTGGGTATATTGGAAGCACAAGAAAAAGTACGGGATGGGGAAATACGCAGGACCAAATATAAGTTAAAATTTGACACTAGGAAATAATAAACCTTGATGTGTTTTCACAGGGGAAAACAATGAGAAATCAGAATTTACTTTCGGAGTTTGCAATACATTGATGGAATATTTTCAGGGTAAGATTTTTCGTTATAAGATGTCATTATGTGCTTTACTTGCCTTTTGTAAATGTGTATTATTCATATAGTTTGAGGCTGTTGTAAGCATGTACAATGTAATTTTGTACCTAGATGTGAACAGCGAAAACATGACAACCAGTTTCAGCCAATGAAATAAACAAGTGGGTATCTATATGATATTCCGATTCTAGGTAAACATTACTAATATGCAATTTTCTGAAAGCCTGTAACAATTTACAAAACTCACCAAAACCAAACTCCCGCTCCAGGTGAATCCCTATAAATATGAGACTAAACATATTGGCAAGCAGATGAATGACCCCAGCATGCAACCAGATACATGTGATAATCAGCCATCCTTGGTGCTCCTTGACCATCTTATGCCACACAAGAGCTCCCATCTTTTCCAAACTGCAGCAAAATGAATGAAAAATGAAAATGGGCACAAGTTAAATGAATAAATCATTACACCTTCAATGACATTTGAACACAATCACCATTTTGCATAAGTATAAATTACTCAGCACTACTAAAAGTTATTAAATTTAAACCATGCTTTCTAATTCCATTACCTGGATCGATATGAATACCATATTGCGTTTATATGTATGTCTCACTGTGACTCAACCCCTATCACCACTAACAAGGGTATTGCTAAAGATCCTGATTCTCTAAAATTACATATGTTTAAAGAATGAAAGAGATGAAGTGCCACAATTAAACATGTAGGCTAAGTCACATGACACGATGACAGGGGACACAGAAGACACGTGGATACAAGTATCCAACTCTGGACATGACAACCCCGAAAATAGGACATAGAGGGCATGTTATATATATATATATATAAACGTGTCCACTGTGTCCTATTTCTGGGGTCATGAGTTGGATACAGAAGACATGTGGATACAAGTATCCAACTCGGGACACGACGACCCTGGAAATAGGTTACAGGGGAGACATTATATATATATATATATATATATATATATATATATATATATATATCCAATTTTTAAAAAAACATATTGATACATCATACAATGATACAAGTTACAAACTTACAAATAGTTACTAGAACCATTCAAGGATGAATCATGATCAAGCACAAAATAATAATAGAGGATTATTTGTTTTAGTACCACTTCACTTATGCATTGATTGTTCATGACACCTGCTTCACACATAGGGTACCTTGTGGTGATATTTCCTTGGATAGCTTTTGCATTTATGGTTGTCTTTGGCTTTTTCATTGGTGTAGCGCTCAGCACATTTGGGTGATTTGATGACATATGAAGGTTTTCCTTTGGAACATTCTAGAATATTTGATGTATTTCACATTCATGGATGGATCTTGCTCCTAATTCTACCAAATTTACACAGTTCAAACAACAACAAGTAATACATTTTCAGACCTGTGTGTAGAGGCAGTGAAGCGTATAACAGGGGTATGCTTGAGAGCTGTGGTCTGTGCACTATGCCCAGATCTGGCAATTTGTGATGGGTTTTTTCAATTAGTATTGGCATAACATCTCTATCAGAACCTTTTACAGTTTGACGCTTGTATATCTAAGGTTCTGCAGCTTGTTATTGTGTTAGGAGTTATAAAAAACCAAAGGAAAATCTAATAGTAAAAATATTTAGTGGCACTGTCCATAGAAAAATGCAGTGGATTATACTATCTCCTTGTTCTTTTTAAGGTTCTTCATATAGAGTTTTAAAACTTTTCAAAATCTACAGCGTTAGTTAATGAACTTCTGCCAATTGGTTCGTCCAATTTTGTTATCTAATTTCTGCTGAGTGTTGTGGATGTAATACACTTGGTAATACTTAATTGCTAGTTGGCTCAAATTAACTGTTCTATCTACTTGTTGATTTCAGTTGTGGCTACCTTAGGTATACTTGGGTTTTATATAAAGTTTAAACTATTGGAGACAGGATATGATTCGAAGAATGAAGTTGCTTAATAAAGGTGCGCATATTACTCTTGGAAGAGCTATATATTTGATACATGACTTAATTGAGCATATCAAAACTTGAAGCAAGTCTTTGTCATCCAAATCATATATATATTTCTTCCACACATACATTTGGTCAAAGCTATTAATAATTTGTCATTTTATCTCACGATTGTTACTTCAGGCATAGATTATTGATATTTGTTTCTAGGCACTTTGTTAGCAACATTCGCTTTATTATAGTAATTTCACAATCTATACAAACATCAAGGTGTGTCTCCAATAATCTGGCATTTGTATTTTTATAAAAAAAAAACTTATAGCCGTCGGTTAAGCGATGGCCTGTAGGTGATTTAAAAAAAAAAAATTCAATACCGTCGCCTAATCGACGTTTCAGTTTTCATAATCCGTCAGTTAATAGACGGGTTTCTTTGGTGTACTAACGCTTAACCGACGCTTACGTTTTCATTATCATCGTTTAACTGTCGCTTAACCGATGCTTAACCGACGCCCACGTTTGCATTATCGTCGTTTAACCGTTGCTTAACCGACGCTTAACCGACGCCCACGTTTTCATTATCGTCGTTTAACCGTCGCTTAACCGATGCTTAACCGACGCCCACATTTTCATTATCGTCGTTTAACCGTCGCTTAACCGACGCTTAACCGACACCCACGTTTTCATTATCATCGTTTAACCGTCGCTTAACCGACGCTTATGTTTTCATTATCGTCATTTAACTATCACTTAACCGTTGCTTAATCGACGTCATTATCGTCGTTTAAGTGACGCGTGTTTAAAGCTTAATATGAATTAGATGTCAAATAACCGACAATTTACATTTAACCGATGGTAAACTGAGCTGTCACTTAACCGATGGATTGGAGCGATGTCGGATAACCGACGACAATCCACCGATGCTTAAAAAAAATCATAGTGTCGTACATGCGACAGGGAAGTGTCGAAAATACGACAATACGGCCGTCGGATTTTTGGTCGAAATGTAGTTGTGTGGGTAGAGGCTATGCCCACAGTTAAAGCCGACGGTGAGACAACCATGCATTTTGTTTTCAACCAGATTATAACATAGTTCGGCATTCCGAAAGAGCTTGTCACTGACCATGGTAAGCACTTTCAGAATAAAATGATGGAAGAGTTGGATTTCAAGTTAGGATATAAGCAAGAGCACTCCTCTTCTTATTACCCTCAAGTGAATGGGTAGGTTGAAGCAGTGAACAAATCACTTAAGTCCATTCTCCAATGAACCATCGCACAAAGAAAGACTAATTGGCATATCATCTTGTATCCTACTTTGTGGGCCTACAAAACCGTAGTTGATACTGCCACCGATTTCTCTCCATATTAGCTTGTGCATGGGGTGGAGTCTGTCTTACCGGTTGAGTGTGAAATCCCTTCTCTGAAGCTAGCTATAGAGATTTTACCAGACACCTCCACATTGGAAGAGTGTTTGGTCCATTTAGAGCAGCTTGATGAGCAACGCCGAGATGCCTTAGTGGCTCTAGAGGTTAAAAATCTTAGAGTTAAGATCCAGTATGACAAGTCTATCCATTCGAGGAAGTTTAGTGAAGGTGACTTGGTCCTTTTGTGGGATCAAGCTGAAGAAACCTTAGGGGTAGGAAAGTTTAATCCCATGTGTCATGGTCCTTAAGTGGTTAAATGATTATTAGAGAAAGGAACCTACGAGCTGGTTGATTATGAAGGGACAACCTTGGCGAATCCTAGAAATGGGATCTATCTCAAAAAATGCTATGCATGATCTTCAGCGAGGGCTGATTTTTGTATATTATTGTATAGTTTTTCATTGCATAGTTAGGTTTTCTTATGGTGATCGGGTCTATTGATTAGATTTCATTTCTTATGGAAGATGTCGATGGAGTCTTCTATTTACATAGGAATCATTGATGGTGCTAGCTGCCACACTCAAAACTTAGCTTCAGCTGCTTGGGTGATTTATACTCCTACAGGTTAAGTATTGTCTTCAGGAGGCGTATGTCTATGGCCTTCTTCAAACAATGTTGCTGGATGTAGTGTCATCATTGAATTATTGCGTGATGCCATTTCAAATGGTGTTCTTTCTCTTAAGGTACGTCTTGATTTGCAATTAATGGTTTTGTAGCTTAATGGATTATATCGCATTAGGGATCCGACTTGATTACTAAGATTCTTACATGTTAGATTGCTAGAATGACAATTTGAGAATATAACATACATTCATGTTCCAATACATTTTAATCAAGTTGCTGACTCATATGCTAACTATGTGTTAGATTGGCATTTTCTTCATAGACCATCAGCATAATCACAAACACATTTTACACACATGTAAATAAAATAAAATCGATCATCATAAAAAAAATTTCATTAACTTAAAAAAGTGACGTCATAATACATAAGTGTCATAATACAAAATTGGGGCCTCTGAGCCACCAAAATACACTACACGGTCACACAAAATAGATACAATAAGGTCTCTAAGCCTAAGGTGGAGGAGGGTGTTGATCATGATAGCACGCCATGACTCTAGCTAGCTGGTGGAATAGTCGAACCCATGCTCATGGTACACCAACCACCTGGCTTTGCATGGCCTCAGAAAATTCCTTGACTTGCGCCACGGGTACCCTGTGTGTCAACTGAATGAAGTTCTTGTGGATGCTTTGGAGCATTCGCTCCGCATCCGCACCCATAATGTCATCTCCTCTTCCCCTCCAGCAATGACAAGCAAATCTGTCTGGTCATCGTGGTCCCACATCTGCATACACATGAAATATTGTCACTATGTGTCGTCACACCAAAAATATGCCTTTTTATTCCATTTATCAAAAATACAAAAAATTTAAATAACTCAAAAATTAAAAAGTGGGGTTGGGATTCTTACCTATGTCACCATAAGCTGCTCCTGGTGGTAGGGGCATATTCGAGTCTCCGTGGAAGTCTATCCCTGTATAGGGGTAGTCGTCTATGGCGACGATATGTCTCCGACACCATGGAAAAAAATCTATTGGGTAGGGGTTATCCACCCTACCACCTCCCAGTCTGTGCATGAAGTTTTCCCAGCGTTGCTGGGATGGATCCTGAACTCCATGTGGAGAAATGTCTACCCTAGGGACTAGCCTTGGCACCCGCTCAAAGAAAAATGTGCTCAGTATACTATCGAACCCAAAGTTCCGCACCCTTCCCATCTTGCAGTCATTGTGTTGTTGTTTCATGTTGCTCAGCAGTGTAGTACTCTAGTTGTATACCATAGGTCGCATGCACTCTACCGCATAGAACATCATTGGCCGTGAGGCCTGGTGGAGTGAAGCCAACCCTGCAATCCTTCCTAGTTCCAAAAGTGTGGATTTCAGCTCCATAATCTAAATAGAGTTTATTGGGATTTGACTCCTAACCTTTTTTGTACACAACAATGTACTCATCTATGGTTAGCCCACCTCCTAGCCCATGAGATTGGAGGTTCACCATCTCTCCTTGTTGGGACAAACCAGTGATGAAATATATGTACTCAACCTTAATGCTGAGTGACATCCCATTTATCTGAAATGTTTCATACTCTGGATCCCAATAGTCTAATAGTAGCTGCAGTAGTCTTGGTTTGGCCCTCAAGTTGCCAAGACACAAAAACCTGTACAAACCACATGCTTGTAATGCTTATTGAGCCATAATATCACCTTGCACAGCTTCCTCAACATCACCATGCTCTCTTTCCCTCCACTCTAGCACCAAACTTCACAAAAAACCAAGGTTTTTATCAGTCTTTACCCTTTAAAACCTTGCCTGTGTCCCTGTACGCGAGTGTTTTCAAAACAACCATGTATGTATGCATCTTTCGGTGCATTTTCTGCATATGGAGAGCCCTATATGTTGAAAAGGGCCCGATTTCTGCGTGGGCCAAAATGCATAAGTTTGGATGGCTCAAAAAATAAAATAGACCATGAAATCTTTAAAAAATTGCATCAAATTGAAATAGAAGAGCATGAGAATCTACCTGGATCAAATGGTGAGGGATTCCACTCGACGATGCTCCTAGAATTCGCTTCTGAATTTCTGAGCTCAAATGCACTATGTTGGGTAAAAGTTTCAAATGGTATGAAAATTTTGAAATTTTTACCCACTTTCTATAGTTTTTGACCATTTCTGACTGTTTTTGGACCGTTTGAACTAATTTGATGTTGTAGCAGTCCATTCTGAGTGTGGTTTGACTACGGTTTTGACCTGTTCATGCCTATTTTATGTATTATGTCTAAATTGGCATATAGGTTAGGTTTCACATCCATTTGCACTTTGCACGACCTTATGACCGTTTCATATTAACCTTAGGTACGAACCCATCCCATCTTATCACAGAACCTTCTTGCTGCTTTTAGAAGTGACATGATATGAATGGTAGAGCTTCCCCATACATGGGTACCCTAGTTAGATCCTGTTTTGAATTTGGTGCCCATGCCGACATTTCTCCTTTAGGGTTTGGGAGTCCTTTGTATAGTACCTCCATGACTTTGAACAAGATCCTCATACTCCTCTTGACCTTTATGCTGGCCATTTCCCCTGGGACTCCCTTGTATATGTCAAGTTGTAATTGCATTATCATGAGTTTTGCTTGCCTTATTGAGCCTTATGTCGGCTTCCCTGACTTTGATTATCAGCCATATAGCCTAAGCTTGTCTCATGTCTAGCCAAGCAGAGCCTTTTTATATATCTTTTGCAGCTTGATTCCCCATTTTTTACTGAGAGGGGACTTTCCCCCGAGTGTCGCTATCCTACACATGTTTCCTTGCATTGAGCATTGGTATGTTCTGTTGCTTGGAACTAGTTTTTTTTCCCCTTGACACTCATCTCCTCCCAAATTTGTAACTATAAATTACTTTTATTCTTTTTCAAGCTTTTCAAAATATCTGAAAAAGTACAAAAAAAAAAAAAAAAAAAAGCAGGACAGGAAAAGATGTTATCTTTGGCAGCAGTCGAGTTGTGTCTCCTTCAAACAGAGCACTGTATATCACATCCATTGGTTGGGTTAATAGTTTGACTTTAGGAGCTGTACTTGTGTTTTTGATTTTCTCTCCACCATTTGGTTAAGCTTCCAGTCCCTATGGAGCTTCTGTTGATGCCTCCTGTGTCATAGAGATGTCCTAGTTTTGTATATCGAGTCTATGCTTCCTACATTTAGTCACCATTCACCTTTATTCTCTTTTTCAAAGGAAGTTGAAGCCCGAGTCGACCATTCCCCAGTTGTCTTGAATTTTCATGTCAGCCATTCCTAGTACTATTACTGGTTCGTGCACATATTGTTCGAGTCCTTCCACATTATACATCATTGCTGAGCACCTTGTGTTGGATGATGGGGAATGCCTTAATTCCCTCCTTCCAGCAGATTCTATCCCATTGACCTCAGATCATTTATCTTGGGATAGGATTCTAGAGTCCTTTGAGTTCCTTTAGACTTACAATCATCAATGGTAGGTTCTCTCTCCATCGAAAGTTTTGGGAATACATCAATGTCCCCTAATCGATGGATTCTTTCAAGTGTTTGACCTCAACACATCTATTCACACTTGTTAAATTGCACTCTAGTACCTGGATTCCCATTTTCATTATAGGTGGGTGATCTCACGTTTGTTAACGGTATACATCAATGACTGGTAATTAGATGATGGACTACTATGTTCGACCTCAACACCTTTATTCACATAGTAGGACATGAATTCATAGCGGTTTGTGTAGAAGAATTTCCAGATTGGTGGCATTCCACATATGCTACCTCCTTGATCATGCCAATTCTCACGATATTTCAACTCTCGTGACTTGATTCCAGTGTATGTCAAATATATTCAGCCATTATGGAGATATTGATCCTTTGTATATTTTCATCATGGAGATTTTGATCTATTATATATTGTATGTGGAGATGACCACACATGTCATATTTTGTATCATGCCTATTCATGGCCATTGTACTCTTATGTATCTGGGACTGCTATATGTATTTGCAGTCATATGCATAGATCTATTATTGTACTATGCTGTTGGATGGATGGTTCTTCCACCTGGTTCTTCATCACTCCACTTCTGGGATGGATTTATAATGTATTTTTTCCATCATGTTACCCCTCTCATCTCACACATTAGGGGGCATCTATTACAACTAATTTTACCACACATGGTAGATCACACATTTATGGCCTTCCTAGTCCCTCTGCAGACTCTGTGGACCCCCTGGACCAATATTGTATCTTTGATGTTTCCAATATCATCCATAAAAACACCTATTATTTGTTGTATGCGACTTTTAATCCCTTTCCCGCGTATATACACAGATATTGATCTTAAACCCGCGTACATTGGGATGTGTGCAAAATGCCAAATAGTTTTGGATTTTTCCTTGATGTGTGTCTGAGTCACTTGTCTATTGGACTTCCATATTCCTCAAGATCGCTCAGATTCGACCCTCCATTACCCCTTTGGAGTAGTATATAAGGAACCCTTTGGATACAATGAAGAAGAGGAATTGAAGAGTAAGAAAACTATAGTCCATTGTTGTCGTGACTTGCTTATACTTGAGTCTGCATCCATTTGTCCCTTGGAGAACTTTGTGTTATTCCCAAGCTTTCCTTTGCTTGTGAGCTTTCTATTGAGAGATGGAGGATTGAGGTGGTGGAGGCCTAGGTGGAGGACTTAGTTTCTCCAATTCGTAAACGTGCCGACAGAGGTTGTCACTTATGTAATCTCTTATTTACTTAATAGAAATATATTTTCCTGTCCAATGATGTGCATTTAAATGAATATTGAATCCATGGATGTGTTTAATTTCTTATACATTATTTATTATATATGCTATAGTATATCTAACACCATTATATAGAATGCTTGTCTTGTCTGTTGTTGTTGAGAGAAAATTGCTAACACAAGCAGGATTGGCAAAAAGCTCAATAGGGATTTACTTCAACCATTCGGAATAAGGTATGATTCGAGATCTTTTAGTGTTAGATGTTTTATTTCTCTTGAATATTGGGAAGGGATTGATTTCTGTGATTTCTTTGTCTATTGTGGTACAGCCCAAGCCATACAAAGTTTTCTCCGTAACAGTAAGTCTAAGAAACAATCTGTTATTGGGCTGACTGTGTTGGGATGTGATTATTGGTTTGAATGTGGGTGTATATTCTTGTTGTGTGTGAGTCTGTGTCCCCTATTTCCTTATGGAAATAATTCCCAGATCGGGGGTGGAATTGTTGCTAAGAGATATATGAGCGAACTAGCGTATGGTTGGGTGGAACGTTGCAGCGACGTTGCTAGTTGCAGGAAAAGTTCTTCTCAAGTTATAGGCATCAATCTATGTTTCCTTCAATGCATTGTTAAACTAAGTTGCAGGGTTAGAATGCCCGATTGATGTTGGCCTGGATGGCCAAGTCTATTCAAAGAATTCGATTAGCAGGTCAAATTTTTGAGCAGAAACCTTCTTCCACAATGTTTTATTCTGCAGGCAGGATGCGGAAGGAAGAAGACATCCTTTGGCAGATTTCGACCTCCGCAAATTCCATCCGCAATTGCGGGATGCAGGATGTGGAGATGTCTTTTTATTGATTACAGATTTCCACATTTTTCGTTCCACAATGCACCTTTCCACAACTTGCAATATGTAATGTCCCAAATTTTGCATTGGGTCATAATGGCCAAATCACATTTTCGATGTTCATGAAAGTTTTCAAAGGGATGCTAAAAGTCAAATAATTGCCAAGGAGGAAAATCACTAGTTTCCTAGGTTGCGGGTGGAGGCTTTGATATTTGGAATAAGGGGGATGATAAATGATGTTTAGAGATTAGAAGGGGATAAATATTTAATAATGTAGCTTATTACATAAATACAAGAGAAAATGGAAGTGGCAATGGAGCATGAAGACACATGGAGACCATGGGCCCACACTAGCTAGAATTCCTATGTTAAATGGTATCTTTCTCTTGAAAATTCAAATATATGGGAAGCCTAGTGTTTTTGGATGGATTATAAGGCTAATATACTTGTCCATATACTTCATAGTTCTAATTTGGGATGAATTGTAACTTACATGGGAGAGGAAGAGCCAAATGGGAGTTTCATGGACACTCAGCTAGATTCCCCTTACATTTATGACATCTATGACACCAATGATGGAGATTCTATGATAGTTATGAAACAAGTCAGATGTGAATGCTGGAATACTGACATATTGACATGTCAATACTAAATATAGCATATTATAATTCTAATTTTGGAGTTGGAGAAGGCCAAGAGGCTCCTACTCAAATTTGGGAGAAGAGGGAAGGTGAAGAGAGAGGCCACATGGCATAGCATGAGCAACCACACCAATTCGACTTGGATTTGGTTTATGGATGGATTTGGAACCTTATAAGACTAACAGTTTTTATAAAATACAGGGATCGGACATGAGAAGATGCTTTTGCTCATTTGTGAAATTGTCATTTGTGAATTGTGAGAGCTAGTGGATGACTAATTTTCTTGCTTAAGCCAATTTCGAAGGTGAAAGATTCCCATACTAGTTGGTGTTTGGAAAGGCCACTTAGGTATTTCATGGAGCTTAATGGAGTATTATTTGTAGTTTTAAGCTACAGGAAATCATGTGGATTCTTCTATTGCAGCACTCTCTCTCAACTATTTCCAGTTTTCACACCATATTCATGTCAATGGAGGGATTGCGCTTTGGGTGAGATATTGATCTCTTTGGGGAATATTATAATGAAAATTATATTATGTTATAATGTATATTATATTTATTTCATGTTCATAATACTCTCAGGTCGAAATACCCAAAATAATTCATGTAAAAATGTTGAACAATGACGAAATAGTGTCATTTCCCCACTATCTTGTTGTGAACCATTGTAATGCTGATGATTTCAAATTGGGAGAGCCTTTAATTGTCCATTTATGATTTTAATCAGTTTAATATTCTATTTTATTCATTCTCAAAAATTTTCAAGTATAAATTCCCAATACTTGTATGTCAAAATGACTTTTAATGAGCAAACAATGACCATTTCCATTGCATTTTGATATATGCCATGGTAATGCTTATTATTTCGAATGGAGGAATGTTATATGATAAATTTATGATGTATGGACTGTAAATAATGTTTATTTTAAGTTTCATGTTCATTAATTAAGCATTGGAATCCATTTTACTCATTTTTATTGCATTAGGAGAAGATTTGGTGCATTTTCCCCAAGGGTCAAAATTGTGACTTGGGAGTTGTTTTTGAAAGAGTCATAACAGCCTGTATAAACTGAAACATGATGCATATGAGAATTTTAAAAGGTCCCTTACACATAACCATCCTCTTTTCAAAAATTAAAGTGACTTTGGGATCATTTGTGAAGCCATTTCCGGCAATTACCCAGGGGGAATTGGAGCCCCAGTTTGCTAGTAAAGACTCCTACTTTGAACAGAACATTAAATAAGTTTGAAGAAGTAATTGGGATGTCACAAAACATACATGAGAAATATATTTATGTTATATTATCATTAATTTACCTTCATAGAAAATTTGGAAGCATTTAGGTCAATTTGGAGGTCTAGACATCAAAACTAGTCAAGAGCCAAAATTGTGAAAAAATTGGAAAATTGGGCATTTTAATAAAATTCCAAAAAAGTGACATTACAGTGGTATTAGAGCATGATCTTGGCACATAATGTGGTCTGATATTTATGAGTACAATAATTTAGTGACCACCATTATATATTGAAACCAAAAATGCTTTTGTTGAAGAGGAAAAAAAAAGTAGGAGAAGAAGGCAATTTTTTGGAAACTATGACTAGGCATGAAAAGAGAACCTAATATGATGGTGAGGAGATAATAAAAAGCAGAGACCCTATATTTGAAGAAATTAAAAAGTATATTATGAAAGGATTTGAATTTTTTGGCTATCCAAAGTTGGGAAAAAATATTGATTTTAAGAAAACCAAGGAGAAAAATGCATTAGCTTGTTTGAAGGAGAAAAAGGAGGAGACCCATGAACCACCTAGTTCTGAAATAGGTGGAGTAGAAGAAGTATTACATGAAGATGATCAAAATTCACTCCCAAGTGAATCTGAAAAATATGAAGAGACATCACATGAGTATGAAGAAGTTTTTATTGAAAATACTGAAGATAATTTTGAGACACATGCTACCTTGGAAATGAAACAAAGAGCATCTACTGATGGATGCTTGAACTATGAAGGATTACCTACTGATGGGTGCTCAAAAATCTATGTTGGTGACATAGAGATCATATTTCAAAATGTTTCTGCAAGCCAAAATTCCATTAAACATGAAAATGAAGACCTTGTAGCCGTCGAAGAAGAAACAAGATCAACTTCCCCATCACCACTTGAGCTTCATGAAGTTGGTCCAAGCAAGAAGGAAGAATATGAGGAGGTTCATTTGCAAGAGCTTAATTTTTTTGAAGGGTCCTTAAATATGAATGAAAAGAATATCCAAGATGCCCTTAGCATATTCCATGACACTCAAGCATTGGTATCAAATTCTTGTTGGAGAGCTACTTCCTTGGAGGATCCATCCTTCCTTGAAGACATGGAGAAGATCCAAATAGAAATGTGCAACATCAAAGGTAATTTCATGTCTTTTATTTTTGATAGAAAAAATGTCATTGATCTTATTGAATGGTTACATGAATCCTACTTGAAGAATAATGAAGTTATTCATAAGCTCACAATTCAAAATGAGCAACTTCTTGAAAAGTTACAAGACAGTTGTTTTTCCTCCGATGTTTCAGATTTTCATAAGCTAGATTTCTTGGGGGATTCTCATGACATGATGGATCATGAGAAACATGAAAAATTGCAGGTTCTTGATGTGCTTGAGGATTATAGTGATGATATCCAATCACTAGTAATGGTGAAAGAGGAACTTGAGTTGCCTCTTGAAAATGGTTACACAATTTTGGAAGAAGTGCATAATTCCAACACCTTGGAACCAACCCATGAGAAAATTTTTGCATTTTATAGGGAGGTGAATAATACTACCCCTATGGATACTTCAAATTATGAAAAATTTTCACGTACTGATCATTTGGGTGAATTGGTTCTTTCTCCTACATCCTACACTTCTAAATTTTGTAGGAGTCATCCTAATGAAGTATGGGTGAAAGGTTTCTTTTTTATGGTGCCACATGAAGAGCATGGAAATTCTATTTCTCCTTTTGATGATGGAATTATTATAGAACAATATTATTTACATTTGCAGCAGCATCCTTGTTTATAGTATGATTATACACATCTACATGGGTGCACCTATGATGTTCATTTGAGTCACTTGAAGACTCATGGTTTTTCTTGCTCAACACTTGGTTCATTTGATGTTGGAGGAAGTTCATCCAACACTTAGGTGAAGAGGGATATGATTGAGGAACATTATTATTGGCAGAAAAATCCTTTGTTATTTCATGATGATATACATATTCATGGGTGTATTGATGAGACTTCTTTGAGACACTTGAAGTCTTCGTGTTTTATTTGCTCCTTATTTGGTTCATATTTTGGTGGAAGTTCTTCATTCACTTCTTGGATAAAAGAAAAAATGGCTGATTATTATTTTGATGCATATTAAATTATTTGGGAGAAACATTATAGGACATGGGATCCTCACCTATGTCATTGGAGAATATTTGATTGGTCACTTGAAGCATGTATGCACTTGGCAAATGGTAGTCCACTCACTGGGAGGTATAAGCAATTTCATGATTTCTTAGTGAGGCACCTCCTTGATGTACATTATTATTATGTTGTTATATACTTTGATGATATATATTATGCACTCATGATTTTTGGAAGAATGCATACAAGAAAATGGGATCTAGGAATTCTCTTTCCAAATGGTCTGGGTTGGAGAGCACTCTTAATTATTGGAGTGCAATGCAAGCAATGGGACCCTGGTATAGTTTTTAGTCCCATTGATTTCAAATTATTTGGGAAACAAGCAGTATGGGTGATGGATTCCCCAATCAATAAGGTTATGTTAATCATAGTAGTGCAGCAGAAAACATGGTGGTTCCTCAATGAAATCTTCATGGAATCGCAGAGACTTGGTGGGAAACTTAGTGGCAACTTCAAAGAATCATACAGAAAGCAGGTTCTTCAACAACCATGTTTGAAATTTCTTGAGGACAAGCCATATTGGGAAGGGAGGATTTGTAATGTCCCAAATTTTGCATTGGGTCACAATGGAAAAATCAAATTTTCCATGTTCATGAAAGTTGTCAAAGGGATGCTAAAAGTCAAATAATTGCCAAGGAGGAAAATCACTAGTTTCATAGGTTGGGGGTGGAAGCTTTGATATTTGGAATAAGGGGGATAATAAATAATGTTTAGACATTAGAAGGGGACAAATATTTAATAATGTAGCTTATTAAATAAATACAAGAGAAAATGGAACTGGCAATGGAGCATGAAGACACATGGAGACATGGGGCCCACACTAGCTAGAATTCCTATGTTAAATGGTATCTTTCTCTTGCAAATTGTAGCTAGGGTTTTACCCCTAGATTGTGCGAATGAGCACCTACTAAGGAGAAGGGACTCCTTAGTAGCAGTTCAGTAAATGTAAATTAAAATGCTAAAACAGAAATATAAATTACTCTAAACATGTGCATGAAACAGAAAAACAAGATGTAAAGAATGGCTTTTGTATTAATGTTACCTCCAATGTTAAGGTTGGTGAAGCCCTTTGCAGTGATCCAAGAGGGTTGCTCCAAGCTCCAACTTGCTCCTTCTCTTTATCCAATGGTGGAAATGGGCCAAAAGGGGCTCTCAAGGTGAAAGTAGCTCAAGGGTGAGCTAGGGTTTCAAGAGCTACTTTGGCAGAGTAAGGGTGCTTATGATTGTGGATCTGAAATAAGGGGTCTCCATCACCTATTTATAGTTTTTTAGTGGTGGAGTGCTGGCCCATGGTTTTGGAAACCATATGGTTTAGGGCAGCTATATAGGGTTTTTTCCTCCTTTTCCTCATTATTTTATATTTTTTCTTCCCTTTTTAGGGGATTTTTGCTATTTTAGAGGAATTTTGGGTATTTTTGGAGGAAAAAAGGTGTTTTTAAGGGAAATATGGTAGAAAAATGGACAAATGAGCCATGTAGTGGGGTAGATGAGGTAGTGAACACTTTTTGGGTGTTAACAGATTGCCCCCTGATGTGCGAGGGCAGGAGCTCATCGTATGGACGATGGACATCATAAGTCATATATGGTGATCCTGGGGTGTGGAGAAGAGAAGAAACAAACGGAAGCCCAGAACAATGATCCCGAACCAACTGAAAGAACTAAAAGTACATAACCTCAATAATGGATGAGGAATCATCTGATCATATGGATGAGGTAGGCATTCCCATGCTCGTATCAGGATATAACATAATAATAACAATGGGGTCCAAAATATGGGGACCTGACATATACATGGCCTCAAATACTGAATGAGGAAGAATCTCAATATATGGACGAGGCGGGCATACCCATGCTCGTATCAAGATACATAAACATAACTATGAGGCCCAAAAAGAGAGACCTGTATGATACATAAAAAACCGCTGTGTAGATCATAAGGGTCTAGAAGGGACACAAATCTGGGACATACTGCTGGGCTGACCATGTCTGAGCTGAAAAACTGATGCACTAGAATGACAGCAGTGCTACTGAATGTGGTACCAAAGGAACTGATGAGCTACTGTATTAGAGTGACAAGGGTCATACTCGCAATGGTACACTGAACTGGAACTGAACTGGATACTTAAGGAAGCATGGAACTGAAGGGCTTCCGAATACAATCGCCAACGCAGCCCGGACATCCACGGGAACATATAACTGGGCGTTCCAAAGTGACTCACCAATGTGCTAGAGTCGGGGGAAATCCGGGGTCTTCGACAAATAATGGAAGGGATATAAATCCTGCGCGATTCTCAACGATGCGATCAAGGTGCTGAATTCAAGCATGTGAGAAACAACCATTCGGAGAGGCAGTGATGACTCCTCCCAAAATGGTCCGTAGGCACTCACCACAGATGGTGATGGGTCCAAGGCGCAGGGGCCTCTGGGTCTATCCTTTGGAATAGAGGGGCTGGCGTCGATAGAGGGAGACCTGCAACTATCAAGGCAATGATGTTTCCTTGACAGGAGCGCGAGGTGAAAAACCAAAATGTGATAGTACTGATGGCAGGATTGATAAACCAGGGGGAATAACTAGGCAAGTAGAGTGGGTGGACTGAAACTTCCTTTGTTCAGAGTATGATAGCGGGGATGATCGGGCAGCATATGAAACTGACTGGTGGTAAGGGGATCATAGCTGTATTGGATCTGGGAGGGTGACTGGGCTGAGGGAGACTCAAGCTGTGGTAAAATGGCAGGAGACTGCAGAATACTCTGAACAAAGGCGACCTAATTGGGGGTGCTGCCGAGAGGATCGATCATAGTGCCAAGAGGCATGGGGGGACTTCTTCATGGGTTAGGGAACTAGAAGAAGTGTGTATATAAAATGGTACTGTCGTGTGGATTTATACGAGCCCAGGACAGTTCATGCTCGTGGTTGCTTTCAATTTTAAGGAGTATGAAAGCAATAAGAAGACTCGGAAGTAATGGAATGGTACTTTCATGTGGATTTTACGAGCCCAGGACAGTTCATGCTCATGGTTGCTTTCAATTTTAAAGAGTCTGAAAGTAATAAGAAGACTCTGAAGTAATGGAATGGTACTGTTGTGTGAATTTTGCGAGCCCAGGACAGTTCATGCTCGTGGTTGCTTTCAATTTTAAGGAGTTTGAAAGCAATAAGAAGACTCTGAAGTAATGGAATGGTACTGTCGTGTGGATTTTACGAGCCCAGGACAGTTCATGCTCGTGGTTGCTTTTTCATGTGTTAGTCTCCAAGTCCCGAAGAAGCATAAAAGGATGCAATGAAGAACTCTTCTAGCCGGTGTGACTAGAGTATTCCTTTTTCGTAATTAGTCTACCAGGTCCGGAAAAGGGTTAAACTTATACCAGATAGACGCCCTTTCAGGTACTTTAACGAGCATGAAAGGAAGCAAGATTGCTCGGCGATCTTTTCATTGTTTTAGGAGTCAGAAAAGAGCTTAACAGAAACTCCCTAAGTGCCTTTTTTGTATAGGACTTGTCCGGCCCGAAAAAGGGATAAAATTATACCGAACAAAAAGAATGGCCAGGCAAGGAGGAAGTGTTCAATCAAGGAACATTTATGATGACCAGGAACGAGGGTGAGGGGAACACTGGTGGGCCTCCTTGCGGGGTGAATGAATGGTGGCAAAATAACGAAACATTTGCAGTATGACAGGAGTGGATGGCTCATGTAAAAAGTGTGGGACAATCTGGTGGCGGCCGATGTGGCGCGCAAATCGAGGCAGCAAGGTGTCGGGACACAATGTTGAAATTGTACCAAGTGAGAGCGAGAAACGATCTCAAGCATCATCACGAGCTCAGAAAAATGAATCCGGCGATATAAAAAGTGTGAAAAACGGAGAACGACCGAAGTGGCGCGCAAACCGAGGCGACTAGCGGTGTCTAAAAAATGGGCAAAAAATGACGTAGAAAAAATAATGCAATGAGGTGACCATCGTGATAGTCTCGTCGTGCTGATTCCAATGGTGGAAACGGTTCGGAAAATGGACTTCGTATGGGTTCAGAATGGCCAAAACAAGAAAAAAGTCAATGGACTATAAATAGTAAGTGGGCCCAACATGACAAGTGTCATTTGTACTATTTGACTTTGACTAGTGATCAGAGTGGACCAGAGCTGAGGTGGCATTTCTGGACGATCCGACCGGCTGATTTCAGATCTGGGAGATACAGGTATTCCGTCAAACTCATACCTGCTTTGTCATTGGGTTCGGGGGGTGGGTAGTGGGCCCCAGGTACTATTTGCACGGTCCACGTGGGGTGGACCGCGGGTTAGTGGGTCGGAACCACGGTCGAGGGCCGCGGGTTTCTTGGGGGATCACGTGGTTGGGGACCGTGAGTTCTGCGCTAACAGATGTGGTTAAGGACCACGACTGTAGGCCTGACAGCCGCGGTCGGAAACCGCGGCAGGGAGCCCTAAAGCCGTGGTTTTGGACCGAGCTATTAGGGTTTTTCGGGGGGAGGGGAAGGACTATTTGTTTGACATGAGTCTGATGAGTCTACTTTGCATGATTGATAGGATGCCGCAGGTTATGTGGAGAGAGTGGGAGATACCAGAGGAGATCATGGCCGTCGTCTGAGAGGACCGCCAGGTGCGATCGGTGATGGGGCTATTCGGACTGCTAAATTTTGCCCAGGTACCCATGATGCGGTCAGCAGCATTGCTGCTGAACCGACTGATTAGTTTCTGGGAGCTGGACATACAGGCTTTCAGAGTGCAAGGTGAGAGGGTGGACCTCACCCTGACAGATGTATACTTCCTGATGGGGTTGCCCTGTTTGGGTAGGGTGGCAGACACGCAGCTGCGGGTATCCGTGGACATAGATGTGGAGGACATGCTGGAGCGGTACTGTGGTCCAGAGGCTCGGGTGCATAGGAATGAACTTCTGGTGAAAGACCTACTAGAACCAGCAGTGCAGGCCATGGCAGCATGCGTGGTGTGCGTCTTGGGATCCCAGTCACTGGAGAAGGTGTCTGGGGGCCAGATGCAGCTAGTGGAGCGCGTACTGGACGGTATGTATTACGCGTGGGGCCAGATGTTCCTGACCTGCGTGCAGCGGCAGCTGACAGTAGCGAAGGAATCTGGCAAGGGGTTTTGCTATGGTTTTTTCTTATGTGCATTTTTTATGGAGAGGGTACCCACACTGTGGCCGCGGGTGCCGATCAAAGCAGGAGGCTTGAGGGAGCCGCGGATGGTGCGGTGGGGTGAGATGATGCGCCGCCGTGGTGGCGACAATGTTGGTAGGTACTTTACATAGGATTTGTACCTGCAGTGGCTCTAGATACCATTGACACTTGATGACTATCCATATAGAGATATGGATTACACCGGAGATCGAGAGGCACCACGGCCGCCGGGACAGGCATGGGGACCAGATGGTACGTATGGTTTGATTGGATTGTCAAGTTTTATATATGATAGTTGATTGATATATTGTTACTGACAAATGGGTGATCTGCAGATGTGGGCCCGAGGCCGCCACCAGGGCATGTGGCACAGAGGGGGATTGTGGCCGTTCCAGCTCTGCCTGGGCGAGGGGAGGTGCGTCGCCGGGATGCGGAGGGGATGCTAGAGTCTGTATGGGCACTACTAGACCGTTTGCTGGTGGGGGTGACCGACGAGGGGTGGCAGGACGTCGATCCGGACGTGGTTCAGGATTGCGTGAGGGCACCCCGGGAGTTCAGATCTATTGCGATCCGGGTGGCTATCTTGGCGGATAGGGTACGGGCACAGGAGCCCGTAGGGGATGAGGATTTGCCGGAGGAGGAGCGAGGGTAGGATTCAGAGGTAGCAGATGCCGACAGTGATGCAGGGTATGAATCTCATTAGGGAGTGCAGGGGAATTCCCCCCGAGTTTTGTGGCTACGGCATGTATTTTATGAGGCTTTATGGATGTATAGACATTTTTTGTATAGCTGAGTACATGGGTACTCACGACATGTATAGCACTGTGACATGTATTTTTTGATATATATATGCACATGGATGCACCTTTTTGTGATGTTGTCTTAGTTATACGCACGTGGATGCGCTTTATGATGTTGGGCACGTGGATGCCCCTTGTGTATTTTATGTGATGCGACACGATGTATGTAAGATTAGGCACGTGGATGCCCCTATGGATACAAATGTGGTTTTATGGTTTATGTACATGGATGCAAATGTTGATGCAATGCAGTCTTTTTGGGTTTTTATATATTTGGATGAGATGCTATGGGATAATGATGCATGATGGAGGTGTTACATGGTGTGATTGATATGCCAATCTAGAATGTTATTTGCCATTTGATCTGCGACACTATTGTGAGCTCTTGGGACATGTGTGAATGTGATGGATTCAAACTGTCGGCTGAGTTGTTTTGTACGCAGGAATTTTCTAAATAGGCAGGGATCACGCACCTGGTAGAAGTTGTTGAGCTGGGAGACAAGTAGCTGGGAGTCCAGGAACACATGAAGTTGACATATGCCCATATGGAGGGCAGCATTCAGGAGACCGGTCACAGCATCATACTCTGCCTGGTTATTGGTAGCAGCGCCTATACATATTCCGTCAAGGTGAATCAGTTCATTGGAAGGGGAATATAAGACCCATGCTGCAGAAGCCAGGTTGGGAGACTAGCGGCTTGCGCCATCAGCAAAGCTAGTGTAACGAGGTGGAAGATGGTCCATTTGTGGGCATGCAAAAAGAACGATGAATGTAAGATTATGGTAAAGAAGGTGAAAAAAAAAAGAGCAAACTGTACAATGCGGACCAACGAGGTGGCGGTTTCAGTTATGGGTAAAAAGGTTTAAGATACAACCCATTACGGGGGTTGCATAAAGGGCGGCCTTCAGAGTCAGCTAAAATGTATGACCTCTTGCCGAGGCAAGTCTGCACAATGTAAGGGCCTTGCCACATGGACTCAAACTTTCCTTTACCAGTTTTGTCGTGGGCTTGGTCATAGGCGAGGACGAGGTCCCCTTCGTGGAAAGTTCGCGGGTGAACATGTTTGTCATAATCGGCTTTGAAGCGGTTTTTGGCAGCTTCGATGTTCTGGAGAGTGGCATGACGATCTTCATAGGCTTGTTCGAGGGATAGCAGATGTTGCTCAAGGGGGGAGGTATTGGGGAGAAGCTCAACGGTGATATGTAAGGCAGGTATCTGACACTCGATGGGGAGGACAGACTCTACACCGTGAACTAAATGAAACGGGGTAAAACCAGTGGCGGTCTTGGTGGAGGTACGGTAAGCCCATAAGGTAGGGAATAGCATATGGTGCCAATTGGGCTTATGCCGATCAACAGGGCGTTGGAGGATGGGTTTTAGGATTTTGTTAACAGCTTCTACTTGACCATTCCCTTGAGGGTAGTAAGCAGAGGAAAATTGGTGTTCAAACTTGAGGAGGGTGGATAACTCGCGCCAAATGGAATCTTCAAAGTGTGATCCATGGTTTGAGACCAACTGTTTAGGGACCCTGAATCGAGTGATAACATGGTTGAAAAAGAAACGGGCAGCAGTGTCAGCGGTACAGTTGAAGGTGGGCATGGCTTCCGCCCATTTGGTGAAGTAATCGACGGCGACGATGATGTACTTATGGCCGTTCGCAGATGGGGGTCTACACTCCATGAAGTCGATGGCCCACTTACAAAAGGGACCAACGGTGACGACTGGGTGTAATGGATCAGGTGGTGTCCGGGCCTTGGGGGAAAAAAGTTGGCAGTTATGGCAATGCTTGACCGCAGTGATGCAGTCGGTGAAAAGTGTGGGCCAGAAGTATTCAGCGTGGACGACCTTTTGGGCAGTGGCCATCCCTGAGAAATGGCCACCGCAGGCACCGCTATGACAATCATTAAGGACGTGTTCAGCTTCCTCATGTGTAAGGCAACGACGAAGAATTGTGTCAACCCCTCACCGGTAAAGGACATCTCCTAGGAGGAGGTAGCGAGAGGCCTGGTGACGGATACGACGACGTTCATTACGAGTGACTTTGGGTCGGAACTTCTGCATGCATAGGTATAACAAGATATCACCGTACCACGGGTCATCAGACGAGATAGTGAACAAGTGATTGTCGGGTAACTCATCGGAGATGGGTGGGGCTAGGAGAAAAGAAGGGAGATCGGTGATGAGCTGGGAAAGTGCAAGGGCTTTAGTGCTCTTAGGTGTTCGGAACGTGAGGTCATATTCCTGGAGGATAATGAACCATTTAGCCACACGACCTTGTAGGAGCCGCCGGTTTAGGAGATATACCATGGGGTTAGAGTCGGCGACGACTGTGGTATGACTAAGTAAAAGGTAGTGTCGCAATTTTTGGACGGAAAAGACCACTGCTAGGGCTAGTCTCTCCTCATATGGGTAACGTAGGGGAGGGCCGGACAAGGTCTGGCTGACATAGTAAATGACATGCTCTTGGTGTGAGGTGTCTTCTTGAACCAAGACTCCAGACACAGCATGCTCGGATGCCGAGACGTAGAGGATGAAGTCCTGAGAGAAATCTGGAGGGGAGATCAAGGGGGCTTGTGTGAGAGCTTTCTTGAGGGCTTCGAACACAGCTTCTACTTGCTCGTCCCAGACAAAGGGTATGTGGGTACGGAGTAGGCGCAAGAAATCGTGAACGGTTGTGGCATAGTCAGGAACGAAGCGTCGAAGGAAATTGGATCGCCCTTGCAGACTTTGGAGTTGCCGGAGCGTGCGAGGAGAGGGAAGGTCTAAGATGGCTTGGACTTTCAGGGGATCAACAGTAATTCCTTTCTGGGAAACAATGAAACCTAACAATTGGCCTGCCAGAACGCAAAAAACACACTTGTGTGGGTTCAAGTGGATCTGATATTTACGACAGCGCAGAAAAACTTGTCGAAGGTCGTTAAGGTGGTCTGATCGTTTCCGGGAACGAGCTGTAAGGTCATCAAGGTAGACGAGTAGGATGTGGACCAAATCATGAAAGCAATAGGTCATGGCTCGTTGGAATGTGGCACCAGCATTTTTTAGGCCAAAAGGCATGACGCGATAGGCAAAGGTGTCCCATGGGGTAGTAAAGGTAGTTTTGTACTGGTCTTCCTTTCGGATTTGGATCTGATTGTATCCGGAAAAACCGTCCATGAACGAGAGGACTTCATGCCTTGCACATGCATCGATGAGCTGGTCAATAAATGGCGTGGGGAAATTGTCTTTGGGACAGGCTCGGTTTAAATCTCGGAAGTCAGTGCATACTCTAATGGTGCCTTGTTTTTTGTTAACGGGAACAGGGTTTGAAACCCAGGTGGTATAGGCAATAGGATAAATGAATCCTGCCTTGCGAAGTTTCTCAATCTCTGCTTTGACAGCTGGGAGTTTTGAGGGATGAATGGGACGCTGTTTCTGACAAATGGGGGGCACATCAGGCCATGTGTCAATGTGGTGCTCTATAATGGCAGGGTCAAGACCGGGCATTTCGGTATAGGACCAGGCAAAGACATCACAGAATTCTCTGAAGAGTTTTTTGTATTCCTCAATCTCTTGCTCACTGCAAGAGGCTCCTAAAGTAATGAGTTCGGGGGTGCTTCCTGGGGCAGCGATATCAATTTGGATGACAAGTGAGATGTTGGCCATGTTACCCTCCTCGAAGGCATCAGGAGCAGGAATAGGGTCCTTGAACCAGTCGAACTTGGGGGGAAGGAAGTCTTTGGATTCAACTGCAAATTGGGTAGCAGTGTTAGAGGAGGATTCATCTGGGAGGAAGTAGGAACGATGGTGCATGTCATCCCAGGGATACTCTGGGGCAGTGAGAGCCTCGAGGATTTCCTCATCAGTACAGAAAGTTTGTGTCGTCAAATCGGTTGACAAGGGAGTAGTGGCGGAAGAGATCATATAAATGGTATTATCCTCTTCGGAAGGGGAAGAGACCGGGGGGTGGATCTCCTCAATGGTGAGTGGTGCCGTCTCAAGATCCAGATTGTTCATCTCATAGAGAGCTGCTCTGTAATCAGGGAGATCAGGACAATGAACAGTGTAATGCCCGTAAACACAGCATATGGCACAGGGGTGGTTAGTGCGCAGGGATTTGTCACGAGGCTTAGGGGTTGGATCAAGTTGGACAACCGGCATATCGGGGTTGTCGTCAAGCATTTGCATGTGTTCTTGTACTACCGGTAACTAAGGACATTGGTGAGTCACATGGCCCAACTCGTCGCACAGCGAGCATTTGGGAGGAGCACGAAACACAGGGAGGTTTTTGACTATCTTGGGAGGTGGGACAGCAGTGTAAGGTTGGGGGCCTCTGCCCCCAGTTGGTTTGGTAAGAGGAGGGGGGGGGTTCGTGGAGGACGACGGGGTAGCGACACCGGGAGGTGGTTGACTAGTAGTGACAATGGGTTGCACCGGTTGCAGGACGACATCTGGTGTCGGTGGGGGAACAGGAGGTGAAAGATACCAAACGGGTAATCCTAAGGTTCACCCAGGGAGGCTGAGGGTAGCCATGACTGGGGCGCTAACTACTCCTGAGGGAGGGATGAGGAAAGGAATGGTATGGATGGGTGTAACACCAATGTGACTAGGTACCAAAGGGGGTTTAGGAAACAAGGGCGGTTGATTAGTAGGAGTTTGCGTGTGATGGGACAGGGTACATAGGTCGGACACGTCAGTGGCGGGTGACGGGGGTGGACTAGATTGGAAGGTTGAGGTCATTGGCGCGTCTGAGTAAACTCCGGGCCCCATAGAGGAAACAAGTGAGGTGGTGGCACCCGAAACAGGTTGTTCAACCATGGGGAGAACATTTTCGGGTGCCGCGGGGGCATTGGGATCATAGTAGGTGAGTTGGTCGAACTTGACCACGCATCCCTCATGGGGGAACATCATGGTATGAAAAACGGAAGAAGCAACCGCCCACATGGCGTACATGTAGCTGCGGCCAAGTAAAAGGTTATAATCAAGCTGTGCATTAATAACCTCGATGTCGATAAGGATGATTTTTCCAGCCAGCTGGATGGGGACGTTAGTTAATAGGCCTTGTGGTTGAGCTGAACGGCCGTCGTAGGCTCGCAATGCACACTACTAGATTTTGATCCAAAATCCGACGGTTTTTTCCGACGGCGCATGGATTTTTTCTTTTAACCGTGCCAAAAATCAGAAAGATTAATTTTTTTTTTGAAATGGTGGGGATAAGTGTCGCTTAAGCGATGGCATTTCTCCTAGGTGTCGCTTAAGCGATGGCGCAAAAATATATATCTTCCTAAGTGTCGCTTAAGCGACGGCTATCTTCCGAAGTGTCGCTTAAGCGACGGATCTAATTTTTATTTTATGATATGACC
>LPNX010056338.1:0-19344 GCA_001517045.1 Pseudotsuga menziesii
ATGTAATCAATAGCCGCCTCGAAGAACAAAACCACCACGGTAAACATATGTTGACCTTAATAATTTCACAATTACCTTCACAAAACCACCGACGCGCTACTACGATATTGACTTTCAGTATAAATCGATAGCCGCCTCCAATACCGCCGCGACATAAGCATTATTTTAACCTTGAGATAATAGTCAGACATATAATAACAAAATGAAACTTATAAAATTATAAAATTTAGACAAATTAAGGTAGTACGGGTAAATGCATGGAGACCGTCAAAATTTGGCTTAGAATGCAGAAAACGTTTTAGATTTTGATTATTATCGGCAATTTTGACGGGTGTCCGCCATAATAATACGTACATATGTATTTTGAGCTTCAAAGAATCACGTTTCCCTTTCTATCATCTATGTCGACAAAAAAATTTGTTGACAAAATGATTTCTGGATTAAAATGTCGCATTGACCCCGTGGACTTATAGAGACGTGCAGCGCCAACACCTGATTCAATTATTAGTTGTTAGAAGTTAACATCAGTTTGTCTCATCGTTCTTCAAAGATTCGATTATTAGTTGTTAGAAGTTAACACAGTTTTTTTTGAGGCGAACGTGACTAATATGATTTTGTAATTTTCGTAAGTGATTTAAAGTCAATATGTGGTAGCTCATTTAAAGTCAATATGATTTAAAGTCAATATGTGGTAGCTCATTTAAAGTTGCTTTAGAGTTGTTGTATACAGTTGGATCTCAAGTATAAGTCAATATGATTTAAAGTCAATATGTGGTAGCTCATTTAAAGTTGCTTTAGAGTTGTTGTATACAGTTGGATCTCAATATACTTGAGATCTAATAATTTGTAATAACTTTTTTACAGCGATTCTGCTATAGCATTAAATAGATTACCATAAGTTAAATAATTTTAGCCATTCAAATATAAGCCTTTAAATTCAAAGTAGTGACCATAAGTGGGTAAATACTTTTTTAACCAAACGATTTAAATTATATTGTTATTTATCAAGCAAGCGTATGTGCAGTAAAAAATTAATATTTAGCTATCAAATTAGGAAAAATCAGGTCCACTCGAAAATTTGGAAATTTTTCCATTCGGCTAATTATAAGACTTAATTCAGTTTGATCTTGGATTGTATTGTCATGGCTACACTTAGCGAGTGCTCTTGGCTCCTAAGGGCGACATGCGGAAAACCGTCTAGAAACCTTCCAAGGGCTTGGCCAAATTGGTGTACTCTAACGGACTATGCCTAACCAACCAGCGGAAATTGTCTTTTTAACACTTTAACTCTTCAACAATTTACTTAGCCTTCATTAGCCTTGCTGACACAATTTAACTTAGTCAAAAACAAGAAAATGCAGCACCAAGTAAAAATACACAGAGATTAAAGATGTCGAGTTGCCCAACTGGTAGAGCCCTATTAACTTTATAAAAAACGGAACAAAGTTTACATCAATGGAGTTGCCCAAGGCAGAGCTCCTGGTGCACGCCCAACCAGCTGCTACACCCAGAAAATACAAAAGATTACAAAAGTAAAAATACTGTCTATTTGCCAAAGATGCCCAGCCTCCTCTGTTGCTCCTCTGCGAGTGTGCAGGCCTCTGTGACTTTCTGATAGGTTGCTCTCTTTGATCACTTCTTGACCAATTGCTTGATGATGAAATGACTTAACACTTCGTTTACTTATAGGCTTCGTCGTTTGGAAGAGCGCCCCCTTTAAGTGGAGTTTCCCTCTTACTTTCCGCTCAATCCACCTCTTGTCGGCTTGTCAAGTCACCTCCAATCTGCACTTGCCTTTGTTTCTTTGTTGACGCACCCCCATGTAAACACATCAAGGGTCGCACGCCCACACCAAAGGTGGGTCATGCACCTGCCTTCCCTGTCGGAGCTCCCACTTGCCAGAACGCCCGTTTGTCGCACGCGCGCACTCGGGTGCCTTCCCTTGTCAACGCCACCTTTGTCGATTTCGCACTCTACCGTCACACGCAATTTGGAGCGCCTTCACCATGTTGACCCCCCTTCGTCTCACACGCATGCCCATCTTGTCAAAACGCTCTTCCAAGGGACGTTGTTAAGTGTCCCCAACGCACATGTTGCCAACGTGCTCCTTGGGAGCGCTTGCTTTCATAACTGTCTACCTTGCCGACGCGCGCCACACTCTCGATTCCGTTGGTGGTGAGTGTGGGCACTTACCTTTACCTTGTGGGAGTGCACCCTCTTGGCCCACATGTTGTTGAACTGTTAAGTCTTCGTCGCCTTGCCCATCAGGGCACCCAAACCATGTCTTTGGGCAAGTGTGCTAACACTTAAGGTGTCCTGAAAAACATGGTCGTGACAGCCTCCGCCACTTAAACTTGTTGTCATCCCGACAATGTCAACTTCTACAACACTCTGCATGAACTCAATTCATACCCACTGCAACATCTGAATTGTTTGTAGTCCATCCACAGTAATGCTTCTTGACCACCTACTTTCAACCTATAATCCATGCCTTCCTTCCTACTTCGGTTTGCTGTCGAACTCATGGACAAACTGGTTAGGTAGCTAATCCAACCGTGTGTTTATCACTTGAGACAAACTTCATCATTCTTGAATCATGTTTCCAGTGTTGCCTTTTCAGTGTCCTCAAGCCTCCTGCACTTTACCTTGGCAAAAAATTGTCTTTAGGCCACCTTTCCAAAAGTGCTTAGGGCCTCACCACTGTCACCAATGACAGTGAGCCCAATTTCCGTTAAATCACGTGAAAAGACATGGGTGGTGCCATAGGCCACCGTTGCCCATATCTTCTTCACAAAACTGCTCAAACGCATCCCTAGTTGCATCGTTTCTGGCACTTAACTCTTTTAACCGAGCCCAATATTGTCCAAACCTGACACCATCAGCCATCCAAGTGCTCATATCAACAACAACTTCTGTGATGTCATGAGAGCCAACAGAAGACACTATCTTTGTCTTTGTTTGTTGCGATCGTTTCTTGGCCCGCCTCTTGGATCCTTTACTTAACCCTTCAAATGTCTTTCCTGCCTTCTCCTCACACGTTTCAATGTGCCTTGACTCCTCCAGACATGCCAACGTTTTCTTTTCTTGAAGAATTATCAACGCAACCATGGCTTCTTTAGCCATGGTTTCCTTAGCCACTTCTTCACTTATCAGTTCCAACAACCGCTTGCTCTCCAAGTGAGCAAGTACAAAATCAACTTCATTTGGTTGGCAACTGATCTCGTGTCAAATACATTTCTGGAATTCCTATGGTATGGATGCAAAATGCCACTATGTCTTCCGCATCACATGGTGCATCAACTTCGCTAGTGTTTCCTCCATCCAAGGATTCTTTCAAAACCTGTGTTTCCTCTGAAACCTGCGAAACTTACGTTTCTTCCAAAACCTGTGTTTCATCCAACACATCCTCGTGTGACTCCACCTCAAGGTTCTCCTTAACCAAAGTGCCATCGGCTTGGCTGCTAAGCGACATCTCCAACGTTCCTTCATCAAAAACCTTCGCACATGGTGTTAGGGAAACTAACTGTTTCCTCCCATGCTGCTGCAAAGTGATCTTTGAAATGCACAAGCCATCAATCTCCTCACTGAAAGAAACCATGCATTTTTCCAACCCTGCTAACCTTACTACTGCGAATAGATCAGCCTTCACTGTTACACTTAGCTTTCTCTTCTCTACCGAAACTATCTTCTTCCCTATGATGTGTTGAGGCAAGTGTTTGTACATACTCGGGTCTTCGAACATCTGTACCGAAATCACCCGTGGTCTACGTCCCAACTTTCTCTTTTGATTCATAGGCAAGCTCCATGTCTCGGACTCTCCTAAGAACACCAACCATCTTGCATGCGGAATTGGCACTGCCTTGGCCAACTGAAGAAAGTCTTCTCCCAAGATCATTGAATGATCATCCAACGGAACAACTTTCAAATCCATGTTGTCGTGCCATCTTCCAACTCTGATAGGGGTTGCGTTTATATTTCTTGTCACATCTCTTACCACAGAGTTCGTCGCCTTGAACTTGGCTCAACTAAACTCCATACCACTGTGAAGAGATCCCACAGTCCTACTGCTCGCCAAGTTGTGAGTAGCAGCCGTGTCAACCAACGCAGAAACTTTTAGGCCACTCACCGTTATTTCTACAAAGTCCAAACCATGTTTCCATCCTTGCAGCTCCGCATCATGAACCTTTTCCATTTTGCTAAGGCAAGCTTCAATTGCCTTCACCGTTTCAAAAACCTCGTCAAAATATGCCTCTTGCACTTGCATTGTCATCAACCATGCTATAAAGTTCTCCTCCGCAACCGGTACATCCCTAAATGGAAAATCCCTTGCATAGTGGTCCTCTGCACATATGAAGCATGTAACCTTCTTCTTTTTTCACAATTCTAGTTTTTCTTGTCTTAGCCCTCCTTGTGAGCCTCTTGACATAGCTTCCGATTTCGTTTTGTTCTTGCTCCAAGTTTCCTGCGACTATCATTCTTCTTGCTCCCTTAGAAGCATTTCCTCAAGAACCCATCCTGCATCTCGAAGACTGTCAGTCATCTCTTCCAACGCATCTACTGATTTTTTCAATGCTTTTCACAAGCGTTCGCAACTTGCCATGATTGCAACAGTGTCGAGGGTATGTTCTCCAACCAAAACACTCTGTCGTGTTTCTCCAAGCCCTTCCAACACTTGTAGAAATTTATGAACGAGTGTGTCTTTTTTGACAAACTGTCCCATCTTATTGACTTCAACACCTTTCTATGCTACTGTTTTGTAGACTTCCAGCCACCTGCTGCAATCTACCTTGGCATCAAACTACCACCTAGAACCTTTCTAAGTGATGCTATTTTGAGCGTACCCTCCTTGGCACACCTTCGTTTCACTGTTGTCGCACTCCCACTGAGCACGCAACTTTCCTTAACTATTTTCCGAAACGTGTGTTTTCCAAATGCACCTTCGTTTATGAGCACACGCTGCAACCAAAGTGCACGTCGTTTCACTGCGGAAGACACCCTTCCTGGCACACTTTTGTTTCTGAGCGTACTTCAAAAATTGGTGCCCTTCATTTTTATGTCGAATGCACCTCATTGTGCTGCTACGACACCTAAGTGCGTGCCTCTACCTAAGCGCACGTATTAACTGCAGTGGAGCGCTTGTTTTCTCCTGGAGCACTCTTCTTCCTGAGCACGCAACTCTCTTGCTGAGAAGCGCTTGTCTCTCTAAGCGTATGACTTAAATGTGGAGCGTCCACATTCTTAGGATCTCTCTCTTGCGTAGTGCTCGTCTCTCTAAGCGCACAACTCTTATGTTGTGGAGCACATAATTACCAATGCACTGTCTTGGGAGCACTTATCCTGTAGAGCGTTTAACGGAGCACCCGAGCTTCGACGCACTTTTAGATGCAGAGCGCTCATCAGTGCGGCACGCTTCTGTGGAGCGTGCGCAGTTGCGCTGCGCTGCCTGCAGAACACCCGCCTGCGGCACGTTCTATCTAGAGTGCTCGCCTCCTTGCGGAGCGCTGGTCTTCGGAGCGTTTGAGCTACAGAGCGCTTGTTCTGCAGAGCGCCCAAGCTGCAGAACACTTGTTTGAGCCTATGGAGTGCTTGTTCTGATCCTGTAGAACGCTCGTCCAACGGAGCGCCCGAACCTGCGGAGCACTTCACTCCTGAGTGTGACACCTTTTCAGCAATCTTCAACTGCTCTGATACCACCCATCATGACCACACTTAGCGATCGCTCTTGGCTCCTAAGGGTGATGTGTGTCATCCTCTAGAAACCTTCCAAGGGCTTAGCCAACTTGGTGTACTCTAACGGACTACGCCTAACCAACCTACGAAAACCGTCTTTTTATAACTTTAACTCTTCAACAGTTTACTTAGTCTTCATTATCCTTGCCGACACAATTTAACTTAGCCAAAAACAAGAAAATGTGGCACCAAGTAAAAATACATAGAGATTAAAGATGTGGGGTTTCCCAACTAGCAGAGCCCTCTTAACTTTATTAAAAACGAAACAAAGTTTACATCAATGGAGTTTTCGAAGGTAGAGCTCCTGGTGCACGCCCAACCAACTGCTACACCCAGAAAATATAAGAGATTACAAAAGTAAAAAAGACTCTCTCTTTCATCCTCTTTTGCTGCTCCTCCGCAAGTATGCAAACCTCTATGACTTTTTGTTCTACTGCTCCCTTTGATCACTTCTTGACCAATTGCTTGATGATAAAATCACTTAACAATTCATTTACTTATAGGATTCTGTAGAAATAATAGATCAATGCTATGAGCAATGATGCTAAGAAGAAGCACAGGAAATAGATCTTGCTACTAAGAATTCTCACAAGCATACATAGGAAAAATAGAGAGAAGAAAAGAGACTAAATCACATGAATGAAGAAATGAATCTTGGTATGTATCCTTCCATTGAATAATGATGAATAATAGTGCACATAAATAGTACATCCCTCATAGGAAAATCGAGTTGTATGGAGACAACTCATAAAGCTCAAAAAGGCCGACTTACCAAAATATAGCAAACCCCCATAGGTGGCTAAAGCACCTCCCAAATCTATCAAGGACCTCACGAATTGGAAAAAGCATGAGTAAGTTGTTAAGGAGATGGAAAAAACATGCTAATCCTAGCAAATGGAGGAAAATTCATGAAGGATGGGTTGGCAACAAAAGCACCCAATTTCCTAGTTTGACTAGCTTGATCTTATCCACAGAAAAGCATAAAATACAGAATAAAGTAGAATATGTTGTAAAGCATTGTATATTAATTCTGGATGGTAAAAGTTGGTCAAGATCAACCCAAAATTAGAAATAAATCATCCTAGGATATAGATGGCACGTATTGACTTTAAGGTGCAAGTGGATGCCAACTAATTAAGCTAGTGGGTGAATAATTAATCAAATAATGATTAATTATTTATCCTAAGTTATGAGTGGGTTTAATATATTCCAACACCCCCTATAATTCTGACTTTATGATGGTATGACAAAAAATAGATGCATATAGGGCCCAACAACAAGGCTATGGTCACCCTTTAACAATTATTACGTCCAGAAAAGTGAGGAAAGAGGCAAAACCACATGGGGAAAATCCTCCCCCAAGAAAGGACAAGGCACAAAATTTTGAAAAAATATGCCATCAACATATCCTTATCTTCACTTGAATGAGTTGAGTGAACTTCTTCTGGATGGAAGACTTGTTGAACAAATCATGAACTCCATGATCATGCGCTGGAGTGTAGAACCTGCAAGAAGGAAGAGGAGAGACTCCTTGTATCTCATCATCTGATGAAGTAGGAGAATTATCTTGATGCTTCTTGCTGTTGTCAAACTCTGATCAGCAAACATAATCTGAAATGGAAAAGAGATCTGTGCATACTCCTTCCCAAAGAGTACAAAAATTAAGACAATTTATTTCACACCCAATTCCCTGAATAGCTACAAAATTGTGATGTGAATCACATGTAAATATTCCAATCTGATGTAGCACTTGTATAAATATGATATGAGGTTGATAAAACTCTGATATATCAGAAATATTATCATATGGAACAACAAATACAAAGGCTTCAGTGACTCCATGATGATATAGGGCTAGACTAAGAAAATTATGAGGAACTGGGGAAAACTAATAGGTGTAAAAATATGAATGATGGATGGGCATAAGATATGAACCATAAATGTTTATAATAGATCCAAACATGTTTAATATCAGTCCAAAGATCACTAAGGACATGGATAACTAGCCATTGAAATATAGGAAAGACTTCAAACCATGTAAGATAAATATCATTGCATAAGAGACCAATGAGGAATCAACTAGTGAGCTTGGGATTTGTATAGTCTTAGGATTATTCAGAGGTATGGTAGGTGTTATGGATGGTGGTATGATATGTGTAATGACATGCATATCAGCCTTCAAACAATCTTGTAAATCATATATACAAGCTTGTGAGGAAGAGCTGCTCAAAGTCAAGTCAATATCTAGTGAAAAATCACAATTTTTGAGAGATGAATCTAGTGGACTGAGAGGAAGATTATGAAAGAAAGGATTTGATATTTTTGATTCTGATATATCAGAGACTAAATCTATATCAGAGACATTAGGAAAGGATATAACTCTATAACTCAAAGCATACGTTATATCACCTTGGAACTGCGCAGTTTGACATTGTTCTGAGGAATCAACAGGCTTTTCTAGTTCTTCTAGAACTTCGATCTTGTGCTTCTCAAGAAGCTTAGACATGATGTCCATATTCTTCTTGAAACACTTATTCTCTGAATGAAAACCCTTGTTGCAATAAGAACACTTGGATTTTCTCCCTTTCTTCTTAACTTTCTTCATTAAATCTTCATAAGAATCTTCACCTTTAATTTTTGACTTTGGCTTCTTCACAATTTGTTTTTCTTTGGATTTGACAATCTTTTTTCCTTAAACCAAGAGATAATGATCCTTGATCTTGGTAGAATTAAGGACACCCATATGGATCAATTTATCTTTCTCCTTTGTTAGTGAATCAAGAAAAGAATTTAAAGAAGGCATTTTCCACTTAGGAACAACAAGCCTAGTAGCATGAAAAGTAAACACAAAAACTGGGTAATTAGGACCCAATTTTTAAAAAATAGAAAGGATTAATTGATCATATTCTTTATCGATCCCACATTGCTTGAGCATTATAACAAGTGACTTGAACTTGGTGAAGAAACTCTCAAGAGATTCGAAATTGCTTGGACTCAGTTAAAATAACTCAATCTCTAATTGATGCACTCTTAGCTCATCTTGAACTCCAAAGTGAGACTCCAATTGAGTCCATACTTGGTTTGGAGTGGTCAAACCATCTAGATTAAATATTATATCAGGAGAAATAGAGAGGCAAAGCAATCCATAGGCTTCATCCAACCTCTTGTGCCACTTATCTTTCTTAATCACAGCATTGGGCTCATTCTCCAAAGCTAGAGTAACTCTGTACAATCCTTTACTGCGCAATAGAATGGAGATTTTGGCTTTCCATTCGTGGTAGTTGAAGGGAGTAAGAATTATTGATGAAGGAGAATCCATATTGCTGAATTGATGTGCTCAAGAAGAAACTCTTTGCAACCTGCAAAACAAACTAGGAGAAAATCGTGTAAGCTAGACAAGCTCTTCTTCAGAAAGGGATAGGAGAATGGAAGCACTCCTCAACTCAGTATAACTTGATCACCTTGATGCTATGATACCATGTAGAAATAATAGATCAATGCTATGAGCAATGATTCTAAGAAGAAGCACAGGAAATAGATATTGCTACTAAGAATTCTCACAAGCATACACATGAAAAATAGAGAGAAGAAAAGAGACTGAATAACATGAATGAAGAAATGAATATTGTTTTGTATCCTTCCATTGTATAATTATGAATAATAGTGTACATAAATAGTACATTCCTCATAGAAAAATCAAGTTGTATGGAGACAACTCATAAAGCTCAAAAAGGTTGACTTACCAAAATATAGCAAACCCCCATAGGTGGCTAAAGCACTTCCCAAATCTATCAAGGACCTCACAAATTGGAAAAAGCATGAGTGAGTTGTCAAGGAGATGGAAAAAAATGCTAATCCTATAAAATGAAGGAAAAGTCATGAAAGATGGGTTTGCAACAAAAGCACCCAGTTTCCTAGTTTGACTAGCTTTACCTTATCCACAGAAAAGCAGAAAAAACAGAATAGAGCAGAATCTGTTGTAAAGTGTTGTATACTAATTCTGGATGGTTAAAGGTGGTCAATATCAACACATAATTATAAATAAATCATTCCTAGGATATAGATGGCATGTATTCAATTTAAGGTGCAAGTGGATGCCAACTAATTAAGCTAGTGGGTGAATAATTAATCAAATAATGATTAATTATTTATCCTAATTTATAAGTGGGTTTATTATATTCCAACAGCTTCATTGTTTGGAAGAAAGCACCCTCTAAGTCGAATTTCCCTCTTACTTGCCGCTCAAGCCACCTCTTGTCGGCTTGCCAAGTCACCTCTAATATGCACTTGCCTTTGTTTCTTTGTTGACGTGCCCCCATGAAAACACATCAAGGGTCACATGCCCACACCAAGGGCGGGTTGCGCACCCGCCTTCACTGCCGGAGTGTCCACTTGTCGGAATGCCTATTTTCAGCGTGTGCGCACTCAAACGCCTTCCCTCTTCAACGCCACCTTTTCCGTTGTCGCACTCTATCGTCACACACACTCTAGAGCGCCTTCACCATGTTGACACCCCTTCGAAATGCATGCTTGTCCATCTTGCCGAAATGCTCTTCCAAGTCACGTTGCTAAGTGTGCCCAACGCACATGTTGCCAACATGCTCCTTGGAATCGCTTGCTTTCGCAACCGTCTACCTTGCCGACGCGCGCCACACTCCTGGTTCTGTCGATGTCGAGTGTGGGAACTTACCTTGGCCTTGTGGGAGCGCACCCTCTTGGCCTGCATGTTGTCGAACGGTTAAATCTTTGCCGCCTTGCCCATTAGGGCGCCCAAACCATGCCTTTGGGAAAGTGTGATAACACTTATGGTGTCATGAAAAATGTGGTCATGACACATGTACTTCTAGAGCAGACACTTTTGGGAAAAAAATCACTTTTTCTAAATTTGAATTCAAATTGGGTAACTATACTATAAATGATGATTTATGTTTTCTGAATTTTGTTTATGTATTGAATATCATTTATGTTTTGTGAATTGTTTTTATTTATTGAATTATTAAGTTAGAGGTATTAAAATATAAAGTTTTCTATGTCATTTTTAATATAGTTTTAGAATAATTTTATTTGGAAAATAAATTTTGCAATGAAATCATTGTTTAATAGTTGTATTTTACAAAATTGTTTATGTTTATTTAGTTTTTTTTTATGTATTCTCTTATCATTCATTTTATTTGATAATTAGCATAGATCCATTTAAACAAGGATTTATCAAGTATTAATAGGGATCCAATATTTTGAGGTGTAAATTTTTTTATCTTATCATGTCCATAAAAAATTTACACCTTAAGAAATATGATCCATCTTGGTGCTTGATAGACCCGGGTTTAAGATGGATCTATTATCCCCCTATATTTGGTTGTACAACACCTTGCTATACTCTCTCTGCAACAAATCCTAATTATCATGGATCAAAGGAATTAAAGACAAAGTTTATTTTATGTAATCTTGGTTTGAGTTGGAGCTAGGGAAGAAGGAAATATTGTTGCAAGGAAATTGCTAGCATGTCTAGATTAGAAATGGAGAAGTTTAATGGCACTAATTTTGACTTGTCAAAGATCAAAATGGAGGATGTTCTCATAGATCAAGATCATGTTAGAACGAATTATTAATTAGGAGTTTGCTTTGGGTTTGTTAGGTTGTTTGATATTATTGAGTGATTCCTGCAATTTCTCTTGCCAAATTTAGAATCGGGTTGGATCTCATAAATCACTATATAATTGTATCAAGTTCGAGGATAATAAAATATGTATGAAGTGTTTGTGTCTTGAATTATTTCTGTGATTCCAATTTCTGAGTTAGTATCAGAACAAGACTAGGCTTAAATTCCTCATGGGAGTGCCCAGGAATATGATATAACTATGTATATATGTAGTGTAGTAGAATGTTGAATTTTTAAATTTTCTGAGTGTTTTATGAGAGAGTGATGTAGCGTGTGTTTCTTGTCAAGTTTTCGATGTGGTTTTGTGTTGTTTAGTTGGTGAAGAAAACATGCTTCAATAGTCGTCATCTGTATGTTCGTTCATTAATTGGGATCATTGGTGGAGGAACAATGTGCATGAGTCATATTTGAAGCAATATGGACAATAAATGAAATATGTATTATAGATCATTCTCAAGATATTTAGTCCATGGAAACTTTGTCGCTGGTTCTTACGGATCTGATTATGGACAGATATGCATAGTTGATTATGGATTCGACTTTGGTGGCATTAGTATTAGATGGGTTGCATCTCACCGTTGATAATATATGTAGATTTATTGGGTGTGAAGCTTGTGAAAGTTTTTTTAGCCTTTGCGAATGTATTTTATTTTGTAAAATTATATCATGTAGAACCAATCATGAACACAGTAACATATTGTAAATTAGTGGTTCTTAACATTCTTTGGTGCCTCGAGAACACATCATTAATTTTATTATGTCTACAATTTGTTATGCATTGGTGGATCTTATTGTACTTCGGGTTCCAAGAACAACAGTTACAGTTATCCTTCTATGTTTGTGAGTGTGTAAAAGGTCACTTTGTAAGATCGTTTGTTGAAAACATTCAGTACCTAGACTATTCTCCTACATAACTGGAGAAGACAGCCAACTATGTACTTCAACAGATGGAAGTATGTCAATAAGATTGTTCAGAATCTAGGTTGTTTCTATGGAAAATACAATGAGCTATGTACTTTGCAGATGTAAATATGTCAAGAATCTTTGGTCCTGCAAATACATCATTGATGTCAGAAATAGTTGTACTTTAAATGGATCAAGTGGTAGCTTGAAGATGATGGTTGAGAAAGAGTGTAGTCCAAGAGCTTTCGAGTGGAGAGAAGTGTTGAAGATGATGGTTGAGAAAGAGTGTAGTCCAAGAGCTTTCGAGTGGAGAGAAGTGTTAATAAAGACTAGACCAAACAATTGAATCATAATTCAAAATATTATTTTTTGTAATGTAATCATTAAGGGAGAGTGTTAGAATTAATAATTAATTAGGAGTTTGTTTTGGGTTTGTTGGGTTGTTAAAGAACGTTGAGATATTATCTTAATCTCTCTCTCCAAATTTACAATCACTTGGATTTCATAGATCACTATATAATTGTATCAAGTTTCAAGATAGTAGAAGGTGTGTGAAGTGTGTTGAATCATGCATGCAATTTCAATTTCTGAGTGATCTATGGGTTGCAATATAAACAACCAAACCCCCTTTAATGTAAAATTAACATTAGGTAGTGTTGGCAAGAAAGGAGAGAATCTTTGTCAAACTTTGGTTATTCAATCCAATGGTATTAAAAATTTGTGAAGAATCCACCATACACCATCTCTAGAAGAAGTTAATGTATTTGTGGCAAGATATATGCTCTTAAGCATCGATATATCAACATTGATGAGTTTTTAAGAGGAAATTATCACCAATGCTAGTGCAAAAAATGACACAAAGGGTTTATGTCAAAATTAACATCATGTAATAAATGTTCTTTTTGGACCCAAATGTAGTAGTGACTACAATAAAATCAAACTTACAAATGTAAGAGGAATGGTTGGTTGGTATTGTTGGCCGATTACCATCATTCTAGAAAGGATCATTAGCAAGCCTAGTTAAATATAAAAGATTTAGATTAACCATATATGGAAGAATATGTGTTCAGGATCATTAGCAAGCCTAGTTAAATCCTCCTTCGTCTCATTGGAATTTATGATTCTCCTCTTGCTTCCTATCTTTCTCCTCCCAAAGCTCCTTCAGAACCAACACAACTGCACTCTCTGCCTCCAACTCACATCATTGAAGCTCACTCGAGCAAGGAAGCCTCCACCCTAGGTTCATCATTCAAGAAGACTGAGCCGCTTCCGGTAAAGACTTGATCCTCCAACTCCACTTCTAGCACCTCTGGCAGTGATGACGACGCTAGCATCGGAATTAAGGGTCATGAAGTCGAAGGTGGTAAAAGCATTATGGCTTGGCCTACCCCCTCAATTGACAGCAGCTTGAAGACCCTCTCACAACTTGGCTTTTGCTCGGCGTCCCCATTGAGGAGGAGCTTCCCTCCAAAATTGAGTCTTAGGTTCCTATGGTTTTATGTTTTCTATCAAAATGGTTTAGTAGTTCTAGATCTAGTTTGCAGCTACAAGAACTATTCAATTTTGCTTAAACTATCTCTTAATTGTATGATCTATTTTCCCTCTCAAAGGGAAGATCTTTTTGACATATTGAGCTTAATTTCCTGATAAAAGCAGGCACCTTCTTTCACTTTGACATTATCGGTACCTAGAATGGCTACTCTTATATGTATCTCTACTTGTATCTTTATCTTTATTGTATATCAATAAAATAGATTCTAAGCTTACAAAAAAATTATATTATTTAAATTTTAAATTCTATTATATCAAAAAAAATATTTTATTGTTTTATTTACCAACATAGATCCAAATCCTAGGCTCTATCAAGGGCCTAGAGGGATCAAATATTTGGAGGTGCAAACCTCTTCTTAAGTATTCCACTCAACTATTAGCTTTGTTGTGATTCAGACCAATAGACACATTGTCGACATATAATATTTTTATTATTAATATTTAATAGTTTATGGCCAACTTATAATATTTTTTATTTTGTTAGGAAAGAACATTACAACATCTCCCCCATACATGGTTTTAAAACCATGTGCAAGGCCCTCCTAAAACCATGGGTTGTTTAGGAGGCCTTGCACATGGTCTTAAAACCATTTGCAACAACCTCCTAAACCATGTACAACAAAACCATGGGTTGATTAGGAGGCCTTGCACATGGTTTTGAAACCATTTGCAAGGCCCTTTTAAACCATGTACAATAAAACCATGGGTTGTTTACGAGGCCTTGCAACCATGGGTTGTTTTGGAGGCCTTGCACATGGTCTTAAAACCATGTGCAAACCAACATTTTTTTTTTTAGGATATTTCAATTTTTATTTTTTATTATTTTGTTAAATAGAAACATTACAACATCTCCCCCATATTGTGTTGTTTTTCCGAGAGACTTTTTTTTTGCCAATAATTAATTTTTTTATTTTTTATTGTTTTATTAGATAGGAACATTACAACATCTTCCCCACTGGCCAACATTTATTTTGGAGGATTTTTTTATGACTGACATTTACAAGATAAACTTTACATAATGTTACAAGATCTCCCCAATACTGGGCTCTAGAAGACTTAAAAGCAATAATTTTAAGATGTTGAAATTTTATATTCACTAATTATAATTAAAATCTTAAAACAAATCATGAAAATTGTATACTCTATTTTTATAATTAAAATCTTAAAACAATAATAATAAAAATTTCAACCCAAAAAATTATGCTAAATCATAAAAAATAACTTTAAAAAGTACACAAACATTTAGATTACTCCATGAACATTAACCACATCGCCAATTAAACACTGTATGTGTGAATGATTTTGACTATAACATGTAATATTGAAGCAAGATAACATTTATCAAGAGGAATGCCAAATGAACATTGTATGCGAATCTGTTGAGAATAAGACCCGGTCAATAATATTTAATAATATTTAACTCCCGAAGTTTGAGAATTGGTATTCCCACTCTTTACATCAAATCTTAAAGCAGGTGAAAAGAGCTTTTGAAAATACTATTTTTATAGTTACAATTTATTAATATTTATTTAGTAATGTTAGAGATATTTCATAGATGTCAAGATTCTAATTATCTACATAGTTTTTTTGACATTGTTTTAAAATAAATATATTAAAAGAACTTAAATAATAATAAATGGTTACACAGGTTATTAATTATATATAATAAAAATGTAAATAGTATTAAAATGTTTTCTAAAATACCAAGATTTGATTAATTTACAAACTCTACTCCTTTTGAAAAATATTTTATTAAAAATGTTTTAAAGATGATGATTAGAGTTATTAATATTTATTATGATTAAGTTTCTTTTATTGAACCTTAAAAAAGTAAAGAAGCCATTTTGTTTTTTATGTCATCACAAAGATGATATATATAAATCTTAAGAGATTTATTAATGTTTGCGTAAGACCTGAAATTTTTTGTAAACATTGATGTTGAAAATAAAAAAATTAATTATTTTTAAAAAATATAAATTAAAGTTGCATTTTGATTGGTGTCATAATCGCTTATAAATTGTGCTCAAAATTTGATTCATTGTTGTTCCAACTTCCGCGTTATGTAAGCCTCGGGAAGCTGCTCACACGGATCGAACGATATTGCAAAACTGTTGCATCATGCACAATGATTTGGTATTTATGGTTATTCATATGTTTGAAAAGGATCCCATGATGTGATGTATTTAGTCATTACTCATTAATTATTATTGTCCATTGCCTATTCGCAGATTCACAACATTTACTTACAACGAAAAAAAAATTCTGACGAGCAAATTAAAAGGCTTACCCTTCTTTTGAAATATTTAAGTTAAGGTATTCCTTCATGGTGGACGGATGAAATAAAAAAATTAAATTTTTTTTGACGGGCTAAACCTCTTTGGAAGGGCTGGGACGGGTTCAAATTTGACCGCTGATCACTATCAGACCCCTATTTAAGCAGTACACTAGAGAGAGTTGGAAGGTTACTGCATATTTAATGCATAAGCACTACTTTCATATTTCCTGATCGGATCTTGAATTAATATATTTTGTGGTGCAATGACTAACAGAGCTATTACAAAATCATTGGTGTGTTCTCCTGTAGCTTACTAAGATTTCTTCAATAACTCAGCACAGATATTGCTTGTTTATCGCATTATAGTATCCATGTTCATCTGCTAGTTTTTTTTGTTGTTGAGATAATAAGATATCAGTCGATTATATATATATATATATATAGGAATAGCGTAGGGAAATCGTGGTCTGTGTTTTTCTAGTTGAATGGAATGCATGTAATCGACCGTGGTTGCTTTTTTTTCTCTCATGGCAGCAACATAAATTTTTGACATAAGCTTTAGCAAAAAAGAATTTATGTTCATGCGCATAAATCAGAAGGTAAAGGTGCCGCTTTTTTTTTTGGTGCATACTCTCTTTGGCTCTCAAATGAATTCAAACTCAAATGTTTGGATTTCAAGAAACACTTTGGCCCTAATACATTAGATTTGTGGCCCCATTTTACAAGAACTATTCTTTTCTTTTGTAATTGTTAGTATAAAGACTACTCTGATGTATGGAAACACAAACTCTTTACTCTGTCGCCTCATGTTACATCACGTTACAAGATCTCTCCCATAATATTCACTATCACTATTATATTTTGCAGACATGTTACAAATGTTATTAACATTACATCAACGTTACAAGATTTTTTCCATAATATTCACTATCACTATTTTTTTTGCCGACATGTTACAAATGTTCTTAACGTTACATCATGTTACATCACCTTACAAGATCTCCCCCATACTAGGTTGTAGAGCGCCTCTCGAGATAATTATAAAATTTCATTATTTATATTATATAAAGTATAAGTTTTTAATCATACTTTTTATATTATAAATTATTTCAAAAATTTATTTTGAGGAGTTCGTGGAGGAAGCCCTTAACTTAGAGGGTTCTCTTTATATTTTCATTTACATTGTTTCTATATTTTGGGAAGATTGTACTAGAAGATGATATTGGTTTTTATTTAGTTATATTTGATTGTAAAGTAAAATATGGTAATCTTGTTTTGCATGATAAATATGCAAGTTTATGTTTTGTATGAGCGATAATAGTATAGTCTCTTTTTGGGGGGAGACTTTTTAATAATAGAACATTTTGTTTTGTCAAATATGTTTGAAAAATATCAAGAATTGTTTTTTTTAATATTTTTTTTAAATTGAAAAAAAAACATTTTATAAACATTTGAATTTGTAAATAATTTAAAATATTATTAAGTTTGGCATTCAATCTTTTATATATATATTATAAACTTTTGATATATATAGATAATTTTGATATTTAGTGTATATAAACTTATTTTTTTTAATTTTTAAGAAATGAGAAAAAATCATTTATAAAAAAATGAATTTGTAAGTAATTTAAAGTAATATATATATGAAACTATTTGTATGATGATGATAATTATGATAGTTAACATCTGTTAGATCAATTTTGATTTATAGATTTATAAGAAAGAAAAGTAAGGAACTACTTGGTTTGTTTTAGAGTTTTATTCATGTGCTCAAAATGGTTGAAGATGAGTGCTCCTAATTACTATAATTTTGACGAGGTAGAAGCTTGGGCAAGCTCAAAAGATGATTTTATGTGGGTGTACGAAGGGAAATCTAAGATGAAGTGGTTTTCATCATTAACACTCACATTCTCACAAATATGATAAATCATTTTAGCCATAGAGTTTTAGGCAAGGTCTAACGCCCTGTTTCACTAGGAAACTCACGAGAGTTCGTTCTTATTTTAGCTATGTGGATCTTCTTCTTTACACTAGTTAAAACATACAGAGAATTTTGATCTTCAAGATTAGGGTTAATGACCTCAAAGTGTAATATTTAATTTTCTTTTATCCTCTAAATTATCATCACACCACAAATTCTCTTTGAATGTCGAAGTAATAATATTCTTAATATTGCCTATATTTTGCAAAGTGACATTTTCGTCAATCCCCCACATCGTTAACCAAGACATCACATCTTTATGCCAACCTCGCTTAAGCCTTAGGTGATTTTGAATGGAATTTAAAGCATTTTTAGGTTTTTTTTGGTCTCCCAAGTTATTTGATTTTTTCTTGTACATTAGGTACATATTCATAGCTATGCTCTCAATGGGGGGGGAACCCACTTCAATCAAGAGAATATGATATGGTCTATTGCTTTTAATTTTAAAATTGTAAGTTATAAAACACTTCTCCAAGATTCTCTAGAGAGGTTGCAACCCAAAACTTCACACCCATGTACAAGAGAATGGGAGTGACGTGAGTTTCGAAGATAATTTTATTTTATCCCACATCACAAGGTTTTCAGACTTACAATTGTTTTTGATAGGTATAACTCCCGATTCTATATTATTCCAATGCCAATGCATATATTTATACAATTGATATGACGGTTGTGTTTCACCTTCCGCTCAGCCTATTCGGCTTCCTACTATTCAGATTTATTTATTTATTTACAATATATAACCCTATGGATTATATTCTAACAATCCCCCTCTTAATCCGAAGGGGTGTTCGTAAGTCCGAGCATGTTTCTGAATCTTTCAAACTTTTCTCGTCCAAGCGCTTTGGTGAAGATGTCTGCAATTTGATCATTTGTGAAACAATGTCGAAGATGGACTGTCTTGGCCTCTACATGATGTCGAATCAAATGATACTTTGTGTTGATGTGTTTGGTTCGATCATGGAATCTAGGATTCTTAGCCAACTTGATTGCAGAAGTATTGTCGATCAATAATGGTGTGGAGTCCTCTTGTTTTTCTTGCAAATCTTCAAGTATCTTCCTGATCCATACTATTTCTTTCATTGCTTTAGCTGCAGCCACATATTCTGCTTCTGTTGTTGAATATGCTGGAACTGACTGTTTGCATGATCTCCATGAGATAGTTGCTGATCCAAGACTCATAGTGTATCCAGAAGTTGATACTCCTGTCTCCTTATCGCCATCAAAATCTGAGTCTGAGTACCC
>LPNX010056338.1:20364-39138 GCA_001517045.1 Pseudotsuga menziesii
TCGGATGAGGATAATTTTCCAAACGATCAAGCTATCTCTCAATGGACTGGTCATTTTTATTAGTTTCAAGAAAAATGACATCTCTGGAAATAACAAATTTCTTGTTTATCTCATCATACAGACGGTATGCCTTGGAGTATTCTTCGTACCCCTGGAAAATGCATTTTCTGCTTCGAGCACCAAGCTTGTTTCTTTGCTCCTTTGGAATCAAGGCATAACAGGTGGAACCAAAACTCTGAGATGCCTGACTGAAGGGAGATGGCCAAACCACATTTCATGTGGAGTCTTGTCATCAAGATCATTTGAGGGACTTATGTTTCTCAAATATGTTGCACATTTTACTGCATCACCCCAAAACATTAGTTTTACATTCTTGAAAAACATCATAGAGCGAACCATATTCATTATGGTTCTATTCATTCTTTCTGCTACACCGTTTTGTTGAGGATTGTAGGGAACAGTAGTCTGATGTGCAATTCCATGTTGACGAAGATAATCTTCAAAAGCATTTGAAGTGTATTCTTTCCCATTATCAGTACGAAGTGTACCAATTTTTTATTGTGCTTGTTTTTCTATCAATGCATGAAAGCCTTTGAATGTTTGAAATGCTTCTGATTTTGTCTTTAAACAGTAAATCCAGCACATTCTTGAGTAGTCATCAACAAATGTCATAAAATACTTATTCCCATTTGCTGAAGGAGTTGGCATTGGGCCACATAAATCAGAATGTACTAATTCTAATTTCCTACTTGCTCTGAAATTAGATTCATGGAATGGCAGCTTACTATGTTTCCCTAATATACATGCATCACATTTGTTCTTCTCTTTGGGAATGGTGGGAAAACTAAATACACCATTCTTTCTCAACAAACGAAGACTGCTATAATTTAGATGACCAAATCTTGCATGCCACAATGAACTAGATGACATATTACCTTCTCCATGCTGAGAGAGGTAGGCATAGTTCTGAACTCTTGCAGATGAACCCTTTAGCTTTAGCAGCTTCCCATCTTCATATCCAGTCATGATGACTTGGTTGTCAGAGGACTTTCTTATTTCTACGATGCCATCAAACATGTGGATGGAATGGCCTTGTTGTCGTATCTCCACCAAGGACAGCAGGCTTCTCTGCAACTCTGGAAGATAAAGAACATTCTTCAACAAGAAATCAGGGAATCCAGGCATCTTCAGTCGAATGGTGCCCATTCCCTTTGGTTTAATACTTGACTTATCTGCAAAGTACACTATGCCATCTATTGTTTCATTAAGTTCTTCAAAACAATCTTTTCTAAATGTCATGTGTGATGTTGCACTAGTATCAAGCAGCCAACAATCTTTGTAAGATGAAAGTGAAGTCATTTCATTAATTCCAAGATTACAATGTGCAACAATACAAGAATCAGAAGATTTACTAGCATCTTGGTCATCTTTCTTCTGGTTATGTTTGTCTTTGATGGAGTCCCATGAAGCCCAACACTGATCTGATGTGTGCCCAATCTTTCCACAGCGCTTGCACTGCAAATCTGATCTTTTGGTGAAGTTGTTTCTGCCCCCTCTGCCTCTAAAGTTTCTTCTTCCTCTACCTCTCTTGCTGCTTTCTCCTTTGGAATGATCTTTGCCCGAGAGAGTGGCACCAACTATTGATGCCAAAGATTGCATCTTTACAACTGTTAGTGTAATTTACAATAATGAACTTGATATGACAAAGAGAAATAGAAAAAATAATAACCTTGCATGTCTACAGTCTCTGCCAAGGTGATTTACAATCTCAACTTCAGGTTTTAAAGTGATACAATGACAGTATCACAGCTTCAATTCGGAGCAATTCAGGGAGAAGAAATTTAGTACCAATTCGCAGCCTTCGAGGTCTTTATGCAATTGGTAATGGTGTGAAACACAAGGATTTACACACAACACTTCCACTAGTGCACTAATCAGCATACATTATTCTTCAACGCAGCATACATATATCAGTCACAATATATCAGTCAACATATAGTAGTCATCATATATATATCAGGTCACAATATATCCGATGAGAGAGGTGTAGGCAGACTCAGCTTCAGGCTCAAGAAAATGGAAGCAATTTACAACAAACACCAACAATATTCTGTTGTATCTATCACTCAAGCTCAAAGCACAACTTCAAATTGAAAGGAGAAAACCCAGCACTCACATACATTCTAACTCAAAGCTTCAATAAAGCAGTCATGGGCATCTTCAATACACATCAACCATATGAAAATATTTGCAGACTTTCCCAGAAAACGCCAAGCACAGGAATTAGGGCACAAATTAGGTTTTATGCACTTCACGAGAAAAACTAGGGCTTTTGTATCAAAAACGCATTATCTATCTCCATGTGAGGCTTCACGCAGTCAGCTCAACAAAGCAAGGCTTCACGCAGTCAGCTCAACACAATCTTCAATCACTGTGCTTCTCCACTCAATGCACAGCTTCACTCCTCAACCGGATCTCAGAGATGACAAGTCGCAGCTGCATAATCTCAGTATTCAACAATTTATCAACAATTTTCTTGCAAGTCGCAACAACTTCACAATCAAATGTAGGTAGTAGCAACTTTAAATATGCCTTCAATCTCCAACGCACCAGTACCAACAATGTAATCAATAGCTAGCAGTTGTATTCAGAAAACTCGCAGGCTCTCAACAACAAAAGCCACAAACCACGAAATCGGAGTAGGCTCACAACAACAAAATCCACAGACCATCAAATCTCAGTGAATACGTGAGAAGCAACAGCGGGAACAACATTCAAAACGCTGGGATTGAATAGAGAAATGGAGGAGACCAAAGCTTCGATTATCAGTCACAATATACCACGCTGCAATCTCAGGCGAAGTGACCAAAGTCACCACATTGATAGCAACCTCCACGCTGTAGAAGGTACTGAATCTACACTTCACGCCGTTGAAGAAAATGTGTGTCTCTTCTCCACGCAGGATGGTCTCTTCTCCACGTAGCATATATCCTCTTCAATACGCAGTCTCCACAATCACAGCTCATTAATGAACACAGCACAGTCTTCACATCTTCAATAATAATGGCACGCTGGCAAGACAATGTCTTCACAGTATTGTTTCTCCAACGCAGTGAGAGTCTTCAACGCAGCATAGTACTCAGGCAGCTCCACGCACCATACAGTAGGAAGCTCCACGCAGGCAGCTCCCACGACTCCTCCAACGCTGGTATAGCTGATAACGTCAATCCTCCATCGTTCAATGGGTCATCAAGGAGGGCAGCTCACCTCCACGCCATAGAGAAATCTACAAAATCCCCAACGCATGCAGCAGTAGTCTAGGGTAAATTTAGGGTTACACTTCTAGAGTCTTCAACGCAGGAGAGATCACTCAGAGTGGCGCAGATATACTCCAGTAGCAAGCATACCTCAAAGCATATACTCTCACAGATATAAACGCAGATATACACTCACAGATCGCAGCACACACAACAAAATGATGAATGGAACGATAAGAAGAGAGAGCGTGGTTACAAATTAGGGTTAGGCAGGTCTCCAAGAGAATAATGCATACAATGAATGCACTGGTAGGAGGGAAGAGCAGAGGGTAGACTAGCGATGGGAAGGCAGCCTGAAAGAGAAGACTGGCAAGCAGTATGCCAGGACTGAAATGCAGAAGGCAGGAGTTATGGAAAATAGCCAAGCTCTGATACCACTGATAGGTATAACTCCCGATTCTATATTATTCCAATGCCAATGCATATATTTATACAATTGATATGACGGTTGTGTTTCACCTTCCGCCCAGCCTATTCGGCTTCCTACTATTCATATTTATTTATTTATTTACAATATATAACCCTACAGATTATATTCTAACAGTTTTGAAGACTAAAATAAGCTTTCCACCCTTCATTGATCCTTTTTCTCAATGTTGTATCTCGAATTAAGCTTGTGATGGACATCAATCCCAAGATATTTGTAGGAAGCCACTTCCTCCAAGTTGTTATTATCTTACAAAAAAGGAGCATAAGTGGCCTTATCAACATAACTTGGTTTTTTCGGTATTGATGGCCATGCCCATACCAGAGTAGAAATCCTTGAGAATTCTTAATTTCTTATCAGGATCAAAGGGACATCTTGCTAGAAGAACAATATCATCAGCATAAAGAAGGATGATGACTATTCCTGTTAACATTGTGCCAGAGTAGCTTCCATCTATTAAACAACCTTCTAACTTATCAATGTATATACCAAAACTAGTAGGGTAGAGAAGGAAACCTTGCTTAACTCCTATATATTATAATTAGTATCTTTTGATCAACCCTTAGTGTTCATATACTTAGCAATGCCATTCTCATACAACCTTATTGTGACGACTCTTAACTTGAAAGGGGGCCTTTAACTCTTCCAATCTTTTCCACAAGTTATTTCTAGGCACTATATCAAAAGCTTTCCTAAAGTCCACGAATGAGCAAAGGAGATCGATCTAATTATTGTGACATTCATCTGCAATGATACTAAGAATACCGAGGTGGTTTATGGTGGAATGATACATTCTAAAACTTGCTTGGACTTTATCTCTTTTACCTTTGACATTCTAGCCACATGTTAATCTTATTTTCCAAAATAATAAAATATAACTTGGCTAAGAGAGGGATAATCATAATTGTCCTATAATTAGAGGGGTTATTTTTATCATTGCTTTAAAAAATGGGTACAATAAGGCTCCGAGTCCAAGGTTTAATGAAGCCTTTGTTGACTTCTATATTAAAGAGCTCATGGATGTGAGGGATGACAACAAACCCCCCAATTTTTAGGATTTCATCTGGGTATCCTACGATGTCCTTATCTTTCTCATTCGTGAGGCACTTAATCCCAAAATATATATCTTCTAAAGAAAAAAATCCATCTTCCATAAAAAGGGGTTGAATGGTTTCAATGACATCATTTGATTCATAAAGCTTCTTAAGATATGAATTCCAGTCCTTCAAGGAAATCATATTACTATCTTTAATTTTGAGAGTTAGAATTTGTCTCCATAATTCCTTAGGATCCATCTTAGAGAGGTGTAAAATATTCTCCTGCTTAAATTATTTATATAGGTCATTTTGTTTCTTATAATGAGGGACTTGTACTTGTTTATCTTGTTAGATTTTAGGCACTCCCTAGTAGCTTCTTTTGCTTCTCTTTTTATGATTATACATTCTATTTCTATTTTTATAGGAAACTTCAATAGACAATGTGTTAATGGAAGAGGAGAGGGTTATATATATATATATATATATATAAAGTATTTAATTATTATTATTTATTTAGAAATTAGAAAAAAACTATTTTTATAAAAAATGAATTTCAATCTTATAAATAGATTAAAAATAAAATTTTGAATTTCAATCTTTTATATCCAGATACATAGATTATAAATCTAAATACAAATTTTGGGACATTATGTGATGAAACCTTTGGTGAAAGAACCCTCGCCAAAAGGTGAAGCTCTGAGGTGAAAACCCTCAATGAAGATTTGCGGTGAAAACCTTTGGTAAAATTTATGGGCACTCCACTCGTGCGGCTAGAGCATCTTCATCATTTATTTGGGGGCTCTAAATTAGGTGCATATGTTCCTTCCCTCTCTATTTTTTTATATTTTATATTTTTAGCTTTAGTTTTTTCTGTATACACTTTTACATCTTTACATAATTATGAGTAATTCACCGCATTTACCAAAAGTTGTTAAAGGAAGACCTAATACAGTTACCCTACAGAACCTTTATGAATTTATGGAGTAAGTAGAGAACACAGGGAAGAAGGAGAGGATAAAATTTATGAATATATAGAATCCTTAGAGAAACGTAGGGAATAAAGAGAAGCTAAACTCTAGATAGAGTTAAAATCCATGCTCCATAATAAATTTACATCTTTTCAAGAAGAGATCAGAAAACAAATAGACGATAAGATAAAAAAATTGGAGAACAAGATAGATATAATGGATATTAGACTACATGCAATGGAGATTCAAAAAACACCCGAACAAGGAGAGGGAGATACCAGAGAAAATATTAAGTTAAAGGGTATGATTAAAGAGTTCGAGGAAAAGGTTAACCACAACCTAATCTTAAAGAATATAGAAGGAAAAATATATATCAAACCCATTAAAGAGGAAATGAATAAGCTCATAGCCTTAGACCACGAGCGTAACAAAAGAGATTTAAACCTCATATTTTTTTGTTTAAAAGAGGAGGCATAAGAAGATACATTAGCCATTGTCAAGACAAAACTTCATAATGTTAGGATTATACAATCCTCCCTTGTCCATATATAGTCTATTTGATCATCTTTCCTAACTTAGGGAGACATTATTATTGTACTAGAGTGTGGAGAACACACATAGAGGTTAACTACCACTTACTGCATCTTCATGCATGAGTTTATGTGCCTCTTAGACCAATCCCTACATTATAGAAACCATCAGCAGCCTCCATAAGTTGGTTGCGGTAGGTAGGACGTTATGTTGAATCAACCTTTAGTTACATTTAGTTAGATCACTCTCAGTTAGTCTAGCGCTAGTTTTACATGCCTACATGGGGAAATGGTGCCTTTTTCCACTTACCACATCAGTTCAACTTGCTTAACTAGTTTAACTGATTGTCAGACTGATTTAGACATCAAGAGTTAGACTAGTGGCTCCCATGCAGTGATTTAGACACACCGTGTTAGCTATTCAGTCAGCTTGAGTTGGTAGATTTGAATCTTATCCACATGATTCGAATTCTCCTTATTGTAACATTGTTGTATTACTGCTGGAATAATGAAGATTAATGTTGTAATTAATTGATCAATTCTTATCAGATTTGTCTCAAATTTGTCTTGTTTAGTGTACATTGTTCTTGATATTCCACTTCATAATCCTACTTCACAATTGCTCTCATTTTCATGTAAATCAATAGGTTCACAAATTCAACATGGTATTAGATCCTTGTTCATGCTAGCAGCAAGTCTTGTCGTATCTCCATTGTACAATAGAAGCAGCTGAGTTTCCACATAAATCTTGGAATGATAGCCTTGCTCCCTTTGAATTATGTTCAGAGAAGTCTATCCAGGTGTGACATAATTTGAGAAAGTGTACATGTCGAGGTGGAAAGGATTGAAATTGACATGATTGTGAATTGAATTTGTTTTTTGCAATGTTATTGCGGCTACCTATGTAGCTTCTTGAGGAATTGATTGTTTCAGTATATAGAAAGATGGATTCTTTAGCTCTCGTACCCTGAATCGTTACACCATTCAACTACTCTAATTGGAGGGAAGATATGAAGGTGTCCTTGTGCAAGCTTGGCATGTATAGGATGACTGTGGGAAGAGAAACTGATCCACAACAATATGTTTAGAAGAGCAAATTTTTGAATCAACTTGATGAGGCCTTCGGCTTCATGTGCACTCACATCTCCCGGGATCTTTTGTTCCACCTTGAGGAACTAAGGAATCCGAAGGAATCTTGGGATAATCTTGAATATTTGTTTGGAAAAAATATGAGCTTCAAGGGAACATATTGGAGAATGATACCATTTCTTAACATCGCAACAACTTCGAATATATTCAACAATTCTTCACAAAATACAAGTCACTAGTACTGCCATGCAAACAATGTGGATTGGAAAGGAAAGATGAGAAGCTTCGATTGTCTATACTAGTCAAGCTTGGATCTAAGTGTAATGTCCCAAATTTTTCATTGGGTCATAATGGCCAAATCACATTTTCCATATTCATGAAATTTGTCAAAGGGATTCTAAATTCAAATAATTGCCAAGGAGGAAAATCGTTAGTTTCCTAGGTTGGGCGTGGAAGCTTTGAGATTTGGAATAAGGGGGATAATAAATGATGTTTATACATTAGAAGTGGACAAATATTTAATAATGTAGCTTATTAAATAAATGCAAGAAAAAATTGAAATGGCTATGGAGAATGGAGACACATGGAGACTATGGGGCCCACTCAAGCTAGAATTCATATGTTAAATGGCATCCTCCTCTTGTAATTTTGAATCTATGGGAAGCATAATGTTTTGAGATGGATTCTAAGGTTAATATACTTGTTCATATACTTCATAGGTAAAATTTGGGATGAATTGTAACTTACATGGGAGAGGAAGAGCCAAATGGGAGTTTCATGGACACTTGGCTAAAGTCCCCTTACATTTATGACATCTATGACACCAATGATGGAGATTCTATGACAGTTATGACACAAGTCAGATCTAAAGGCTGTCATACTAAAATACTAACATGTCAGGACTGAATAAAGCATCTTATAGGTCGAATTTGGGAGTTGGAGAAGGCCAAGACGCTCCTACTCAAATTTGGGAGAAGAGGGGTGGTGAAGAGAGAGGCCACATAGCATAGCATGAGAAGCCACACCAATTCGACTTGGATTTGGTTTATGGATGGATTTGGAACCTTAGAAGACCAATAATGTTTATAAAATACAGGGATCAGATGCTTTTTCTCATTTTTGAAATTGTCATTTGTGGATTGTGAGAGCTAGTGGATGACTAGTTTTCTTGCTTAAGCCAATTTCAAGGGTGAAAGATTCCCATCCTAGTTGGTGTTTGGAAAGGCCAATCAGGTATTTCATGTATTTTTAATGGAGTCTTATTTGCAATTGAAAGCTATAGGAATTTCATGGACACCTAAATATCATCTTGGTCTTCCATTCATCTCAAGTTTTCTCACCATATTTTAGCTCTGTGGAGTGAGGCGCACTTGGTGAGCTATTCATCTCTTTGAGGGAGCTTCTCTTGCTCCAGTATTTTATATTCTGATTTAAATTATCTGTTATTTAATTTAAGAAATATCCCAGGTCGAAAATCCAAGATATCTCATGTATTATTGTCCAATATTCAAGAAACAATGCCATTTCCCCGATACCTTGTTGTAAACTCTTGCAATCTTGATGGAATCGAATATATGTGTGCACCATTGATGATTTATGAATGAATGAACTATAATTAATGTATAATATGGGTTTCATGGTATGTAACTGATAATTTGTGGCCATTGGGTCGAATTTCAGAGCATCTGGGGCAAACTATGTGTCATTTCCCCAACGGTCCAAAACTAGTTTTTTTATATCTGATTGAAGGAAGTGATAACAACCATGGGAGTTCGATTGGTTCTAAATATGAGTCTCTGATAATGTATTCTACACATACAATTCTTCAATTTTATAATTTGAGTGATTTTATGAACAATTGGGAAGCCATTCCGGCAATTACCTGGGAGGGATTTGAGCCCCAAAATTCCTAGTAAATTCATCTATCTTATTTAGAATTTCATATAGACTTGCAGAACTGATTGGAGGATCATAATACATCCCTGAAAATAATAATTAAGTTATTATATCATTCATACACCTTCTATGAATATTTTGGAGCAATTTGGCTGATTTGGAGACCAAGACACTAAAACTAGTCAAGAGCCAAAATTGTGAAAAAATTGGAAAATTGGGCATTTTAATAAAATTCCAAAAAGGGGACATTATAGTGGTATCAGAGCATGATCTTGGCACCTGATTTGGTATGATATTTATTAGTACAATAATTCAGGGACCACCATTATATATTGAAACCCAAAAGTGCTTTTGTTGAAGAGGAAAAAAAAAGTAGGAGAAGGCAATTGTTTTGGAAACTATGATTAGGGATGAAAAGGGAACCTCATATGATGGTAAGGAGATAATAAAAATCATGGAGCCTATCCTTGAATACATGACCAAGAATATTATTAAAGGATTCGAATTGTTGGCTATCCAAAGTTGGGAAAAATATATTGATTTTAAGAAGACCAAGGGGAAAAATGGATCAGCTTGCTTGAAGGAGCAAAGGGAGGAGACCCATGAACCACCTAGTTTTGAAATAGGTGAAGTAAAAGAAGTAGTACATGAAGAGGATATGAATTCACTCCCAAATGACTTTTAAAAATATGAGGAAACATCACATGAGAAGGAATAAGAGTACCTTGAAACTATTGAATATCATTCTGAAACAAATTCTACTATGGACATGGACCAAAGAGCATCTACTGACGGATTCTTGAACTATGAAGGAGTACTTACTGATGGGTGCTCTCAACTCTATGTTGGTGACATATAAATCAAATTTCAAAATGTTTCTGCAATCCAAAACTCCAATAAACATGAAAATGAAGACCTTATAGCGGTTGAAGAAGAAACAAGATCATCTTCCCCATCACCACTTGAGCTTCATGAAGTTGTTCCAAGAAAGAAGGAAGAATATGAGGAGGTTCATTTTCAAGAGCCTCATTTTATTGAAGGGTCCTTAAAGATGAATTAAAAGAAGATCCAAGAGGCCCTTAGCTTACTCCATGACACTCAAGCATTGGTATCAAATTCTTGTTGGAGAGCTACTTTTTTGGAGGAGCCATCCTTCCTTGAAGACATGGATAAGATCCAAAGAGCAATGTGCAACATCAAAGGTAATTTCATGTATTTTCTTTTTGATAGAAAAAATGTCATTGAGCGTAGTGAATGGTTACATGAATCCTACTTGAATAATAATGAAGTTATTCATAAGCTCACAATTCAAAATGAGCAACTTCTTAAAAAGTTGCAAGACACTTGTTTTTCCTCCTATGTTTCAGATTGTCAAAATGGTAGATTGTTTGGAGGATTCTCATAACATGGTGGATCATGATAAATTTAGAAATTTGAATGTACATGATGTGTTTGAAGAATAACTTGAAGAGATCTAAACACTTGATGTGGTGGAAGAGGAACTTGAATTGTCTCTTCATGAAGGGTATGCAATTTTTAAAGAATAACATGATTCCTCTACATTGGAACCAATCTATGACAAAGGTTTCACACTCTTGAAGAAGCTACATAATCCTACCCCTATGGATCCTTCACATTATGACAAATTTTCACTTAATGATCATTTGGGTGAGTTGGTTCTTTCTCCTACATCCTACACTTCTAAATTTTGCAGCAGTCATCCTAATGAAGTATGGGTGAAAGGATTCTTTTTTATGGTGCCACATGAAGAGCATGGACATTCTATTTCTCCTTTTGATGATGGAATTATTAGAGCGCCATATTATTTACATTTTTAGTATCATCCTTGTTTACATTATGATTATACAAATCTACATGGGTGCACCTATGATGTTCTCTTGAGTCACTTGGAGACTCGTGGTTTTCCTTGCTCCTTTCCTAGTCTATTTGAAGTTGGAGGAACTTCATCCCACACTTGGTTGAAGAGTTATATGATTGAAGAACATTATTATTGGCAGAAACATCCTCTGATGTTACATGATGATATACATATTCATGAGTGTATTGATGAGACTTCTTTGAGCCACTTGAAGTCTTCATGTTTTCCTTGCTCCTTATTTTGTTCAGATTCTGGTGGAGGTTCTCCATTCACTTATTGGATGAAAGAATACATGGATGACTATATTGATGCACATTACATATCATTTGGATTGCATTCTCATTCACATTTGCAGCAGCATTCCTTGTTACTTTCTGATGATGCACATTTACATTGATGCACCTATGATATGCATTTGAGTCACTTGAAGATTCATGGTTTTTATTTCTCAACACTTGGTTCATTTGATGTTGGAGGAACTTCATCCAACACTAGGGTGAATAGACTTATGATAGGATAAATTTTTTGTTACCGGCCACATACATTGTTATATATTTATGATTCACTCATTCATGGATGTATGGGTAAGACTTCTTTGAGTCATTTGAAGTCTCGTTGTTTCTGTTGTTCACTAGTTGGTTCAAATTTGAGTGGAGATTCTTCATTCACTTCTTGGATGAAAGAATACATGGCTGAATATTTTGATGCATATCACTTCCTTTTGGAGCAGCATTATAGGACATGGGATACTCACCTATGTCATTGGAGCATATTTGATTGGTCACTTGAAGCATGTATGTACTTGGCAAATGGTAGTCTACTCACTGGGAGGTATAAGCACTTTTATGATTTCTTGGTGAGGCGCCTCTTTGATGTACATTATTATTATGTTTTTATATACTTTGATGATATATATTATGCACTCATGATGTTTGGAAGAATGCATACAAGAAAATTGGATCCAGGAATTCTCTTTCCAAAGGGTATGGGTTGGAGAGCACTCTTAATTGTTGTAGTGCAATGCAAGCAACGGGACCCTGGGATAGTTTTTAGTCCCATTGATTTCAAATTCTTTGGGAAACAATCAATATGGGAGATGGATTCCCCATTTAATAAGGTGATGTTAATCAGAGTAGTGCAGCAGAAATCATGGTGGTTCCTCTCTGAAATATTCATGGAATCTCAAAGTCTCAAGGTGGGCAGTTCAGTGGCAGCTTCAAAGAATCATACAGAAAGCATGTTCTTCAACAACCATGTTTGAAATTGCTTGAGAACAAGAAATATTGGGAAGGTAGGATTTTTAATGTCCCAAATTTTGCATTGGGTCACAATGGCCAAATCACATTTTCCATATTCATGAAATTTGTCAAAGGGATGCTAAAAGTCAAATAATTTCCAAGGAGGAAAATCACTAGTTTCTTAGGTTGGGGGTGGAAGCTTTGATATTTTGAATAAGGGGGATAATAAATGATGCTTAGACATTAGAAGAGGATAAATATTTAATAATGTAGCTTATTAAATAAATAAAAGAGAAAATTGAAATGGCTATGGAAAATGGAGACACGTGGAGATTATGGAGCCCACTCACGCTAGAATTCCTATGTTAAATGGCATCCTCCTCTTGTAATTTCAAATCTATGGGAAGGCTAATGTTTTGGGATGGATTATGAGTTTAATATACTTTTCCATATACTTCATATGTCAAATTTGGGATGAATTGTAAATTACATGGGAGAGGAAGAGCCAAATGAGAGTTTCATGGACACTTGGCTAGATTCCCCTTACATTTATGACATTTATGACACCAATGATGGAGATTTTATGACAGGTATGACACAAGTCAGATATGAAGGCTGAAATACTGAAATACTGACATGTCAGGACTAAATAGAGCATCTTAGATGTCAAATTTTGGAGTTGGAGAAGGCCAAGAGGCTCCTACTCAAACTTGGGAGAAGAGGAAAGGATAAGAGAGAGGCCACATGGCATAGCATGAGTAGCCACACCAATTTGACTTGGATTTGGTTTATGGGTGGATTTGGAACCTTAGAAGACCAATAATGTTTATAAAATATAGGTATCAGCCATGAGAGGAGGCTTTTTCTCATTTGTGAATTGTGAGAGCTAGGGGATGACTAGTTTTCTTGCTTAAGCCAATTTCGAGGGTGAAAGATTCCCATCCTAGTTGGTGTTTGAAAAGGCCACTCAGGTCTTTCATGGAGATTTAATGGAGTCTTATATATAGGTGAAAGCTATGGAAATTTCATGGACATCTCAATATCAGCTTGTTCTTCCATTCATCTCAAGTTTTCTCACCATATTTCAACTCTATGGAGTGAGGCTCACTTGGTGAGCTATTCATCTCTTTGAGGGAGCTTCTCTTGCTCCAGTATTTTGTATTCTAATGTAAATGATATGTTATTTAAGTTTAAAAATATCTCAAGTCGAAAATCCAAGATATCTCATGTATTATTGTCCAATATTGAAGAAACAGTGCCATTTCCCCGATACCTTGTTGTAAACTCTTGCAATCTTGATGGAATCAAGTATATGCGTGCACCATTGATGATTTATGAATGAATGAAATGTAATTAATGTCTATTATGGGTTTCATGGTCTGTAACTGATAATTTGTGGCCATTGGGTCGAATTTCATAGCATTTGGGACAAACTACTTCTCATTTCCCCAAGGGTCCAAAACTAGTTTTTTTATAATTGATTGAAGGAAGTGATAACAGCCATGGGAGTTCGATTGCTTCTGCATATGAATCTTTGTTAATATAGTCTACACATCCCCTGATTCAATTTGAGAATTTGAGTGAGTTTATGTACATTTGGGAATCCATTCCGACAATTACTCGGGAGGGATTTGAGCCCCAAAATTGCTAGTAAATTCATCTATCTTATTTAGAATTTGATATAGACTTGCACAACTGATTGGAGGAGCAGAATACATCCCTGAACATAATAATTAAGTTATTGTATCAGTGATACACCTTCTCTGAATATTTTGGAGCAATTGGGCTGATTTGGAGACTAAGACACTAAAACTAGTCAAGAGCCAAAATTGTGAAAAAATTGAAAATTTGGGCATTTTAATAAAATTCGAAAAAGGGGACATTACACTGAGAACTCTATCTTTGTCTCTACATTTCCATTCTGGAAGACATTCCTTCTCTAGATTCTTTTGTTGTGTCCTTAATACAAGAGAAAGATAAATTGGTTCAAATGAGAGTGATTCAAACCTCCAAGAATCAAGCACTCTTGATGACAGACTCAAACAATGTGCAAGCAAGAGGGAACCACAAAGGGAAGGATCCCAAAGCCACTAATTTGAAGCCATAGGAGAATCAAATATCTTCTGATGGAGCCTCGGGTTCAAAGAAAAAGAAGAAATTCAAGAATACTAAGTGTCCATACTGTATGAGAGGCTTTCATTAAGAAATCCAGTGCATGAAGAAGACAATCGACCAATAGAACACTCCTTGAACAGAACAATATTTCCTCCCACGTGATGTGGAAAAAGTAAACTCACAATTCTTAGAACATGTACAATAGGTATTCTTAAAACAATTCTCATAAGATTTTGATATGGATTTATGGTACTCATATAAAACTATTAAAAACAATAATGAAAATTTATATTTTTGATGTGTGATGTAGGTAATATTCTCATGTGTCTTTATAAATTCTAGGTGTTTTTCAACTATTGGTTTGTAAGATTAGCTAGGTCTAAAAATTAATTAAATAATATTTTACTATTTTAATTAATTAATTCGGTATGAGTTATCCTTGCATCTCTTTAAGTAATCTATTCATTGACTACGAGTTATTTTTTATATTGTTTTTTATAATTGTTTATTTCAAATTTTGAATCACTATCATAGAATCAATCTTGAAAGTACACTTGTTTTATCCTCTTCAATAGATGAAAAGACATAAATTATAGTCCACCCTAAACCTCAAATAAAAATTGCTATCAACATAATTATAAAAATGCTAAAAAAATAACACTTCCAAATTAAAAAAAAATGTTATTCTTAGCTAAATCTCTTATTCTCAATATCCTTTTACCAATGTGCATATTCAAATATCTTTTGAAATTCTCTATTATTGTAATGGCATCCATAACCATGTTTTACAATATATTAAAATATGTTTTACTAATACTTAATCCCAATGCTATGGTCTAGAATTGCTTGGAAAAATAAGCTCACAATTCATATGGTCTATAATTACTATGTTTTTTACTTTCCTAAATAACATGCTTATTTTTTTACCTTTCAAGTTACAAGAGGCGACCAGAAGTTTTGACCATAAGCCTAACATTTTTTGAATAAAAAATTTTGGAGGAAAACCTTACGTTAATGATAAAGTCTCAATTCATATGGTCATATGCTCTAGAATTGCTATTTTTTACTATTATTATTTTGACTTTCCTAAATAACATGCTTATTTTTTTCTAAAGAAAAAAATCGTAAATATTTTATTCACATTCAGCAGATGGCCCTCATAGTCCATTATACAAAATACAACTAAGAAGTTGTCATTTACAAAAAATTTGCCTCAGAAGGAGCATAAAATCCACAATCCATATCCAAAACTGATCCAACTGTAAAGTTATCATTACATACAATATATCATCATAAGATCATAATGTTCACCAAAAACTTTTCAGCAGAAAAGAAATCAAAATCCATGCAATAATTAAGTCTGATCGTAGCAGACTTATTTCATCATTCTTGATTAAATCAGGTCAGATCAACTGTGTCAGGTGATCAAAAGAAAAAGAAAAAAATCAGAGCAAAACTAGCATGCTAATGAAGTCTCATAAGTGTATGATAAGTCAATAGCTGATCAAAAAATCAGCAGCTAGAAATTGGCCAATTCCAAGCCATCCAATGAAGAAAAAAAAAACATATCCATATCCATTCAGTACCAAATAAGAAGAGGCCAAACAGCCTGCAAGTCAAGCTCTAAGAATGTTGCTTGAGATCACCAAATGCAAAAAGATGCATATCAATATCAGCCAAGGCATCATAGCAAGGGTAGAGCAATCCAGAAATGCCCAAGCATTTAACTCTCCAAAAGAACCAGCAATCTGTCAGATAAGATCAAAATACAAGTTGCCACCATCATTGCATAAAAAACAGTCCAACAAACTGCAAAGAACAGACAGCACACTGCAACATATTAGAAAACCTGAAAGGTTTCTATGGTTTCTGCCTCTCTCTGTTCACAAGTACTCCAAAAACCTTCAAGTATGCTGCCACCTGCTTTAGCCAAAGAATCTGCTTTGAAATTTATTTCCCTATAAATGTGTTTGAAAGACACATAATCAATACTGTCAGCTAAATAGTGAACATCTTGAAGAATCATGGCTAGTTCAAGATTTTGTAATCGATACTTACCAGATGCCCAATTTATAATTAACTGAGAATCCCCAAAAACTTGAATTTTATCCAATTTTTGCATCTGAGCCAGCCTAAGGAGAAGCTTAAGTGCACATAATTCTGCAAAATTATTAGTACTCAAGCCTAAACCTGCTTTGAAAGTAATATGATGCCTATCAGATATGAACAAGATACCTCCAGCTCCACAAATCATTGGATCCCCAGCTGCAGATCCATCAAAGTAACCCCATGCATAAGATTGATCAATTTCTTCCACAAAAATTGATCTGATAGAGACCACAGATAAAGGGTGAGGTAAATTCTTCAACATACCCAAACTATAGCTTGATATCTGTGCAGGAGTTGAGTCAAGATCCTCAAAGTAAGATCCATTTCTTGCTTTCCATATAAACCAGAGTACAATGATAGGTAAAGATTTGATAAGTATCACATCTGATAACAAACACCAGTTTTTAAAACAATCAGACAAGGAATCTCCATTCCAAAGATGATTAAGATTTAGATGATCCTCAATATTTGACCAAACAGATTAAGTAAATGGGCAGTCTACTGCAATATGAAAATTGGATTCACAGTTCTGTTTGCATAAAAAACACCTACCAGGACCTTCTCTACCTCTCAAGTAGAGAACATCCCAGGTCAATGCTTTACTAGAGAGAAGAAACCAACTAAATTTTTTTGTTTTTAGTGGACACTTCATCTTCCATAAGACCTTCCACCACCAGATCGATTCCACTTCTCTATTAATAAGTTCAGCATATCCCACTTTAGGAGAATACTTACATGTTTTAGATAAATGCCAGATGAGACAATCATCTGCATTAGAAAGTCTAACATGGCTAGACTTGAGAATGCCAGTATATCCATTCCAAGCAGCAATCTCAAGTGGGTCATTAAAACCCAAGGTGTCTGCAGATAACCATTCTTGTGACATTAAAACAGACATACCATGAATTCCAATATCAGAGAGAAACTGATAACCAGCCAAATGTAATCTATCTATCATAGGAATAGGAAGAGCATGTCTCCATTTACATCCAACCCACGGATCTAAACCAATACGAACACCATTTCCAGAACCAACCTTCCAAACCAGAAAATTCCCAATAAGATCAAAAGCCCAAAGGATAGCTTTCCAGCAGATTGAAATATTCTTTTTCTTTTTAACAGAAGATCTTATCCAATCCAGTTTATTCATTGGATAAATATATTTCTGAAAAGCTATCTTAACCCATAAACCCGAACCATGAATGATATCCCAGACCTTTTTTGCTGCAAGAGCCTTGGCAAATAAAACAGTGACCTTAAGTCCCCAACCACCCAAAGATTTAGGCAAAGCAAGAGACTTCCAAGATATCCAGGGTAAACCAAAGGAGTTCTGTTTACCAGCCCAAAGAAAGTTAAAGCAAAGCTTTCTGATTTTGTCTATGACACCCATAGGAACCCAAAAATGCATCCAATAGACTAGAATAGCCTTTAAAACAGCTTTAATCAATATCAGCTTTCCTCCTTTGGACAACCAACGGAAGCTCCAATTCTGAATCCTTTGTTCGACTTTAATAATCAGCTAATCCCAATCCCTAATAAGATATCTGCAGGGTTTAAGTTTAAACCCAAGGTACTTCATGCCAGTTTCAATTCTCGCAATAGGAAAATTGAAGATGTTCTGTAATGTAATAACTTCAGAATCTTCCAAACAGGAGAAATATAATGATGATTTATTATTGTTAATTTGCATCCCAGATGCCTTACAGAAATGCATTAAAATCTCATAGAGAGTAGAGAGAGATTGTTCAGAACCATCATTAACCATGACAATGTCATCCACAAAGAGAACATGAGTTAATACAATTTCATTACCAAAGGATAAACCATGATAAGTCTCACTGAGTGTAGCATGAAGAATAGCCCTCCCAAGGCCTTCAACCACAATAAGAAACAGAAGTGGTGCTAATGGACACCCCTGTTTGAGTCCCCTACCAGATTTGAAAAAATTAGTAGCAACATCATTGATGATCAAAGAGAATGAGACAGATGAAAGACTGCTCATAACCCACGCTATAAAGTTCCCAACGAAACCCATTTTTGCAAGAATAACCCGAAGATAAATCCAGCTGACTCGGTCATATGCTTTAGATAGATCGATCTTAATCATGACAGCTTTTAAGGATTTAACATGCATAGAATGCATACCCTCCTGAATGACACCTACCGCAT
>LPNX010056338.1:39298-62332 GCA_001517045.1 Pseudotsuga menziesii
AAGCTAATTTTAATTGAATTACACTTCTTCTTCATACTCTGTTATAGAAAAGGCCTCTCGACACTTCTAGAAAATAAAATCAGAAACAATGACAGTGATAATCTACAGCAGTTCATCCAATAAGAAAACCACCATTGATTCTGACGGTCTAGATTCTAACAAATAGCCGCCAACCATAAGAAAACCATCTCGGCGGAAGCATTATTCAGGATCTTAAAACCACCACCCCCCGTAAGCATAATATTGACAGCTTTACACAGGATGTAATCAATAGCCGCCTCGAAGAACAAAACCACCACGGTAAACATATGTTGACCTTAATAATTTCACAATTACCTTCACAAAACCACCGACGCGCTAGTACGATATTGACTTTCAGTATAAATCGATAGCCGCCTCCAATACCGCCGCGATATAAGCATTATTTTAACCTTGAGATAATAGTCAGACATATAATAAAAAACTGAAACTTATAAAATTATAAAATTTAGACAAATTAAGGTAGTACGTAGTGATGGAATTCGACGGGTAAATGCATAGAGACCGTCAAAATTTGGCTTAGAATGCAGAAAACGTTTTAGATTTTGATTATTATCGGCAATTTTGACGGGTGTCCGCCATAATAATACGTAATACGTACATATGTATTTTGAGCTTCAAAGAATCACGTTTCCCTTTCTATCATCTATGTCGACAAAAATTTTGGTTGACAAAATGATTTCTGGATTAAAATGTCGCATTGACCCCGTTACTGACTTATAGAGACGTGCAGCGCCAACACCTGATTCAATTATTAGTTGTTAGAAGTTAACATCAGTTTGTCTCATCGTTCTTCAAAGATTCGATTATTAGTTCTTAGAAGTTAACAACAGTTTTTTTGAGGCGAACGTGACTAATATGATTTTGTTACATAAATTATTTTATTTTTCCGTAAGTGATTTAGATATGTCATCAATATCAATATATCAATATGTGGTCATTTAATGTTGCTTTAGAGTTTTTTTTGTATAAAGTTGAATCTCAAGCTACTTGAGATCTAACAATTTGCAATAACTCTCTCACAGTAATTCTGCTATAGTATTAAATAGATTACCATAAGCTAAATAATTTTAGCCATTCAAATATAAGTCTTTAAATTCAAAGTAGTGACCATAAATGGGTAAATACTTTTTTAACCAAAAGATTCAAATTATATTGTGATTTATCAAGCAAGCGTATGTGCAGTAAAAAATTAATATTTAGCTATCAAATTAGGCAAAATCAGGTCCACTAATACGAAAATTCGGAAATTCTTCCATTCAGCTAATTATAAGACTTAATTCACTTTGATCTTGGATCGTATTCTCACAGCCACACTTAGCGAACGCTCTTGGCTCCTAAGGGCGACGTGCGGCACCGTATAGAAACGTGATAGAAACCTTCCAAGGGCTTGGCCAAATTGGTGTACTCTAACAGACTATGCCTAACCAACCTGTAGAAATTGTCTTTTAAACACTTTAACTCTTTAACAATTTACTTAGCCTTGCCGACATAATTTAACTTAGTCAAAAACAAGAAAACGCAGCACCAAGTAAAAATACACAGAGATTAAAGATGTCGGGTTGCCCAACTAGAAGAGCCCTCTTAATTTTATTAAAAACGGAATAGAGTTTACATCAATGGAGTTGCCCAAGGAAGAGCTCCTGGTGCACGCCCAACCAGCTGCTACACCCAAGAAATACAAGAGATTACAAAAGTAAAAAGACTATCTCTTTGCCAAAGATGCCCAGCCTCCTTTGATGCTCCTCCGCAAGTGTGCAGAACTCTGTGACTTTCTGATATGCTACTCTCTTTGATCACTTCTTGACCAATTGCTTGATGATGAAATGACTTAACACTTCGTTTACTTATAGGCTTCATCGTTTGGAAGAGTGCCCCCTTTAAGTGGAGTTTCCCTCTTACTTTCCCCTCAATCCACCTCTTGTTGGCTTGCCAAGTCACCTCCAATCCGCACTTGCCTTTGTTTCTTTATTGACGCACCCCTATGCAAACACATCAAGGGTCGCACGCCCACACCAAAGGTGGGTCGCGCGCCCGCCTTCACTACCGGAGCTCCCACGTGCCAGAACGCCCGTTTGTCACATGCGTGCACTCGGGCACCTTCCCTTGTCAACGCCACCTTTGTCGATTTCGCACTTTACCGTCACACGCAATTTCGAGCACCTTCACCATGTTAACCCCCCTTCGTCTCGCACGTGTGCCCGTCTTGTCGAAACGCTTTTCCAAGGGACGTTGTTAAGTGTGCCCAACGCACATGTTGCCAACGTGCTCCTTGGGAGCACTTGCTTTCACAACTGTCTACCTTGCCAACGCGCGCCACACTCTCGGTTTCACCGGTGGTGAGTGTGGGCACTTACCTTTACCTTGTGGGAGTGCACCCTCTTAGCCCACATGTTGTTGAACGGTTAAGTCTTCGTCGCCTTGCCCATGAGGGCGCCCAAACCATGCATTTGGGCAAGTGTGCTAACACTTAAGGTGTCATGAAAAACATGGCCGTGACAGCCTCCCCCACTTAAACTTGTTGTCATCCCGACAATGTCGACTGCTGCAACACTCTACATGAAATCAAGTCATACCCACTGCAACATCTGAACTATTCATAGTATGTCCATAGTAATGCTTCTTGACCACCTACTTTCAACCTGTAATCCATTCCTTCCTTCCTACTTCTGTTTGTTGTCGACCTCATGGAAAAACCGGTTAGGTAGCTAATCCAACCATGTGCTTATCACTTGAGACAAACTTCATCATTCTTGAATCATGTTTCCAGTGTTGCCTTTTCAGTGTCCTCAAGCCTCTTGCACTTTACCTTGGCGAAAAATTGTCTTTAGGCCACCTTTCCAAAAGTGCTTAGGGCTTCACCGTTGTCGCCAATGACAGTGATCCCAAGTGCTGCTAAATCACGTGAAAATACATGGGCGGTGCCATAGGCCACCGTTTCCCATATCTTTTTCACAAAACTGCTCAAACGCATCCCTGGCTGCATCATTTCTGGCACTTAACTCTTTTAACCGAGCCCAATATTGTCCAAACCTGCACCATCAGCCATCCAAGTGCTCATATCAACAACAACTTCTGTGATGTCATGAGAGCCAACAGAAGACACCATCTTTGTCTTTGTTTGTTGCGATCGTTTCTTAGCCTGCCTCTTGGATCCTTTACTTCACCCTTCAAATAGCTTGCCTACCTTGTCCTCACACATTTCAGTGTTCCTTGACTCCTCCAGACATGCCAACGTTTTCTTCTCTTGAAGAATTCTCAACGTAGCCACGGCTTCTTTAGCCATGATTTCCTTAGCCACTTCTTCACTTATCGGTTCCAACAACCGCTTGCTCTCCAAGTGAGCAAGTACTGCATCAACTTCATTTGGTTGGCAACCGATCTCATGTCAAATACATTTCTGGAATTCCTATGGCATGGATGCAAAATGCCAATATGTCCTCCGCATCACGTGGTGCATCAACTTTGCTAGTGTTTCCTCCATCCAAGGATTCTTTCAAAACCTGTGTTTCCTCTGAAACCTGTGAAACTTAATTTTCTTCCAAAACCTATGTTTCATCCAACACATCCTCGTGTGACTCCACCTCAAGGTTCTCCTTAACCAAAGTGTCATCGGCTTGGCTGCTAAGCGACATCTCCAACATTCCTTCATTAGAAACCTTCGCACATGGTGTTGGGGAAACTAATTGTTTCCTCCCATGCTGCTGTGAAGTGATCTCTGAAATGCACAAGCCATCAATCTCCTCACTGAAAGAAACCATGCATTTTTCTGACGCTGCTAACCTTCCTGCTGCGGATAGATCAGCCTGCACTGTTACGCTTCGCTTTCTCTTCTCTATCGAAACTGTCTTCTTCCCTATGATGTGTCGAGGCAAGTGTTTGTACATACTTGGGTCTTCGAACATCTGTATTGAAGTCACCCGTGGTCTACGTCCCAACTTTCTCTTTTGATTCATAGGCAAGCTCCATGTCTCGGACTCTCCTAAGAACACCAACCATCTTGCATGCGGAATTGGCACTACCTTGGCGAACTGAAGAAAGTCTTGTCCCAAGATCATTGAATGATCATCCAATGGAACAAATTTCAAATCCATGTTGTCATGCCATCTTCCAACTCTGATAGGGGTTGCGTTTATCTTTCCTGTCACATCTCTTACCACATAGTTCATTGCCTTGAACTTGGATCGACTAAACTCCATACCGTTGTGAAGAGATCCCACAGTCCTACTGCTCACCAAGTTGTGAGTAGCAGCTGTGTCAACCAATGCAGAAAATTTTAGGCCACTCATCGTTGTTTCTACAAAGTCCAAACCATGTTTCCATCCTTGCAGCTCTGCATCATGAACCTTTTCCATTTTTCTAAGGCAAGCTTCAAATGCCTTCACTGTTTAAAAAAACCTTGTCAGAATATGCCTCTTGCACTTGCATTTTTGTCAACCATGCTATAAAGTTCTCCTCCGCAACCGGTACATCCCTAAACAGACAATCCCTTGCATAGTGGTCCTCTGCACATATGAAGCATGCAACCTTCTTCTTCCTTGACGATTCTAGTTTTTCTTGTCTCAGCCCTCCCTGCGAGCATCTTGACTTAGCTTTCGATTTCATTTTGTTCTTGCTCCAAGCTTCCTGCGACTGTCATTCTTCTTGCTCCCTTAGAAGCATTTCCTCAAGAACCTGTCCCACATCTCGAAGACTATCAGTCGTCTCTTCCAACGCATCTGCTGATTTTTTCAATGCTTTTCACAAGCGTTCGCAACCTGCCATGATTGCAACCGGGTCAAGGGTATGTTTTCCAACCAAAACACTTTTTCGTGTTTCTCCAAGTCGTTCCAACACTTGTAGAAATTTCTGAAGGAGTGTGTCTTTTCTGACGAACTGTCCCATCTTGTCGACTTCAACACCTTTATGTGCTGCGGTTTCACAGACTTCTAGCCACCTGCTGAAATATACCTTGGCGTCAAACTACCACCTAGAACCTTTCTAAGTGATGCTATTCCGAGCGCACCCTCCTTGGCAGACCTTCGTTTCACGGTTGTCGCACTCCCACTGAGCACGCAACTTTCCTTAACTATTTGCCAAAACGTGTGTTTTCCAAACGCACCTTTGTTTATGAGCACACACTGCAACCAAAGTGCACGTCGTTTCACTGCGGAACGCACCCTGCTGGGCACACTTTTGTTTTTTAGCGTACTTCAAAAATTGGTGCCCTTCGTTTTTATGTCGAATGCACCTCATTGTGCTACTACGACACCTGAGTGCATGCCTCTGCTTAAATGCATGTATTAACTACAGTGGAGCGCGCGTTTTCTGCTGGAGCGCTCTTCTTCCTGAGCGCGCAGCTCTCCTACTGAGAAGCGCTCATCTCTCTAAGCGTGTGACTTAAATGTGGAGCGCGCATTCTGGGGAGCTCTCTCCTGTGGAGTGCTCGTCTCTTTGAGCGCACAACTCTTCCGCTGTGGAGTGCACAATTACCAGCGCGTTGTCTTGTGAGTGCTTATCCTGCGGAGCGTTTAACGGAGCGTCTGATAGCAGAGAATACGAGATTCGATGCACTTTCGGATCCAGAGCGCTCATCGGTGCAGCACGCCTCTGTGGAGCATGCGCGGCTACGGTGCGCTGCCTGCATAACGCCCACCTGCGGCACGTTCTGTCTGGGGTGCTCGCCTCCTTGCAAAGCGCTAGTCTTCGAAGTGTCTGAGTTATAATGCACTTGTTCTGCGGAGTGCCCGAGCTACGAAACACTCGTTTGAGCCTGTGGAGTGCTTGTTTTGCTAAGCGCTTGTTCTAATCCTGTAGAACGCTCGTCCAGCGGAGTGCCCGAACCTGCGGAGCACTTTACTCCTGAGCGTGACACCTTTTCAGCAATCTTCAACTACTCTGATACCACCTATCATGACCACACTTAGCGATTGCTCTTGGCTCCTAAGACCGATGTGTGTCACCATCTAGAAACCTTCCAAGGGCTTAGCCAACTTGGTGTACTCTAATGGACTACACCTAACCAACCTACAAAAATCGTCTTTTTAACACTTTAACTCTTCAACAGTTTACTTAGTATTCATTATCCTTGCCGACACAATTTAACTTAGCAAAAAAAAAAAAATGCGACACCAAGTAAAAATGCATAGAGATTAAAGATGTGGGGTTGCCCAACTAGCAGAGCCCTCTTAACTTTATTAAAAATGAAACAAAGTTTACATCAATGGAGTTTCCTAAGGCAGAGCTCCTGGTGCACGCCCAACCAACTGCTACACCCAAAAAATATAAGAGATTACAAAAGTAAAAAGACTCTCTCTTTCAGCCTCTCCTGCTGCTCCTCCACGAGTGTGCAAACCTCTGTGACCTTTTGTTCTACTGCTCCCTTTGATCACTTCTTGACCAATTGCTTGATGATAAAATGACTTAACACTTCGTTTACTTATAGGATTCTGTAGAAATAATAGATCAATGCTATGAGCAATGATGCTAAGAAGAAGCGTAGGAAATAGATCTTGCTACTAAGAATTCTCACAAGCATACACAGGAAAAATAGAGAGAAGAAAAAAGACTAAATCACATGAATGAAGAGATGAATATTGGTGTGTATCCTTCCATTGAATAATGATGAATAATAGTGCACATAAATAGTACATCCCTCATAGGAAAATCAAGTTGTATGGAGACAACTCACAAAGCTCAAAAAGGCTGACTTACCAAAATATAACAAACCTTCATAGGTGGCTAAAGCACTTCCCAAATCTATCAAGGACCTCACGACTTGGAAAAATCATGAGTGAGTTTTCAAGCAGATGGAAAAAAAATTCTAATCCTAGAAAATGGAGGAAAAGTCATGAAAGATGGGTTGGCAACAAAAGCACCCAGTTTCCTAGTTTGACTAGCTTTACCTTACCCACAGAAAAGCAGAAAAAGCAGAATAGAGTAGAATTTGCTATAAAGTGTTGTATACTAATTCTGGATGGTAAAAGGTTGTCAATATCAACGCATAATTAGAAATAAATCATTCCTAGGATATAGATGGCATGTATTGAATTTAAGGTGCAAGTGGATGCCAACTAATTAAGCTAGTGGGTGAATAATTAATCAAATAATGATTACTTATTTATCCTAATTTATGAGTGGGTTTAATATATTCCAATAGCTTCATCGTTTGGAAGAAAGCCCCCTCTAAGTGGAGTTTCCTTCTTACTTGCCACTCAAGCCACCTCTTGTCGGCTTGCCAAGTCACCTCCAATATGCACTTGCCTTTGTTTCTTTGTTGACATGCCCCCATGAAAATGCATCAAGGGTCGCATGCCCACACCAAGGGTGGGTCGTGCGCCCGCCTTCACTGCCGGAGCACCCACTTGTCGGAACGCTCGTTTTCAGCGCGCGCGCACTCAGGCGCCTTCCCTCTTCGACGCCACCTTTGTCGTTGTCGCACTCTATCGTCACATGCACTCTAGAGGGCCTTCACCATGTTGACGCCCCTTCGAAATGCATGCTTGTCTGTCTTGCCAAAACGCTCTTCCAAGTCACGTTGCTAAGTGTACCCAACGCACATGTTGCCAATATGCTCCTTGGAATCGCTTGCTTTCGCAATCGTCTACCTTGCCAACGGGCGCCACACTCCTAGTTCTGTCGGTGTCGAGTGTGGGAACTTACCTTGACCTTGTGGGAGCACACCCTCTTGGCCCGCATGTTGTCAAACGGTTAAATCTTTGCCGCCTTGCCCATGAGGGTGCCCAAACCATGCCTTTGGGAAAGTGTACTAACACTTAAGGTGTCATGAAAAATGTAGTCATGACACATGTACTTCTAGAGCAGACACTTTTGGGAAAAAAATCACTTTTTCTAAATTTGAATTCAAATTGGGTAACTATACTATAAATGATGATTTATGTTTTCTGAATTCTATTTATGTAGTGAATATCATTTATGTTTTGTGAATTGTTTTTATTTATTGAATTATTAAGTTAGAGGTATTAAAATATAAAGTTTTCTATGTCATTTTTAATATAGTTTTAGAACACTTTTATTTGGAAAATAAATTTTGCAATGAAATCATTGTTTAATAGTTGTATTTTACAAAATTGTTTATGTTTATTTTTATTTTTTTTTATCTATTCTCTTATCATTTAGTTTATTTGATAATTAGCATAGATTCATTTAAACAAGGATTATTCAAGTATTAATATGGATCCAATATTTTGAGGTGTAAATTTTTTTATCTTATCATGTCCATAAAAATTTTACACCTTAAGAAATTTGATCCATCTTTGTGCTTGATAGACCCATGTTTAAGATGGATCTATTATCCCCCTATATTTGGTACAACACCTTGCTATACTCTCTCTGCAACAAATCCTGATTATCATGGATCAAAGGAATTAGAGACAAAGTTTATTTTATCTAATCTTGGTTTGAGTGGGAGCTAGGGAAGAAGGAAATATTGTTGCAAGGAAATTGCTAGCATGTCTAGATTAGAAATGGAGAAGTTTAATGGCATTAATTTTGACTTGTCAAATATCAAAATGGAGGATGTTCTCATAGATAAAGTTCTTGTTAGAACGAATTATTAATTAGGAGTTTGCTTTGGGTTTGTTAGGTTGTTTGATATTGTTGAGAGATTCCTGCAATTTCTCTTGCCAAATTTAGAATCGGGTTGGATCTCATAAATCACTATATAATTGTATCAAGTTCGAGGATAATAAAATATGTATGAAGTGTTGGTTATTCATTCATTAGCTATGAGTTATCTATCCATCGCTACCACTTATACATTCATAAACTACCAGTTATTTTTTATATTCTTTTTTATATAATTGTTTATTTTGAATTTTGAACAACTACCATAAAATCAATCTCGATAGTATGTACTTGCCTCATTTTCTTTCGTAAATGAAAAAGCATAAGTCCTAATCCACCCCAAATCTCAAATAAAAACACAAATACTAGAAAAATAACACTTCCAAATTAAAAAAAAATAATATCCTTAACTATATCTCTTATTATCAACATCCTTTTAACCCATGTGCATGTTCAAATATCTTTTTGAATTCCCAATTATTGTAACTTCATCCATAACCATGTTTTATGATATATGAAAATAATTTTTACTATTACTTGGAATTGCTATGGTCTAGAATCAATCCCAATCCCAATGCTATTGGGAATGCTATGGTCTAGAATTGATTGGAAAAGTAAACTCGCAATGAATCTTAGAACATGTACAATAAAGATAAACTTACAACATGTACATAGGTATACTAAAAACCATTCCATGCATTAGAGTCAAGAACATTTTGATACGGATTTTCATATAAAACTAAAAACAATAACGAAACTTTATACTTTTTGATGTGTGATGTAGGTAATATTCTTATGTGTCTTTATAAGTTCTCAGTATTTTTTAATCATAGGCTTGTAAGATTGGTTATGTTTAATTAATTACATGATATGAATATTATGGAATTTGCTATCTTTAATGGTAAGTGTTCATTAAAATTTAAATAGTTGTGAAGGTTTTAATAGAATAGAGTCCTTAATCTTGTCTAAAATATGTTAAAACGATCATAATAACAAAGAGTAAAGGATGGAAGGCATTCTTGAGTGTTATATTTAAGTTTAATTGCTTATACATTCATAATATACTAATAAGAAATAAATTTAGAAAGGGCATGACTCCTTGATGTTATTAGTAGTAATGGTATGTATACGTGAAAATTGGGATGGAGTGTAAACTTGGTTGTAATCTCCTTTTATAATTTGAGGAAAGAATATAACCTATGAATGCAAGAGGGAAGAAGAGAGTAGCCACTATGATTGTGCTAGTTTATGCCAAAATACTCATATATTGTAAACGTATTTGAAGAGTTAAGAAGTGATGTAAATCTAATAAATTAACATTTGTAAGTTTACATTGCAGTCTATGTGAAAGAGACTTTAAGGAAAAGAAAATTGAATTGAGGTAGTAACTATTGCAGATTTGTAATCTTCTTGTTGGATAAAATAATAAAAACATTTACAAATTTTGGTGGATGTAGCCCCAAGATTGGGGTAAACCAAGTATATCGATGTCTCTTTCTTCCATTTGTTTCTTACATGTTTTATTTCTGCAATTTGAACCAATAAGAAGCTTATGTTTGTGTCTTGGCACCCCTCTTATATTTGTACTTTATGTGTTTTTAATATTGCAAATTCCTCCTTTTTAAAAACAATTATATTTCCTTTAATTGTACATAATGATTGTATTTGGATATGTAATCTCTAATTATACAATATGACTTTGTATACAATAAGCATATGATTACTATTAATGAAAGAGGCCATGAAATATTTCGAGATAAAAAGCATGTAGTTGAGTATATTTTGTATGTAAACTTTCTTAGAATATTTATTATCCTGTATGGAAAAGAATGCATTTTCACAATAGTATGGTTGTAGCTATTATATGATAAAGGTCTCAAAAAGAAAGTAGTAGAAACAATTTTACCAGAGTATAATAACCATATTGCATAAGAAATAAAGTTCATTAGTAAAAGGATTTGGATAAGTGATTTGAATAACATATTTTATACTTCAGAATGTTTATTTGATGGAAGGAATTTGATATAGTTATTTAAACTAATAAATTATAGTTATATTAAAGTAAATACACTTAATTACAATTAAGTGTTGAGAAAATTAGGATAGTTTGGTTCACCTTAGTGCATACCTTAATGAATAAGCTTTTATATCTAAGATGACTTCTTGATTATTGATTATATTATAATGTCATATAATCATTGAGAATAACATTTTAGTCTTTGAGATGAAGGAAAATCCAAACAAATAAGTAAAAAGGGTTACCGGATATCTTTTTGAGGAATTGAGTTTGTTTTATATATATATTTAAAATTTATTTTCAATATTTAAAATTAGCTCTACATTGAATTACACTTCTCCTTCGTACTCTGCTATAAAAAAGGCCTTTAGACAATTCTTGAAAATAAAATCAGAAACCATCCAGAAGTACTCTGCTATAAAAAAAGGCCTTTTGGACAATTCTAGAAAATAAAATCAGAAACAATCCAGAAAATATAATCAGAAACAATGACAGTAATAGGGTTTCAGACACTGTATTTGAAAAAACGGTTCCAGAAAGGAAACATAAACATAAGTAACTGCAATCTCTAACAGGATTCATATTACTGTTCAATTTCTTAGACAGCCATCCTGTGCACTTTAACTGATTTGATCAGTGGTAGCAAGATTCAAAACCAACTCTGAACAACGAATGATTGTTGCCTTGTTTAAATCTCAAACCCACCATTAATTCTCACGATCTAGATTCTAACAAATAGCTGCCAACCATAAGAAAACCATCTCCGCGTAAGCATTATTCAGGATCTTAAAACCACCACCGCGTAAGCATAATATTAACATACACAGCATGTAACCAATAGCCGCCTCGAAGAACAAAACCAACAAAACCATCACTGTAAGCATATGTTGACCTTAATAATTTCACAATTACCTTAACAAAATCATCGAGCCCCTTATATACTGGACAGACTTTCCCGATATTGACTCTCCCGCTCCTTCAATACCACCGTGACCTAAGTATTATTTTAACCTTGAGATCAGTTTAACCAATAGTCAGACATATAATAAAAAAACTGAAACTTATAAAAGATTAGACAAATTAAGGTAGTTCGTACAGATGTATTTTGAGCTTCAAAGAATCACGTTTCCCTTTTTATCATCTATGTCGACATAAATTTTGGTTGACAAAATTATCTCTGGATTAAGATGTCTATAGAGATGTGCAGCCGCAACACGTGATTCAATCATTAGTTGCTAGAAGTTAACAACAGTTTGTCTCCTCGTTCTTCAAAGGCTGAGGCGAACGTAAGTAATATGATTTTGTTTTCTGTAACACTCATGATTTTGATTTTGTTTTCTGTAAGTATGATCCTGATAGTTATCATTATCAATATGTCCCAGCTTATTTATTGTTGCTTCAGAGTTGTTGTGTACAGTTGGATTTCAAGTTACTTGATATCTAACAATTTGCAACAACTCTCTCACAACAATTCTGCTAAAACATTAAATAGACTACCAAAAGCTAAATAATTTTAGCCATCCAATTATAAACCTTCAAATTCAAAGTAGTAACCTGAATGGGAAAATACTTTTTAACCAAACTATTTAAATTATATTGTGATTTATCCAGCAAGATGATGGATGTGTATGTGGAGAAAGAGGTGTAAATAGAATAATTATCTTAAGAAGAATAATCATCTTGATGATGATGATTATGGTTAACTTTCATTAACACCAAACTTTGGTTTATCCGACCTAAAGAAATGAATTACTTAGTTTGTTTTAAAATTGTATTCCTATGCTCTAAGAAGAGTTCACTATAATTTTGGCATGTTAAAATGCTAGGAAGGTAGGTATTACAACAAAGATTATGAAACTGAGATCTAATTTGGGTGTACGCATGGTACTTTAAGAGGAAGTGATTTTCATCTTCAATGTTCATATTCTCACAGAGATAGCAAATCATTTTCATTCATGGTTTTTTAAGAACTTCCCAAGAACCAGTTTCACTATGAAGCCCCTCACAGTTCGTTCTTATCTTAAAAATGTTTACTAAAAAATAGCTAACAAATTAAGCAAAATCAAGTTCACTAATACCAAAATTCTTCCATTCCGCTAATTATAAGACTAAAATTCAGTGAGATCTTGGATCAAATACTTCTGGAACAGACACTTTTGGGAAAAAAAATCACTCTTTGTCTAAATTTGAATTCAAACTCGGTAACTATACTATAATGATGATTTATGTTTTGTGAATTGTGTTTATTTATTGAATATCATTTATATTTTGTGAATTGTGTTTATTCATTGAATTATTAAGTTAGAGGTATTAAAATATAAAGTATTCTAAGTCATTCTTAATATAGTTTTGGAATAATTTTATTTGGGAAATCAATTTTGTAATGAAATCATTGTTTAATTGTTTAATGGTTGTATTTTATAAAATTGTTTATATTTATTTAGTTTTTTTATCTTTTTTATTATTATTTGATAATCAACATAGATTTATTTAAACATAAATTTATCAATCATTAAGGATTCCATTTTTTGAGGTGTAAATTTTTTATCTTAAATTTTTGTACATGTTAATAAAAATTTACACCTCAAGAAATTTGAGTGCTTGATAGACCTCTGTTTAAGATGGATCTATTGTCCCGATCTATTGTCCCCCTATTTGGTTGTACAATACCTAGCTACTTTGTGTTCAACATAGCCTTTTTATCATGGATCCAAGAAATTAGAGACAAAATTTATTTTATCTAATTTTGGTTTGAGTGGGAGCTTGGGAAGGAGGAAAGACAATTGGGAGCATGTCTAGATTAGAAATGGAGAAGATTAATGGCACTAATTTTGAGTTGTCAAAGCTCAAAATAGAGTATGTGCTCATAGATCAAGATCTTGTTAGAATTAATGATTAATTAGGAGTTTGTTTTGGGTTTGTTAGGTTGTTTGATATTGTTGAGAGATTCCTGCAATTTCTCTTGTCAAATTTAGAAGAATAAGGGGGATAATAAATGATGTTTAGACATTAGAAGAGGATAAATATTTAATAATGCAGCTTATTAAACAAATACAAGAGAAAATTGAAATGGATATGGAGGATGGAGACACATGGAGACTATGGGGCCCACTCAAGCTAGAATTCCTATGTTAAATGGCATCCTCCTCTTGTAATTTTGAATCTAGGGGAATCCTAATGTTTTGGGATGGATTATGAGGTTAATATACTTGTCCATATACTTCATAGGTATAATTTGGGATGAATTGTAACTTACATGGGAGAGGAAGAGCCAAATGGGAGTTTCATGGACACTTGGCTAGATTCCCCTTACATTTATGACATCTATGACACCAATGATGGAGATTCTATGACAGTTATGACATAATTCAAATCTGAAGGCTGGCATACTAACATCACAAGACTTAGTAGAGCATATTAGAGGTCAAATTTGGGAGTTGGAGAAGGCCAAGAGGCTCCTACTCAAATTTGGGAGAAGAGGGAAGGTGAAGAGAGAGGCCACATGGCATAGCATGAGCAACCACACCAATTCGACTTGGCCTTGATTTATGGATGGATTTGGAACCTTAGAAGACCAATAATGTTTATAAAATACAGGGATCAACCATGAGAAGACGATTTTTCTCATTTGTGAAATTGTCATTTATGAATTGCGAGAGCTAGTGGATGACTAGTTGTCTTGCTTAAGCCAATTTTGAGGGTGAAAGATTCCCATCCTAGTTGGTGTTTGGAATGCCACTCGGGTCTTTCATGGAGATTTAATGGAGTCTTATTTACAGGTGCAAGCTACAAGAATTTCATGGACATCTCAATATCATCTTTTTCTTCCATTCATCTCAAGTTTTCTCACCATGTTTCAGCTTTATGAAGTGAGGCGCACTTGGTGAGCTAGTCATCTCTTTGAGGGAGCTTCTCTTGCTCCAGTATTTTGTATTATGATGTAAATGCTCTGTTATTTAAGTTCATAAATATCTCAGGTCTAAAATCCAAGATATCTCATGTATTATTATCCAATATTGAAGAAACAGTTACATTTCCCCAATACCTTGTTGTAAACTCTTGCAATCTTGATGGAATCAAATTTATGTGTGCACCATTGACAATTTATGAATGAATGAACTGTAATTAATGTCTACTATGGGTTTCATAGTCTGTAACTGAGAATTTGTGGCCATTGGGTTGAATTTCATAGCATTTGGGGCAAACTACGTCTCATTTCCCCAAGGGTCCAAAACTAGTTTTTTTATATCTGAGTGAAGGAAGTGATAACAACCATGGGAGTTCGATTGGTTTTGCATATGAGTCTCTGATAATATATTCTACACATCCCCTGCTTCAATTTGAAAATTTGAGTGAGTTTATGTACATTTGAGAAGCCATTCCGGCAATTACCTCGGAGGGATTTGAGCCCCAAAATTGCTAGTAAATTCATCTATCTTATTCAGAATTCGATATAGACTTGCAGAACTAATTGGAGGAGCATAATACATCCTTGAACATAATAATTAAGTTATTATATCAGTCATACACCTTCTCTAAATATTTTGGAGCAATTGGGCTAATTTGGACACCAAGACACTAAAACTAGTCAAGAGCCAAAATTGTGAAAAAATTGGAAAATTGGGCATTTTAATAAAATTCCAAAAATGGGACATTACACTGAGAACTTTGTCTTTGTCTCTACATTCCATTCCGGAAGAGATTCCTTCTCTAGATTCTTTTGTTGAGTCCTTAATACGAGAGAAAGATAAACTGGTTCAAATGGGAGTGATTCAAACCTCCAAGAATCAAGCACTCTTGATGAGAGAGTCAAACAATGTGCAAGCAAGAGGGAGGCACAAAGGGAAGGATCCCAAAGCCATTGATTTGAAGCCATAGGAAAATCAAAGATCTTCTGCTGGAGCCTCGGGTTCCAAGAAAAAGAAGAAATTCATAATACTAAGTGTCCATACTGTATGAGAGGCTTTCATCCAGAAATCCAGTGCATGAAGAAGACAATCGACCAATAGAACACTCCTTGAACAGAACAATATTTCCTCCCACGTGATGTGGAAAAAGTAAACTCACAATTCTTAGAACATGTACAATAGGTATTCTTAAAACAATTCTCATAACATTTTGATATGGATTTATGGTACTCATATAAAACTAAAAACAATAATGAAAATTCATATTTTTTAACATTCTCATGTGTCTTTATAAATTCTAGGTGTTTTTCAACTACGGGTTTGTAAGATTAGCTAGGTCTAAAAATTAATTAAATAATATTTTACTATTTTAATTAATTAATTCGGTATGAGTTATTCTTGCATCTCTATGAGTAATCTATTCAATGACTACCAGTTATTTTTTATATTGTTTTTTATAATTGTTTATTTCAAATTTTGAATGATTATCATAGAATCAATCTTGAAAGCACACTTGTTTTATCCTCTTCAATAGATGAAAAAACATAAATTATAGTCCACCCTAAATCTCAAATAAAAATTGCTATCAACATAATTATAAAAATGCTAAAAAAATAACACTTCCAAATGAAAAAAAAAATGTTATTCTTAGGTAAATCTCTTATTCTCAATATCCTTTTGACCAATGTGCATATTCAAATATCTTTTGAAATTCCCTATTATTGTAATGCCATCCATAACCATGTTTTACGATATATTAAAATATGTTTTACTAACACTTAATGCCAATGCTATGGTCTAGAATTGCTTGGAAAAATAAACTCACAATTCATATGGTCTAGAATTGCTATTTTTTACTATTTTTTTTACTTTCCTAAATAACATGCTTATTTTTTTACCTTTCAAGTTACAAGAGGCTACCAGAAGTTTTGACCATAAGCCTTTAGGTGAAAACATTTTTTAAATAAAAAATTTTGAAGGAAAACCTTACATCAATGATAAACTCATGATTCATATGGTCTAGAATTTCTTTTTTTACTATTATTTTGACTTTCCTAAATAACATGCCTATTTTTTTACCTCGACCAGAAGTTTTGACCATATGCCTTTAGGTGAAAACATTTTTTAATAAAAAAATTTGAAGGACATTAAAAATAAAATAATATTACATGAAATTATAAAAGATAATATTATAATTACTATTATATAAAGTATTTATAAATTGTAAAAATAAAATCATATATATATTAAAATTTATTTTTAATATTTAAAGCTAATTTTAATTGAATTACACTTCTTCTTCATACTCTGTTATAGAAAAGGCCTCTGGACACTTCTAGAAAATAAAATCAGAAACAATGACAGTGATAATCTACAGCAGTTCATCCAATCATCCAATAAGAAAACCACCATTGATTCTCACGGTCTAGATTCTAACAAATAGCCGCCAACCATAAGAAAACCATCTCGGCGTAAGCATTATATTGACAGCTTACACAGGATGTAATCAATAGCCGCCTCGAAGAACAAAACCACCACGGTAAGCATATGTTGTCCTTAATGATTTCACAATTACCTTCACAAAACCACCACGGTAAGCAGATAGATGTTGACCTTCATGATTTCACAATTACCTTCACAAAACCACCGACGCGCTACTACGATATTGACTTTCAGTATAAATCGATAGCCGCCTCAAATACCACCGCGACATAAGTCAGACATATAATAAAAAAACTGAAACTTATAGATAATAGTCAGACATATAATAAAAAAACATATAATAGTCAGACATATAATAAAAAAACTGAAACTTATAAAATTTAGACCAATTAAGGTAGTACGTAGTGATGGAATTTGACGGGTAAATGCATGGAGACAGTCAAAATTTGGCTTAGAATGCAGAAAACGTTTTAGATTTTGATTATTATCGGTAATTTTGACGGGTGTCAGCCATAATAATACGTAATACGTAGCACTTGCTTTCACAACTGTCTACCTTGCCAACGCGCGCCACACTCTCGGTTTCGTTGGTGGAGTGTGGGCACTTACCTTTACCTTGTGGGAGTGCACCCTCTTAGCCCACATGTTGTTGAACGCTTAAGTCTTCGTCGCCTTGCCCATGAGGGCACCCAAACCATGCATTTGGGCAAGTGTGCTAACACTTAAGGTGTCATGAAAAACATGGCTGTGACAGCCTCCCCCACTTAAACTTGTTGTCATCCCGACAATGTCGACTGCTGCAGCACTCTACATGAACTCAAGTCATACCCACTGCAACATCTGAACTGTTCATAGTCTGTCCATAGTAATGCTTCTTGACCACCTACTTTCAACCTGTAATCCATGCCTTCCTTCCTACTTCTGTTTGTTGTCGAACTCATGGAAAAACCAGTTAGGTAGCTAATCCAACCATGTGTTTATCACTTGAGACAAACTTCATCATTCTTGAATCATGTTTCCAGTGTTGCCTTTTCAACGTCCTCAAGCCTCCTACACTTTACCTTGGCGAAAAATTGTCTTTAGGCCACCTTTCCAAAAGTGCTTAGGGATTCACCGTTGTCGCCAATGACAGTGAGCCCAAGTGCTGCTAAATCACGTGAAAAGACATGGGCGGTGCCATAGGCCACCGTTGCCCGTATCTTCTTCACAAAACTACTCAAACGCATCCCTGGCTGCATCGTTTCTGGCACTTAACTCTTTTAACCGAGCCCAATATTGTCCAAACGTGACACCATCAGCCATCCAAGTGCTCATATCAACAACAACTTCTGTGATGTCATGAGAGCCAACAGAAGACACCATCTTTGTCTTTGTTTGTTGCGATCGTTTCTTGGCCTGCCTCTTGGATCCTTTACTTCACCCTTCAAATAGCTTGCCTACCTTGTCCTCACACATTTCAGTGTGCCTTGACTCCTCCAGACATGCCAACGTTTTCTTCTCTTGAATAATTCTCAACGTAGCCACGGCTTCTTTAGCCATGTTTTCCTTAGCCACTTCTTCACTTATCGGTTCCAACAACCGCTTGCTCTCCAAGTGAGCAAGTACTGCATCAACTTCATTTAGTTGGCAACCGATCTCGTGTCAAATACATTTCTGGAATTCCTATGGCATGGATGCAAAATGCCAATATGTCCTCCGCATCACGTGGTGCATCAACTTCTCTAGTGTTTCCTCCATCCAAGGATTCTTTCAAAACCTGTGTTTCCTCTGAAACCTGTGAAACTTACGTCTCTTCCAAAACCTATGTTTCATCCAACACATCCTCGTGTGACTCCACCTCAAGGTTCTCCTTAACCAAAGTGTCATCGGCTTGGCTGCTAAGCGACATCTCCAACATTCCTTCATTAGAAACCTTCGCACATGGTGTTGGGGAAACTAACTGTTTCCTCCCATGCTGCTGCAAAGTGATCTCTGAAATGCACAAGCCATCAATCTCCTCACTGAAAGAAACCATGCATTTTTTCGACGCTGCTAACCTTCCTGCTGCGGATAGATCAGCCTGCACAGTTACGCTTGGCTTTCTCTTCTCTATCGAAACTGTCTTCTTTCCTATGATGTGTTGAGGCAAGTGTTTGTACATACTTGGGTCTTCGAACATCTGTATTGAAGTCACCCGTGGTCTACGTCCCAACTTTATCTTTTGATTCATAGGCAAGCTCCATATCTCGGACTCTCCTAAGAACACCAACCATCTTGCATGCAGAATTGGCACTACCTTGGCCAACTGAAGAAAGTCTTGTCCCAAGATCATTGAATGATCATCGAATGGAACAACTTTCAAATCCATGTTGTCATGCCATCTTCCAACTCTGATAGGGGTTGCGTTTATCTTTCCTATCACATCTCTTACCACAGAGTTCGTCGCTTTGAACTTGGCTTGACTAAACTCCATACCGTTGTGAAGAGATCCCACAGTCCTACTGCTCACCAAGTTGTGAGTAGCAGCCGTGTCAACCAATGCAGAAAATTTTAGGCCACTCACCGTTGTTTCTACAAAGTCCAAACCATGTTTCCATCCTTGCAGCTCCGCATCATGAACCTTTTCCATTTTGCTAAGGCAAGCTTCAATTGCCTTCACTGTTTCAAAAACCTCGTCAGAATATGCCTCTTGCACTTGCATTGTTGTCAACCATGCTATAAAGTTCTCCTCCCCAACCAGTACATCCCTAAACGGACAATCCCTTGCATAGTTGTCCTCTGCACATATGAAGCATGCAACCTTCTTCTTTCTTGATGATTCTAGTTTTTCTTGTCTCAACCCCCCCTGCGAGCATCTTGACTTAGCTTTCAATTTCATTTTGTTCTTGCTCCAAGCTTCCTGCGACTGTCATTCTTCTTGCTACCTTAGAAGCATTTCCTCAAGAACCCATCCCACATCTCGAAGACTATCAGTCGTCTCTTCCAACGCATCTGCTGATTTTTTCAATGCTTTTCACATGCGTTCGCAACCTGCCATGATTGCAACCGCGTCAAGGGTATGTTTTCCAACCAAAACACTTTGTCGTGTTTCTCCAAGTCGTTCCAACACTTGTAGAAATTTCTGAACGAGTGTGTCTTTTCTGACGAACTGTCCCATCTTGTCGACTTCAACACCTTTATGTGCTGCGGTTTCGCAGACTTCCAGCCACCTGCTGAAATATACCTTGGCGTCAAACTACCACCTAGAACCTTTCTAAGTGATGCTATTCCGAGCGCACCCTCCTTGGCACACCTTCATTTCACGGTTGTCGCACTCCCACTAAGCACGCAACTTTCCTTAACTATTTTCCAAAACGTGTGTTTTCCAAACGCACCTTCGTTTATGAGCACACGTTGCAACCAAAGCGCACGTCGTTTCACTGCGGAACGCACCCTTCCTGGTACACTTTTGTTTTTTAGCGTACTTCAAAAATTGGTGCCCTTTGTTTTTATGTCGAATGCACCTCATTGTGCTGCTACGACACCTGAGTGCATGCCTCTGCTTAAGCGCACGTATTAACTGCAGTGGAGCGCGCGTTTTCTCCTCGAGCGCTCTTCTTCCTGAGCGCGCAGCTCTCCTGCTGAGAAGCGCTCGTCTCTCTAAGCATGTGACTTAAATGCGGAGCACGCATTCTGGGGAGCTCTCTCTTGTGGAGTGCTTGTCTCTTTGAGCGCACAACTCTTCTACTGTGGAGCGCACAATTACCAGCGCGTTGTCTTGGGAGCGCTTATCCGGCAGAGCGTTTAACGGAGCGCCTGCTAGTAGAGCACACGAGATTCGATGCACTTTTGGATGCAGAGCGCTCGTTAGTGCAGCACGCTTCTGTGGAGCATGTGCGGCTACGGTGCACTGCCTGCATAACGCCCACATGCGGCATGTTCTGTCTGGGGTGCTCGCCTCCTTGCAAAGTGCTAGTCTTCGGAGTGTCTGAGTTACAATGCACTTGTTCTGCAGAGTGCCCAAGCTACGAAACACTCGTTTGAGCCTGTGGAGTGCTTGTTTTGCTAAGCGCTTGTTCTAATCCTATAGAACGCTCGTCCAATGGAGTGCCCGAACCTGCGGAGCACTTTACTCCTGAGCGTGACACCTTTTCAGCAATCTTCAACTGCTCTGATACCACCTATCATGACCACACTTAGCGATTGCTCTTGGCTCCTAAGAGCGATGTGTGTCACCATCTAGAAACCTTCCAAGGGCTTAGCCAACTTGGTGTACTCTAACGGACTACACCTAACCAACCTACGAAAATCGTCTTTTTAACACTTTAACTCTTCAACAGTTTACTTAGTATTCATTATCCTTGCCGACACAATTTAACTTAGCCAAAAAAAAGAAAATGCGACACCAAGTAAAAATGCATAGAGATTAAAGATGTGCTGTTGCCCAACTAGCAGAGCCCTCTTAACTTTATTAAAAATGAAACAAAGTTTACATCAATGGAGTTTCCTAAGGCAGAGCTCCTGGTGCACGCCCAACCAACTGCTACACCCAGAAAATATAAGAGATTACAAAAGTAAAAAGACTCTCTCTTTCAGCCTCTCCTGCTGCTCCTCCACGAGTGTGCAAACCTCTGTGACCTTTTGTTCTACTGCTCCTTTTGATCACTTCTTGACCAATTGCTTGATGATAAAATGAATTAACACTTCGTTTACTTATATGATTCTGTAGAAATAATAGATCAATGCTATGAGCAATGATGCTAAGAATAAGCACAGGAAATAGATCTTGCTACTAAGAATTCTCACAAGCATACACAGGAAAAATAGAGAGAAGAAAAAATACTAAATCACATGAATGAAGAGATGAATATTGGTGTGTATCCTTTCATTGAATAATGATCAATAATAGTGCGCATAAATAGTACATCCCTCATAGGAAAATCAAGTTGTATGGAGACAACTCATAAAGCTCAAAAAGGCTGACGTACCAAAATATAACAAACCTTCATAGGTGGCTAAAGCACTTCCCAAATCTATCAAGGACCTCATGACTTGGAAAAAGCATGAGTGAGTTTTCAAGCAGATGGAAAAAAAATGCTAATCCTAGAAAATGGAGGAAAAGTCATGAAAGATGGGTTGGCAACAAAAGCACCCAGTTTCCTAGTTTGACTAGCTTTACCTTATCCACAGAAAAGCAGAAAAAGCAGAATAGAGTAGAATCTGCTGTAAAGTGTTGTATACTAATTCTGGATGGTAAAAGGTTTTCAAGATCAACTCATAATTAGAAATAAATCATTCCTAGGATATAGATGGCATGTATTGAATTTAAGGTGCAAGTGGATGCCAACTAATTAAGCTAGTGGGTGAATAATTAATCAAATAATGATTACTTATTTATCCTAATTTATGAGTGGGTTTAATATATTCTAATAGCTTCATCGTTTGGAAGAAAGCCCCCTCTAAGTGGAGTTTCCCTCTTACTTGCCACTCAAGCCACCTTTTGTCGGCTTGCCAAGTCACCTCCAATATGCACTTGCCTTTGTTTCTTTGTTGACATGCCCCCATGAAAATGCATCAAGGGTCACATGCCCACACCAAGGGTGGGTCGTGCGCCCGCCTTCACTGCCGGAGCGCCCAGTTGTCGGAATGCCCGTTTTCAGCGCGCACGCACTCAGGCGCCTTCCCTCTTCGACGCCACCTTTGTCGTTGTCGCACTCTATCGTCACAAGCACTCTAGAGCGCCTTCACCATGTTGACGCCCCTTCGAAATGCACGCTTGTCCGTCTTGCCAAAACGCTCTTCCAAGTCACGTTGCTAAGTGTACCCAACGCACATGTTGCCAACATGTTCCTTGGAATCGCTTGCTTTCGCAACCGTCTACCTTGCCAACGCGCGCCACACTCCTGGTTCTGTTGGTGTCGAGTGTGGGAACTTACCTTGACCTTGTGGGAGCGCACCCTCTTGGCCCGCATGTTGTCGAACAGTTAAATCTTTGCTGCCTTGCCCATGAGGGTGCCCAAACCATGCCTTTGGGAAAGTGTACTAACACTTAAGGTGTCATGAAAAATGTAGTCATGACACATGTACTTCTAGAGCAGACACTTT
>LPNX010056338.1:62454-92454 GCA_001517045.1 Pseudotsuga menziesii
CTGTGTTTAAGATGGATCTATTATCCCCCTATATTTGGTACAACACCTTGCTATACTCTCTCTACAACAAATCCTGGTTATCATGGATCAAAGGAATTAGAGACAAAGTTTATTTTATCTAATCTTGGTTTGAGTGGGAGCTAGGGAAGAAGGAAATATTGTTGCAAGGAAATTGCTAGCATGTCTAGATTAGAAATGGAGAAGTTTAATGGCACTAATTTTGACTTGTCAAACATCAAAATGGAGGATGTTCTCATAGATAAAGTTCTTGTTAGAACGAATTATTAATTAGGAGTTTGCTTTGGGTTTGTTAGGTTGTTTGATATTGTTGAGAGATTCTCGCAATTTCTCTTGCCAAATTTAGAATCGGGTTGGATCTCATAAATCACTATATAATTGTATCAAGTTCGAGGATAATAAAATATGTATGAAGTGTTTGTGTCTTGAATTATTTCTATGATTCCAATTTTTGAGTTAGTATCAGAACAAGACTAGGCTTAAATTCCTCATGGGAGTGCCCAGGAATATGATATAACTATGTATATATGTAGTGTAGTAGAATGTTGAATTTTTAAATTTTCTGAGTGTTTTATGAGAGAGTGATGCAGCATGTGTTTCTTGTCAAGTTTTTGATGTGATTTTGTGTTGTTTAGTTGGTGAAGAAAACATGCTTCAATAGTCGTCATCTGTATGTTCGTTCATTAATTGGGATCATTGGTGGAGGAACAATGTGCATGAGTCATATTTGAAGCAATATGGACAATAAATGAAATATGTATTATAGATCATTCTCAAGATATTTAGTCCATGGAAACTTTGTCGTTGGTTCTTGCGGATCTGATTATAGAGAGATATGCATAGTTGATTATGGATTCGACTCTAGTGGCATTAGTATTAGATGGGTTGCATCTCACCATTGATAATATATGTAGATTTATTGGGTGTGAAGATCATTGTGAAAGTTTTGTTAGCCTTTGCGAATGTATTTTATTTTGTAAAATTATATCATGTAGAACCAATCATAAACAAAGTAACATATTGTAAATTAGTGGTTCTTAACATTCTTTGGTGCCTCGAGAACACATCATTAATTTTATTATGTCTACAATTTGTTATGCATTGGTGGATCTTATTGTACTTCGGGTTCCAAGAACAACAGTTACAGGTTATCCTTCTATGTTTGTGAGTGTGTGTAAAAGGTCACTTTGTAAGATCGTTTTTTGAAAACATTCAGTACCTAGACTATTCTCCTACATAACTGGCGAAGACAACCAACTATGTACTTCAACAGATGGAAGTATATCAATAAGATGGTTCATAATATAGGTTGTTTCTATGGAAAATACAATGAGCTATGTACTTTGCAGATGTAAGTATGTCAAGAATCTTTGGTCCTACAAATACATCATTGATGGTCAGAAATAGTTGTACTTTAAATGGATCAAATGGTAGCTGAGAAAGAGTGTAGTCCAAGAGATTTCGAATGGAGAGAAGTGTTAATAAAGACTAGACCAAACAAAAATCAGAATTCAAAATATTATTATTTGTAATGTAATCATTAAGGGAGAGTGTTAGAATTAATAATTAATTAGGAGTTTGTTTTGGGTTTGTTGGGTTGTTAAAGGACGTTGAGATATTATCTTAATCTCTCTCTCCAAATTTACAATCACTTGGATTTCATAGATCACTATATAATTGTATCAAGTTTCAAGATAATAGAAGGTGTGTGAAGTGTGTTGAATCATGCATGCAATTTCAATTTCTGAGTGATCTATGGGTTGCAATATCAACAACCAAACCCCCTTCTATGTAAAATTAACATTAGGTAGTGTTGGCAAGAAAGGAAAGAATATTTATCAAACTTTGGTTATTCAATCCAATGGTATTAAAAATTTGTGAAGAATCCACCATACACAATCTCTAGAAGAAGGATATATACTCTTAAGCATCAATATATCAACGTTGATGAGTTTTTTAGGGGAAATTATCACCAATTCCAGTGCAAAAAATGACACAAAGAGTTTATGTCAAAACTAACATCATGTAATGAATGTTCTTTTTTTGACCCCAAATGTAGTAGTGACTACAATCAAATCAAACTTACAAATGTAAGAGGAATGATTGGTTGGTATTGTTGGCCAATTAGCATCATTCTAGAAAGGATCATTAGCAAGCCTAGTTAAATCTAAAAGATTCAGATTAACCATATATGGAAGAATATGTGTTCAGTTAGTTGCACCATAGTGGATGTTGGAACAATGGATAATGTGGATGGATTAGTTGAGGATGTGCCTGACATGGATGGGATCAAAGGATAACTAGAATGAAATCTAACATAATGTACTAGAGAAATAGAAAAGATGAAGAATCCATCTAGAAAACTGGGGTAGGCCTAGAATTCTAAGAGAACACATGGAAAGGGATGATTCACTATCTTTCCTAACCATTCAAATCTTTCCAAATGGTAAGTGATAGATCAAAGGACTAGTATAGTGCAAAAAAATATCATATTTCAATAAAAATGTGTCTGAATTGAAACTGTGTGCATAAATGGTGCAACAAATGTGTGGTTCAATAAAGTTAAAAAATGTAAACTCTAAAGTAAAAAAAAGTGTCATGTAAACATAAAAAGGAACTATAGTAAGACGCCAATGACCTCCCTCTCAAACCATGTATAGTAATTAAGCATACCAGTCCTTCTTAATGATTTGTGGTGAAATCGACCAAAGAAGTGAGTGACAGTAAGATAGAGATAGACACAACAGGGGGTTCTAGGGACAATTCCATGCAACCATTAGTTATTGTCTCAAATGGCTCCTCAATCCTACAAAATCTTCCCAAGCCACATGGTAGGAAATTGTGTCTAGCCACTTATAAGCTATATCTCTATACATTTGTTCAAGGGGCCTTGGCTTCCAATGGTGAAAAACTAACATCAAAGCTTGAAACAACTAGGTGACTTCATCAAACTATTGGTCCCAACCTAAGCATTAACGTTCAAAACTATAGTTGTGTCCATTGTTTAAACAAGTTATGACCGCATCCATTAAAAATTATTTTACATCACCCTATAATACACCAACTATGTATTAATGTGGTCTTAATGTAAATGATTCTGACAAATTATTTGGATTCCTATCAACACAATCTTAACCTAACTACAACTTACAAGAATGTTTTGGCGTTTAAGTTTGGAATTTAGTTGGTTATGAGTTAAGTTGTTGATATTAGATGATAAGTTTGGCTTTATGAATGAATAATATATGATTAAAATGTTAAGTATATACACAAGTGATGTGACAAATTTTGAAATGAATTGCTAGAAATGAAATAAATAATATTATTAAAAATGAAATGTCAATTGAGAGTGAAAAGAATAAAATGACGTAAAAATGAAATAAATGTTGTTAAAAATGAAATGTCAAATGAAAGTGAAAAAAAGGAAAGTGACCAAGATTGAAAAATAAAAATAATAAAACAATGAGTTTTCTTTTACCAAAACACTTTCCTTAACTTTTTAAGAAATTTCAATATAACAATTGAAAATGAACAAAGCTAAGCAAGAAAAAAGAATTGTAGAGAGCACTAGAAATAAAGGTATTTCTTTCTCTACCTATTATGTCCTTTTAAAATATTAACAAGACAACATTAGATAGATAGTAAATTTATGGAAATAAGCAAAACTACCTATAAAAATTAGAACAAAAGAAGGAAAAAAATTGAAAAATGGATATATGTGTATAATTACACCAAAAACAATTGGTAGTTGAGTGTTAATGACAAAAACAATTGAGATATGCATGAGGGCGGCATATGCACTTGTTTTGCAGGAAATTTGCATAGAAGTAGATTGGGTACCTTGTGTAACTCACATAAATTTCATTCGAAAAATTATGCACTTTTTGTAGAAAAAATAAGCATAGTTGTGTCATTGGCCAAAGCTCAAACAATCAATAGAATTAGTTTTTAAGGGAAATAACACTTTCTATGCAATAACTACATAAAAACAAGTTCATGGTTAATCAAAATAAATAGAAAAAATCAAGATAAGGCATACAAACAACATAACAGTGAGATTATGGATCAAACTCCCCAGTGGAATTGCCAATCTATTATGGGTGGTTTGTTAAATTAATAAATGAAAAACCTTAATCTATTATGGGTGGTTTGTTAGATTAATAAATGAAAAACCCTAGTAACCTAGTTTTGTTTAAACTAAATACAAAGAACATAAATGAATATGTGAGTAATAGAGATTGAGTAGATTATTATTTCTCTATATCAGAGACTATTTTGAGTTCATCGGTGTAGTTGAATATGTAGACACGGACAATGGTTTGTATGACAAACTTCTAAACCCTTACACTTGTATACAATAACTCTATGTCATTCCACTAAGAAAATAAAAAAAAATTAAGTAGATAGGGGATAGATTTGTTGCAACATGATGGTGCTACCTTGCTTGAACTAATACGAATTAAGTGCAATGAAGTGTTATTATCAATCAATAATTCCCTATGTCTTTCTAGAAGATTATGATACATAGAGAATCTCGATGCAAATTTGATGGTGAGTTTTTCTTATGTGTTTCCTTTAGTGTTGCCATTTTTGTGGCCCATTTCTAGGAACATAAACCACCCCTTTTAGCAATACCAATTATACTAAATTTAGGTTATTGGAAAATATAACTTGATGAACATTTTGAACCTTTATTGTCAAAGAAAACAAAGCAGTCCGCTTCAACTTATAACTAAGAATCTCTTTTCCAACCTCATAGCATGTACTTTGAAATTAGTTTATGTTGTGTTATTGTCAAAGTCATTTCAATTGACAATTTGCATAATCTTGCTATCGAAATCAATGAATCAAAATCAATTTTCTTGGTATCATTTCTCCAATTAATGTATTTCCTCATTTGTCATGAAATAGTCTAATCGTTATATGATTTGGACATTTTCCAACTATCATCATTGAAATTTGGCTCTACTATCTTTGGTCAAATTACATTTATTCATTAAATTACATTATTGAATGCACAAATGGATTCAATTCCCTCAAATACACCTACTGCATCCACAAATTGTGCAATCTCAACAACATATATATGTAATTCGAGTAATTCCTCTCAATTTTTTTACTAGATGTCAACAAAAATAATGGTCCAAAAATTATAAGTTGAAAAAAATGGTTTAGATTGTCACTTTATATTTCTTTGCGCAGGTTATAATGCGGATCCTTTGCTGGGTAATAAAAAGAATATATTTCAAAGATTACACAAATAAATTCATTAAGTACACTTTAGTATTTCAAGAAATTCTTGGCCAATGAACAGAAAATAAATGGGGATGTAGTTCAGATGGTAGAGCGCTCATTTAGCATGCGAGAGGTACGGGTATCAATACCCCTCAACTCCACTTTTGTCTACTAAGGGTTTGGAACCTCGTCCGTTTTACTAAACCGGGGATTTTGAAATCTCCCACTAAAACAAATATCAGTGATTAAAGCAGATCCCATTGTTCCAGGAGTTACTGAAACCCTTTTCGTCACCAGCAACAGAAGCACCTCTCTCGAAAGCGCAGTATCAAGGGTTAACCAGCAATAGAAGCGGGTGCTCTGAAACCCTTTTCGTCACCAGCAACAGAAGCACCTCTCTCGAAAGCGCAGTATCAAGGGTTAACCAGCAATAGAAGCGGGTGCTCTGAAACCTCCGATTAAAGAAACTAATGCTTCATTTTCAGGAATTTGAACCCGACGTGAATCGAACACGCAACCTTCTGATCTGGAGTCAGACGCGCTACCATTGCGCCACGGATCCTACGATACATGTTTGTTGATAATTAATCATTCTATTTATAGTAGTAAACATTGCAATTTCGCTTTCCTTAAATTTGTTTTTTCTCTATTCTATTTTCTAATTATGCTATCGTTTAACCACCGTCATGATATACATACATAAATAAATTATACACAATCGCTTTTGATTCTTGAGACTCAAATATAATTTAATTTAATTTAAACTAGCAATTGTACCTAGGGGTGTAATAAAAGAACGCCGTGTTGTAAGCTAAGCAAGGAGATGTGGACATATACAACAAGAAAGACAATTTGAAGTATTGAACTACAAATTTTAGTAAATAAAATTTTATGGTCGATACAATAATTTAAAACATTATATTCTTCACATAATTGGCCATTACATTATCTGAATTTCAAAAGTAATCATGAAAATTATTCATCTCTCATCAAAATGACAATGAATTGTTAGTTTCTGTAGTTCATTGTAAATGCAAAAATTTTATGAATCTATCTACTAAATAAATAAAAATAATTCATTATCAATAAAGGTTAGGGAATAAAAGATTATTTCAAGATTAACTTTGCACAAATTAGGATAATTGATTTTGATAATGCTTTCACCCTTTCTATTCTATTTTTACGTTTTGGAGCACTCACATAGGAGCCTTAGCGGCTAATTTGTGTAGGGAGGAGCTTACTCCAAAGGCCTTCACCCTTAAAACTTACTTATAAAATATATTAATATTTAAAAATTATTATAAAAAAACAAAGTCTAATACCAGGTCTAACTTTTGGTATTCCTGTCTTTCCAATTCTACCCATTCGGTGGCTTTCTTCTGCCACCTTTACCACTATATGATTCAACATATTTACAACCACCTGCTGTTAGAAAATAATATTCTTCCATTAGAGTAAGAAACAGATCAATCCTAGCTTTGGAATTTATCATAATAAATATTTTATTATTCTAAAATGAATTACCTACTCATCAGTTTTAAATATTTAAACAATCATATAAGCAAAATGCATAGTCAATTAGATTTTGTTCAATGTAAAGGCTTCAAGCATGTTGTTTATTTGGCTATTGCCCTTAAAAATTTAGAGTTTAGGAGGGAGACTTATCAAATTACGTACACTTTCATGGTTTGTAGGTTTTTTCATTGTTTGCACGCCTGTTCTGCCCCTGGTATGCATTGGTATCTGTATCTTCGTCTCCACAGCATGAGAGAGGCTGTCATGGAAAGGAAACATTTAATTTCATCAAATGACTGTCTCTAGAAAGGTTCCTATTTGAGAGGCAATTCCAAATCAAGGCTGTATAGCAGACCCCTTATACCTGGCAGGAGCCTGGCAAGCAGTTCGATCAGGAACATAAACAAAAAACGGATTATTTGTTTCCAGTGGACTCAACCGTATTTTGAGCATGATTCAATGCTACTGGTCCATCGTCAAAGTAGAAAAACTATCCCACTTTATCTTGATATTCTGTAACCTGGCTTACTGCTTAATGGTGGAAAATCCTAACAATCCACAGAGTTTTGCCTAGAGATGTGGTGATGTGGGAATAATGTTGTAGGCAAGTCCATCAAAATTCAGATATTGACAAATGACTTCTCAATAGCATCTAAACGTAGCATAATATATAGTTGAATTGGGGATCGAAGGATAAGAAATTGAATTTATGGCGAGATCTGATCTTGTGAATCTCTACCTCGTTACTGAATCAGAAGTCGCAGGTTCCAGACTGCAAATTAGATTACTGCACAAAGATCGACACTGGAAGAGCAGGGCAATTCGATTTATGTTGCAGTAAACAGAAATTTATTGATTGAATCCCCATTGCTCGTCCATGGAAACCGAAAAGATGTAGACAGCCTCAAGCCAAGCATCCGAGAGATGGCGCAGACCATATTTTAGAGTTTCATTTGGTCTGTCTGTTTAAGCATCTCATTCTCATGTAGAATAAATATTTAATGGGATATTGGATTCACTTAACTCCGTTGGATTTGCCAAGCATGCTCCTGACCTCGACACGTTCCGCACCCAATTTTCCCTTACAATTAGCTTTAGGAATTCCCTAGAAACTAGAATGAAGATGAAATCATTTCATCTCTTGTAGCCTTCCTGTGTTGATGTAATTCCTAATAGTGCTGCTCTGTGCAAATATGAATCTGCCCAAGCAATCTATATTCTTATACAGAAAATGAAGATTTTCTTATCTGAAATCCCACAGCTATTTTACATCAACTCGATCCTTGTATAACTAATTCCATTAACTAAAAAAACAGAAATTTGGGTTTATTTCAATCTTATAGCAATGCTTACATTGGATACCTTCTGATCACTGCCAACTGAATCCGGTGAGACTCACTGCTGCCATATCTCACATATCACATTATCTGCCAAGCAAATAAACTTGTAGATCTCGTGTGCGCAAATCAATGTAGGCAATCAACCAGACATTCAACCGTCCTCGTTGAAAGCACTGTAAAATAAAACAGAATAGAACAGAGAGAGCTATACAATAACCAACGCTTTGCAGCAATGGCTATATATCTTAGTAGAAGGTCGGCTCAGGGGTCAGGAAATAGGACTGCCTACAAGCATTTTCTGTTTTTGACCCTCTATGCAACAAACACAAAAGAACATTGAGTTCCTATAACAGGATTGCTGTGTAAAGTAAGGGTATGGCCATGATAGCCACACCACTCACTTATAAAAGTTCTGAGGCTACTCAACAGCCATAACCCACCACCTGACCCAGGGCAAAAGAAAAGAAGCAACACAAGCTTAGCTTCTGAGTGGGTGCAGTGAATGAAAGTAGCTGAGCAAGCAACAAAACCATGTGACAAGCGCCTGAACAAATCAGAATATCAACAGTAGCAGCAAAAGCCATGAGAAGCAAAGAATATCATAGCTCTATTCTGTGATAAAGTTTCAACAAGAGGACCCATGTGATCATATAGTCCATTATAATCAACGCTCTAAAGCACAGATTGAACTTGAAGATTAGATGTTGTTAAGTACCAATAGGTACTAATGGCTGAGCTTCTCTCTTCCTTTCCATGGCTTCACAAAAATCGCCTGAAAACTCTCTACGTTTCTATAAAAAAAAAATACAAGAATCAATCCCTGAGTAAATAAGATTCGGTTTTAATGCGCCTTGCCTGGGAAAGGAATTGGAAACCTGTTTTGTTACTGCCCATTGCCCAACATTTTCTCACCCCGAGGTAACAAACCTTCGCAACTTTTTCAGCCCCACGTCCATCAGTTTCCGTCGATTGACAGCAGCTCGTCAAATGATTCAACAAGAAAGCCTGTTGGGTCAACCCAACGCTGGTCACGGGTTCGACTTACGTGGACTCATGCTGTTATGTACAACAGGGCATAGATAGGACATGTTGAGTGGCATAGTCAACCCAGCGTTAGAGTCCTTCCAGGCAGGCAGGCCACCGCCCAGCTGCCCAAGGGAGCCCACGTGAGCCTGCTCTGCATGCACACCACGTGTGGGCAAGTCCTTCCAGGCAGGCAGGCCACCGCCCAGCTGCCCAAGGGAGCCCACGTGAGCCTGCTCTGCATGCACACCACGTGTGGGCAAGCATGCAACCAGGCGACCAGTGCCTGTTCTTCCAAAACGGGCTAGCCCTCACCGGCGCGGGGTCTATCTCGAACGCATTCTATGCTCATAACCCTCTCTGTTTTTATCCTTACTGGCAATGTCGGAGCCACAGACCGACCGCTCGCTGTGATCAAAGTATTGTCTTTTTCATTTCATTGGTGCAGGCCTAACATAGTTTCCTTATGCTGCTATTTCAGATCTCGTCCTTTTTAACTGCCTGAGCTTCGACAGTAAAGGCTATGATTATTTTCAGATGCAAATACCATAGGATTGAGGTAGAAAGCAACTCCAGCGGTGGAAGTGTAATCTATTTACTATATAAATGGATCGGCAGCTTCTGAAAAACCCATCCCATTTCATTTCGACTCTCACATGGCAGCTGCTTCCATGGATTCGATTGATCAAGTTTTGGCTAGTGGCGCCCGGCAACAGATGATAATCTCATCATCTGAATCGGCAGGAACCCACGAGCTGGAGCTTTATGAGATGATATTCTCCGCTGTGAAGCCCATGGCTTTGAAAGCAGCTGTGTTGCTCAACATTCCTGACATTATCGCCACAAGAGGCAAAGGAGGTGCCCTTTCCGTTGAGCAAATTGCTTCTCACATTGCTGCTGCTGCTACCACTACCCATGTGGATGTGGGATACCTCTACAGAATTCTGAGGTTGCTTGCTTCCTATGGCGTTTTTACTGAACAACAACAACAACAAACCTATCAGCCAAACGATGCAATTGCAGACATCAAGAAGATAAAATATGGCTTTACGGGCATTTCGAAGCTGCTGGTGCAAGGTGGAAACCAGCAATCTTGTGGACCTTTTCTGCTCCTGATAGCTGACAAAATCTACATGGAGGCTTATCAACATTTGCATGAATCTGTGTTGGAGGGTTGCTACACATTTAACAAAGCTTATGGAATGAGTCCCTGGGAATATATTGGCCAGAATCCTGAAGCCAACACGCTTTTCAACGAGGCCATGGTCGCCTACAGTAGCGCTGTCATGGCTTCCGTGGCGAAGATGTATGAAGATGGGTTTAAGAGTATAAACACGCTGGTAGACATTGGAGGAGGTACCGGCTCTTCCTTGTCCATGATTCTCAAGGAACATTCACACATTCGCGGGATTAATTTTGATCAACCTCATGTCATTGCCGCTGCAGCTCCCATCACCGGTAAGTTTGGTAATATTCATGCAGGTCACCGTCAATCTAAATTTTATAGCAAGTAGATGGCGTTTTGTGGAAAGTTATAAGTGAGAATCGGTGACTGTTGTGTTGCAGGAGTGCAGCATATGGAGGGTAACATGTTCCAGCAGATACCTTCAGCAGATGCAGTCATGATGAAGGTGATGAATTTATCTCTGGTTTTGTATTTGTATAGTTATTTAATGGAGTTTACATACACCTTTAAAACAAAACAAAAAAACAGCAAATAAAAAATCCCTCTTTCTGTCATTACACAGAAACCCTGCTTGAAAAATCCAGCTCACTCGAGATAATTTCAATTTTCTGTCACTTACCTGGATATCGGACTTGGTCAGGCCCGGAACATCGGCGTAGAAGACGTACTCCTTGGGCGTTTCTTTGATGTCCACAGCCGCAGGTTCCATGCCCTTGTTCTCTTCATGCCAGTGGTCATACGACCGCCCGCCTGGGTTTATAATTTTCTCCAGCTCTTCCGGGAAGTGCAATAGCTGATTCATGGCCAGAGCGTGATCCAGGCTACTCTTCATCTCTCAAAGCTCAATCCTTGAGAGGTGCCGTGCTGGTTCTTGAATGAACAAATCCACAGATGCAGCGGCAGCAGCAGCTACCAGGGTTTGCTTGCGTTTTTGCTTCCTCTGTTTATCTGGGTCTCCAAGATCTTACATTTCTGTCTGCGACCTTAAGGTGAGGTGTGCATTTAAGGGAGGTTGACAAAAATGAGGTTGACAAAAAAATGCCAGGCAAAATGAGGTTGACAAAAATGAGGTTGACAAAAAAAAATGCCAGGCAAAATGAGGTTGAGGTTGACAAAAATGAGGTTGACAAAAAAAAATGCCAGGCAAAATGAGGTTGACAAAAATGAGGTTGACAAAAATGCCAGGCAAAATGAGGTTGACAAAAATGAGGTTGACAAAAAAAAATGCCAGGCAAAATGAGGTTGAGGTTGACAAAAATGAGGTTGACAAAAAACAAAAATGAGGTTGACAAAAAAAAATGCCAGGCAAAATGAGGTTGAGGTTGACAAAAATGAGGTTGACAAAAAAAAATGCCAGGCAAAATGAGGTTGACAAAAATGCCAGGCAAAATGAGGTTGACAAAAATGCCAGGCAGTAGATGAAGATGAACTACGCAAAGATGAACTAAGCAAAGCATCCTAATCGTCAGACGAAAAAGTTGACAAAAATGCCAGGCAGTAGATGAAGATGAACTACGCAAAGATGAACTAAGCAAAGCATCCTAATCGTCAGACGAAAAAGCATCCTACGGTTGGAAAAAAAGGCATCCTATCCTAATCGTCAGACGAAAAAGCATCCTAATCGTCAGACGAAAAAGCATCCTACGGTTGGAAAAAAAGCATCCTATCCTAATCGTCAGACGAAAAGGCATCCTACGGTTGGAAAAAAAAGCATCCTACGGTTGGAAAAAAAAGCATCCTATCCTAATCGTCAGACGAAAAAGCATTCTACGGTTGGAAAAAAAAGCATCCTATGGTTGGAAAAAAAAATGCTCGACTCTCATTTGTTAAACGCATTAATTAATTATTTGTTAAACGCATTAATTAATTACGTAATTACAGCGTAATAAACACCGTTTACGGCGTAATGAGAAAAATTTATTTAGCTTTTGTGTGTTTTTTAATCGAATGTCAATTAGGTTCAGTTTGACTTAACCACCGTCATGATATACATACGTAAATAAATTATATACAATCGCTTTTGATTCATGAGACTCAAATATAATATATTTAATTTAAATGAGAAAAATTTATTTAACTTTTGTCTTTTTTTCATCGAATGTCAATTAGGTTCAGTTTGACTTATTAAGAATAATGGTTATTATTTTCATCATTTACAAATAATAGGAATAAATCAACTATGTCAAAAATTATAATTATTTTATATGGTTTATAATTAAATATTATTTAATAATTATGTTAAAAAATTATATATATAAATCAAATGAATAATAAAATATTTCACATAACTTTATATTTAAAATGATGAAATAACTTCATCTTAACATGTAAAACATTTTTTACCAACAACAAATATTAACAAAAAAACTAATATGTTATTTTTATCTCTAAATACACTCACTATCTAATACTTCATTGTTCAAATAACTTCATTGTTCAAATAAGTTTTAACAAACATAACATTTGTAATTGATGGAGCTCTTAATGCAACGCGTTAGAAAAACTACAAAAAGGATCCAACTCTATCTCGCAGTCCTTAATAAACATATGAATGCATGTTTGCAACTCCATCTTGCTTCACGCTAGCCGTTTAATGGATGATCAAGGTTCTTGTAATCTAATAAAAGTGTCTCGAACAAATTTTGTCCTTACATTTTATTTAAACACAATAAAAATTAAAATACTTCCTTTTGCAAGTAAGTAGTGAGAATTGATTACTTATGTGTTCAAGTTCCCTTTAGAAATTTTTCATGTAATTAACTTATGATGTGTTCTAGTTCACCCTTTACTATCACTAGCATGTGAGCTTTTGTATCTCTATATATATAGCCCTAGATGTAATAGAGATAGCCCTAGATGTAATAGGTTGAAAGTGAGTAACAACAAATAATTTACCAAGGCAACCTGAGTGGGCCCAATGGTTAAGAACATGTGTTATCTCCCTGGAGGTCACAGGTTCAAAACCGGCGGGGGGTAGGGTTGCTCATATGACCTGCTGTGGCAAGGCTAGAAGGGTAGACGACCCCACTGGGACGTCTCGGCCCTTGCCAAGTCACAAGTTTCTGGTATATCTGGCTTGCAGGCTGTTGGATATACCCTTGGGAGGTTGTTGTTCCCATGGCAAAAAAAATCAACAAATAATTTACCATGAGGATGGCATCTAATCATGATAGTTATGTCATGGTGAGATAGTAAACGAAAGGTTTTACGAAATGTAACATGTTTAGATATCATGAGAGAAAATCTAGAGTTATGTCATGGTGGGATTGTAAATGAAAGGTTTTACAAAGTGCTAATACAAAAGAAATACCTTTATTATTCGTCTAATCTAATATGATCTTCCTTTTTCTTCAAAATTTTTTTAGGTTATTTAGGCAAAAGACATCTCCATAGTGATATTAGTTAATGATTCTTAGAGGAGGGTACGGCAATTTAAATAGATGGTAGTGGAGGTTAGGGTTTTATCTCTAGTTTGTATATGGTGAAAACAATTTAAATAGTCCTTTTTCTTAAGGGACAATATCATATTGGAGCAAGGTTAGGTTTATTTTTTCTTAGTAGTAGAACTTTTTGGTGTCTTTCTAGTGGAGGAGTTACTTATTTTGACAAAGCTACTAGTGATCCTGTTTTAAATGGCTTTCACATAGGGATCAATCATGTCATTTGTCTTGGTAATTGTTAATGAAAATGAGGCTGTTCAAATCAATTCACAAAACCTAACTTTGCATCAACCCAAAGAGGAAAACGTATGGAGCTAGGAGGTGTTTGGGTTCTCATATACAAACTTGGGTAATGACAAGGGATTCAATCCTTTCATGGGTCTTGTCTTACCTCGAAGCAAGCTATCATTTTAAGCATAAAGGAGCTTTCGACTAGGGTGGAAATAGTCGCAAATTATGGGGTGGTAAGGGAGATTTCTTCATCTACAATCCATGATTGACATCAAATGATATTTATTCCTTTGGTAATGGTGTATATTGGCCCTATAGTCATATCTAAAAAAGGTGATGAAAGACTCATTCCCTCTAAACAATTGATCTCTGATAATATCTCAAAGGTGGACGAGAAAGTTGGAGGATCTCTAGCGGATAAGGAAGGAATAACAAAGAGATTGGGACATGGTAATGGAGTAGGTTTAGCTCTATCAAACAATGAAAATGGTTGAAAGTTCCATGGCAGAAGTATTTCTAAAATTCCAATGAGCATGGAAGCAAAAAACTTGCTTGTGCTCCTATTTCTAAAAGCTCCTCTAACTAGATTGTTTTGTTGGGTAATGAAAATTTTTCCACGCAAGAAGAAAGGATAATATTTTTGTTTGGCTAGAAAGTCCTTTTCTTTGCTTGGGTTTCCAAAGTTTGTTATCTTGTCTTTTCTCCCAACATTCCAAGCCACTAGAAAGTCCTTTCGTTTGCTTGGGTTTCCAAAGTTTGTTATCTTGTTGTCATTTCTCTCTGCATTACATGCCACTTTTGTTCCTTTTCTATTTCTACATTGTCTCGTTATATTTCTTTGTTTAGGAATTATATGGAAAGTCTTTTGCTGGGTAATCAAAAGAATATTTTTCCCGCAAAATCGTCAAGCAAAGAAATCACATATAAATTCATTAGGGTATACTTCAATATGATCATATTTTTACCTAGTATGAATACTACCAGGTGGAAATGTAGCTCAAATAGTAGAGCACTCGCTTAGCATGCAAAGGTACATGGATCGATACCTCGCATATCCACATATGTTTTTAATTAAATTATGGATTTGAATTGAATTGAAATGAAGAAATTTTAATGACCTCAATGAGACCAAGCAATCTAAGGGACCTAGAGCTCCAAAAAGCAATCACATTTTCAAAATTCTCTCTATTGCATCTCTCTTGTCATGAATCTTGATAAAACAAATTGCAATTTGGAGAATCCTTATTACATATATTCTCATATGCCGAACATCCCATGATGAAGTGCCATTCAGAATCCTTATTACATATATTCTCATATGCCGAACATCCCATGATGAAGTGCCATTCATAATCCTTATTACATATATTCTCATATGCCGAACATCCCATGATGAAGTGCCATTCAGTTTCAACTGCTTCTTTCCTCTAAATTATGCAAGTTCTTTCTTCACATTCTTCCTTGGGGCTTAGCCATCTCCTTGTTTCACATCTAATATGGTGAGAACTGGTTCTCAGTTGTGCTATTAAAATCTTAGCATTTCCCTTGATTGCATCCCTCATATAAGTATTTTCATCATGTGACTATGTTGGGTTGAAATCTTTGACATATAGTGTTTTTATTGCAACAACCATCTTGGGCCAACAGTGTTTATCCATTCTTTCCACCTTTCATATGTAACTTAACAAACGTTTACAAACCTCATTTTAAAACAAATATTAGTGCTTTAAGTAGATCCCATTGTTTTGGAGTTATAAAAACTTCCCGGTTTACTATAATGGGTGCTTTGAAACCTCATTTCTTTTAAGCAGATCCCATTTTTCGAGGATTTCTTCAAACCCATGGGTTTTAATCCTCCTTTTATAACAAATATCACTGCTTGAAACACATCCTAGTAACTGAAACCCTACTTTTTACTAAATTGGGTGTTTTGAAGCCTCATTTTGTTTAAAGAAGATTGCATTGTTTCAAGAGTTAGTGAAACCTCTCGATTTATTAAATATGGTGCTCAGAAACCTCATTTGTTTTATTAAACAAGGGATTTTGAAATCTCCTACTAAAACAAATATCAGTGCTGAAAGCAAAGTCCCATTGTTTCAGGAAATATTGGAACCCTCATGTTTTATTAAATTCGCACTTTTGAAACCCTCCTATTTTATAAAATGGTTGTTTTGAAAATCTACTTTTGCTTCAAGAAGATCCAATTGCTTTGTGAGTTATTGAAACCCATCCAATGGTTTCGCGAGCTACTGAAACCCTTTTGTTTTGTTAAATTGGGCGCTTTGAAACTTTATTTTAAAACAATTATCAAATATTTAAAAGAGATCTTTGAAACCTGATTTTAAAACAAATATCATTTGTTTAAAACAGATCCCATTGTTGCAAGAGTTTGAACTCTACATGAATCAAACACACAACCTTATACCTATTTTCTCGAGAGGGAAACCCAGTACACAAGGATTAACCAGCAACTGGAGCACCTCTCTTGAGAGGGAAACACAGTGCTAAGGGTTAGGTACCAACAACAAAAGCGAGTGCTTTGAAACCTCATTTTAATGGAAATAATCACATGTTTATAAAAAGATCCATTCGATTCAGGAATTTGTAGTTAAACTTCATTTAAACTTTATCAAAGTGGTAGTTAAACTTCATTTAATACTTATGTTAGGAACTAACAAAGAAATAAGAGTAATGAAATATTTCACAACTTTACAAACAAAATGGAAGTGACTCCAGCTTAACATATAAAAAAATATTTTACTAAGAACAAAAACTAACATGTTAGTTTTGTCTTCACATATGCCCACCTACCATCAACGCTTCACCATTGACCTAAGTTTTAACAAACAAAACATTTCTAATTGATGGAGTTCCTAACACAAGACATTAGAAAGACCACAAAAAGAATCCAACTTGTCAAGTTATCCTTAATAAGCATATGAATGCATATTTCCAACTCCATCATCCATTTTTATTTGCACTAGCCCCTTAAGGGATGATTTAGGCTCTTGAATATTTATTAAGTCTACTAAAAATAGAACTTTCTCACTACATTTCTATAAACACAATAGAAATTAAAATACCTCCTCTTGCAATTGAGTGGTGAGATGTCAACACTTACACATTCAAATTCCCTTTAGAGACTCCTCATATCTTAGCTTATACCATACTTGTTCACCATTTACCATCACTAGCACATTAGATTATGTATCTCTATATAACCTTAAGACACAATAAGTTGAAAATGAGTAGCAAAGAACAATTTACCATGAGGATGGCATATAATTATGATAGTAAATAAACACCATATTTTTTACAAATTTGGAAATATACATACTAGTAGGTCATTTGGAATGTGAATTCAAAAAGACACTTTCCCCACTTCACGGAGGAAAGATACAAGTTATAGGCTTAGCTCGCTATAAAGGTATTTTCCCAATAAGTGCTCTATGATTGTTCCAAGGTGTAAGAGCCTCTCTGCCTGCTTTAGGTCAAGTAGGTACCTTCATATTGACTCTCCTTCTCAATAAATGGAACCTAATATGACTAAACACTAATTAGATAAAGTACTATGAAAGTTTTGAGCTGATCACGGGGGGACGCCCTGGTTTATAAGGCTCTAATTTCTAAGAAAAAAATTCTACACTAAACAAATCTTACAGTATTAACCAACTCATGAAGAGGAAGAAAATATTGGATATTGAAATATGTGATTAAGTAAGAGAAACTAAGTTTGGAGTTAAATGTGTCGGTTTTAGAGCACCTAAATTGTTTAGTCTCATTATGCATAATTGCAAGAAGTAATAAGACTTGAAATTGAGACATTTTTTAGAATAAACAAACTGAAATGGTTGAACACAAAGTATTTTTGAATTAAGAAGAGTTGCCATGGAGGACACTAGAGAGGTGTTAGGCTCTGAAAATTTTGATAAGTTAGTACAGAGTTGCCAAGGAACACTATTATGAGGTGTTAGACTCTGTTGAGCACTCTATGATATTAATTCCCATACCTAGGCAAAGAGATACCAGTGAGAACCCAGAGGAGGTGTTAGGCTCTTAAGCAAAACTATCAGAGAGCACCGAGGTGCGGTATTAGGTTCTGTAGAGATATCTTTTGTGATGTTAAGCTTTCAGGCCCAGAGATAGGTAGGTTTTCATATCTTGAGAGCTCCCAGGCTCTATGTCGGAGATACACCTTCGAGCTGTAAAAATTCGATGAAGGGTATCATCCTTATATCATGTGAATATTATATATATAGGTTGAGGAGAACTGCATGTGAACTTGTGGTTCCGTGAGGAGATGACCCTCATGTATATATATGCTAGAACATTTGAAAGAAGATTTCAACCAAGAAATGCTTCGAACATCAATGCCATTCAATAGGTATGTGTGTGAATATTATGTTTGGTATATATGCATCATGATATAATGAATAATGAAAATATTAGTTGCAAATTTTACATGAGGTGAATTCTCATTTCACGAACGTGATAGAAAAGTCATTGTTAATACTTTAATTAGTATGTATTTCGGAATATGTGAAGAAAACATTACGATTATATACATGTTATCTTAGTTTGGTATGACTATTTATGTTGGCGAGGAAAGCAGAAACAACTAAAGGTATTTGAGAAAAAATACCTCCATACCAGAGGTGATCCGGATTTATGCAGGAATGCAACAGAATACACAAATAACCATAGAAACAAATATGCAATGGAAATAACACTTCATTTCATTAATCAATAACTGAAACTGGTTTACATACAAAATGAAAATAAACTAGCTAGAGTGTTGGTAGCTTATCTCTAAGAAGAGATGTGGCGGCTACATGCCTTTGAACTCTGTGTTACAATGAGGCTCAAAGGCCTATATATTATTGAGAAACAATGGAAACCCTACACATCCAAAAAACTAACCCTAGGAGGTGAAACGCCTTAATGTGGGCCCCGTTGGGTAACTTGGTACATCAATTTCCCGGGGTCGTAACTTAGCATACTACCTCCATTTGACGTGCATGATACATCGTTAGAAAGATCTATTTAAGGACTACATCCATAAACAAAAAATATCAAGTCCGAAACAGACTCATATTTGCTGGACCATTCAATGCCGAAAAAACGTCGTTTAGGGCCTCAAAACGACTCTGAAAGTTTAGGACCCGAAAACTGCCAAAAATAGTAAATTCTGCTACAATTAAGGAAACTGGAAAACTGAAAGAAACAATGGTGGGGGTCCAAGAGAAATAGGTGGTTAGCCACCAATATCCTCCTGGATCATTCCTCCCCCCTTAGGAAGCCATGGTCCCCATTGCGTTGAGTTCCTCCATGAGACGAGGAAACTTCTGTTGAACTTGGTCCCTGGTGAGCCACTTTCCCTGGTGAAGAAGTTGGCCTGCTTTGACAACTTGATATAGCTGGATCTTCTGCTGACGGGTGTTCTTGACCTGTGTGTCCATAATCCGATCAGTTGTGGCTTGTTCCATGCAGTCGGGGTTTAACTCTATTGGTGTGAGTTGTTCTGCCACGTCTGATGTGTCCAGTAGAGGTGGAAAGTAGGGCCGAAGGCGGTCCACATTGAACACTGGGTGTAGACCAAGGAATGGTGGAATACTGAGCTCGAAGGTATTGTCCCCAAAAACCTTGGTGATGGTGTATGGCCCATGTCGGAGCGGGCGAAGCTTGTGGTGGGGTCCAGCGAGGCGCTCCTTCTGCAGATGTAGCCACACTTTGTTGCCCACCTGGAAGTTGTGTTGCACCTGATGCTGATCATGTTGCTGCTTGTACTTAGCATTAGATCTGTCCAATATGTCATGAACTTGTTGGCGAATGTGCTGAATGCGCTCAATGAAGCTGTTTGCCTTGGAAAATTCAAACTAGATATGAGCTAAATCAACCTGAGTAGCTGCAAATGGCATGGCTATGTCAATGGGACATAGTAGCTGGAATCCCAAGCCCACCTGAAAGGGGCTATGGTTGGTTGAGCTGTGGAGGGCCCGGTTATAGCTGTGTTGTACATAGGGGAGGCTCTCATCCCATGTGTGTGGATGCTTTGAGTTATACATGCGCAAAATGTGTACGATCATCCTGTTGATGACCTTTGTCTGGCCATCAGTCTGAGGATAGAAATCAATGGACTTTGTGAGCTTGGTGTCTAGCATTGACCATAGGCTAGACTAGAATGTACTAAGGAACCTGTTGTCCCGGTCTGAGATTATAGATTGTGGGATCCCAAAGTGTACCCACACTCGTTCAAAGAAGAGTTTAGCAGTGGCTTCTACTGTGATATTCTTCTTGCATACCGCCATTATGGCCATCTTTGAGAACCTTTCAACAACCACAAACACACAGCCGTTGTCATGCTTAGTAGAAGGAAGGCCTGACATGTAATCCATGGAGATGGATTCCCAAGGTCGACTAGGGGTAGGAAACGGAGTATAGAGGCCTTGCTTCTTGATGGATGGTTTGGCAATGGTGGAGGCAGTGCAAGATCGGATGTACTTCCCGACGTCCTGTCGAAGGTTCGGCCAATAGAAATACTTTTGCAGTACTGCCACTGTTTTCTCGATCCCAAAATTCCCAGCAACCTGATTGTAGTGCGCTTCCCAAATCATCTTGGCACGCTCGCTTGAAGGAACACAAAGGTGTCCCATGTGACATAGTAGTACATCTTGGAGGTGAAATTTTGGACCTGGGTTTCCCTCCATGAGCGTTTGGTATGTGTGGCTGAATTCTTGATCGCTCCTATAGAGAAGTGGCCAATCAAAAGTATCGTTCCCACAAGAGTTGAGCACAGCCATTATCACCACGATCGGTGGTCGGTTGAGGCAGCCTGCAACATTATCGATGCTTCCCTTCTTGTACTTGATGTTCAAATGAAACTGTTGTAGATATGTGGACCACTTCTGATGGCAAGCATTCTGTAACTTCCCTTGTGTCTGCATGAACTGTAGGGGTCGGTGGTCTGTGTGGATGATCGTTTCCTTCCCCAAAATGTAATGCTTCCATTTTCGGCAAGCCTGTACAATGGAATACATTTCTTTGTCATAAGTGGGATATTTGCGGACTGTGTCGGACAGTGTCTCATTGTGATATGCCACTGGATGCCCTTGTTGAGTAAGGACTGCCCCAATAGCATAGTCAGAAGCATTTGTCTCGATCTCAAATGGTTGTTGCAAGTCTGATAATGTGAGCACTGGGGCACAACAGAGGCGATGTTTTAATTCTGCTGAGTTTCTAACCAAAATAATTTTGCTTTCACTCCTCCCTTGGTGACTTGACACAAGGGCCAAGTGATATGAGAGAATCCCAACATGAACTTGCAGTAGAAATTAGCAAGGCCCAGAAAGCTACGAATCTCTGTTAAAGTAGTTGGGGCTGGCCAATCCCGAATGACTTGGATCTTGGTTGGATCCACATGTACCCCACACTCATCAATAATGTATCCCAGATACTAAACCTGGGTCATGCCAAAAGCGCACTTGTCCAAATTGGCACACAACTTGTGCTGCCGCAATGTTTGAAGGACCTGTCGGATGTGGTGGAGGTGCTCTTCCCAAGTCTGGCTGAAGATCGGGATGTCATCCAAGTACACTACTACAAATGAGTTGGTGAATGGCCACAAGATGTCGTCCATCAGTCTCATGAAGGTTGCAGGAGCATTCGTCAGCCCGAAAGGCATGACCAACCATTCGAAAAGGCCTTCCTTAGCTTTGAAGGCAGTCTTCCATACATTGGTTGGTTCCATCGGTACCTGGTGATACCCAGACTTTAAGTCATTCTTGCTAAAATATTTCGCCCCTTTAAGCTGGTCCAAGAGGTCATCGATCTGTGGGATCGGGTACCTATTCCGGACAGTGATCTTGTTTAGCGCCCGATAGTCAATACAGAGTCTCCAAGTCCCATCCTTCTTCTGTACCAACACGATCGGGCTCCCACAGGGCGATGAACTTGGCCGGATGTGACCCTTCTATAACAGCTCCTGAATTTGCCTCTTGATTTCATCATTCTCCAGAACAGAGCGTCAATAATACGGTCCGTTGGGAAGCGTCGCACCTGGGGTTAGATCGATGGGGTGCTTGACCTGACAGTGGAGAGGCACCCCAGTGGGTGAGGTGAATATGTCCCGGTACTCCTCCACGACATTGTCCATTTGTTTTTGTCGTGCGGAGGGGCCCTGTCTGGAGGTTGTGGCCATGATCTTCTTCTTGCCCTGAGGGCGGATCACCAAGAAAACAAACTTCCCAGTTTTGGAAATGAGCTTACTGCATTTTTTTGCAGTAACCAAAGAGATAGCGGCAGGGGGTGGTACCTCTAGTATCCTATACAAATTATTTCCCAACGTAATAATAACAGCGCGAGGCCGGGAATCATACACAGCATGTCACTTCCATAAGTATGGTTGACCTAATAATACATCACAAACATCAAGAGGAGCAATATCACATAATACCTCATCGGTGAAGGGCTTGATGTTGTAGGGAAGGCGGTACTGCTGGCTGATGCGAAGATCTCGTCCTTGGTGAAGCCACCCGATGGTGTACGATTGTGGGTGTGCTGTGGTCGGCAAACCCAACCGCTTCACAGCCTCTGCTAAAATCAAGTTCTTTTGGCTCCCACTGTCAACAATGAACTGTAGCAAGGAACCCTTTACCCACATCTAGGAATGGAAAAGACGCTCCTCCTCCTCTGAATATTCTGGTTCTTCCTTTTGGATCTTCATGGTGGCAACATTGGCATTGGGATATGCATTGATAATCTTCTTCCTTCTGTCATTCCCCTTCTCGAGTTCTGATTCAGTGTCGGAGTATGCATCTCATTTAGAAGCCTTTATTTCGGCCACCAGTGACTGCTTAGCTTGACACTAACTTGTGTTGTGAGTGGGGCTCTTATGGAACTCGCACCACTTTCCCGCTTCCTTCTTCGGCTTTGCAGTGTTGCTCTTTGCTTGTGGATTTGGCAAGTTTTCTTGAGTCGCCATGCCTTGGCTGTGTCCTTGGTTCTACGGTTTGGGGGCACCTTTCCCTTGCTTCTAATTTGCAGATCCAAAGTCTCGCTTTTTCTGTTTGAATTTTTGCTCATTTTGGCAGCATACCGATATGTCGTACCAAGCGAGGAGATGTCGAGGAACTCCATTTCCTCCTGAATGTATCTGTGCAGACAACTGCGGTACTTCAGCACCAAATGTTTCTCTAAATCTTTGATACCCAACTTGGTGCGCAGGGTATGGAACAAATTCGTCAGCTCATGCACATCTTGATCTCTTTGATGCCGCAGTGTAGTCCATTGGATGTACTTGTCCTCGTAGCTCCCCATTGGATAATATTGTCCCTTTATGGCATCTCGAAAAGAATTCCAAGTGGGTACGACCGAGAACAGAGAGGGTTCCTCCTCGTCTTTTCTCGCTCAGTAGGTTTCCCACCAGTCCTTGACATGGGGGGCGGCTTTGAGTAGAGAAAAAGTAATCTTTTCCCGGTCAGAAAAGTCATGAACCAAGAAATACCCTTCTAATAGATTCAAGTGAGATTCAACCATCTATCTACGGCATTTGCATCTATTTGACCATTAAATATGGGAATGACGAAGTTTATTTGTACCTTAAAAGGGGTTGCGCCTTTGGAGTGGCTGCTAGATGCAGATGCACCGCTAGTGGGAAGTCGTTGAAGGATCTGGGCGAAGTTATCCATCATCACGTTCCTTTGTTTTTCAAGGGCCTCCTCGAGCAACATTTTGATAGGATCTTCTGCGCCCTTGTCTTTCTTTTCGTCCCCCATGGGTGGCCGTCGAGATTTGCAAGGCTGATCTTGCAAAGGTTCAACCAGATCAAGCCCTAACTTTTTATACCCCGCCCTCGTTGGGGACATGCAAAGAAGGATCGAGAAAGAGCAAATTGCTCTGATACCACTGATCCGGATTTATGCAGGAACGCAACAGAATACACAAATAACCATAGAAACAAATATGCAGCAGAAATAACACTTCATTTCATTAATCAATAAGTGAAACTAGATTACATACAAAATGGAAATAAACTAGCTAGAGTGCTGGTAGCTTATCTCTGAGAAGAGATGTGGCGGCTACATGCCTCTGAACTTTGTGTTACAATGAGGCTCTAAGGCCTATATATTATTGAGAAACAATGGAAACCCTACACATCCAAAAACCTAACCCTAGGAGGTGAAACACCTTAATGTGGGCCCCATTGGGTAACTTGGTACATCAATTTCCCAGGGTCGTAACTTAGCATACTACCTCCGTTTGACGCGCATGATACATCGTTAGAAAGATTTGTTTAAGGACTACATCCATAAATAGAAAATATGAGTTTGTTCCCCATTCTATGCCGAAAAAACGTCGTTCAGGGCCTCTAAACGGCTCCGGAAGTTTAGGACCCGAAAACTGCCAAAAATAGTAAATTCTGCTACAATTAAGGAAACTGGAAAACTGAAAGAAACAATGGTGGGGGTCCAAGAGAAATAGGTGGGTGGCCACCAATATCCTCCTGGATCAAGAGGCATGAATGTAGAGATTGGATATGGCAAATTTATGTGCCATAAGATGCAAATGAATGGATTATCCTACTTTATATCATAAATTTTAAATTATTTTTATGATTGACAAATGTTGTGCAGTTGCAGGAATACTATGTTATAAGTAAAGTTAAACTCTATAGATGCAAGTAGATCTTGAGAGCAAGATTAAGCTTTAAAGGGTTGTTATGAAAAACAACAAAAAAAAATATGTTTCTTTAAAGGAGGTTTAAGAGGAGTAGTGTAATATCTCTAGTAAAAGCATTGTAAATGAATTTAACTTAAACTATATATATATAATATAATATAGAAAATTTATATATATATTTTTTTGTTCAAGATTGATCGTTAGCTCATATTTAGAAAGATTATGCCACAAACAAATATGATTTGTTAAAAGAACAAATAAGAGGGATTATTTAGAAGAAACCATTAAGGCAACGAAGGGCGGTGGTTCTTCTTGAAAAAGTCGACTTCCATTTAGAGGATTATGGTTCGTTTCTTTAAATTCGTTTACCAGTTACCAGTTATAATTCGTAGGAATCCTCGATTCTCCTTAGAAAACCAACGTATGCTATTTATAATACAACCTCTAATTAATGGTGAAGATATAAGTAATTTACAATTCTATTCCGGTCGATAGTTATTCAACTTCAGTCCACTTGCTTCGACTTACGCATCGCAATCCTAACTTTATGCAGATCTTTAATATAATCTTGTTTCATCTTGTTGTGGGTAGAAAAATGACGTAATTTCTTGGTTGGGAGTTAATTGTTTATTTTTGTTAAAAAGACAATCTTTGTTAGACTATTGACCTCATAGTATATTACTTTGAATTGGTAAAATGTGAGAATTCTAAGGGTAAACCGACACCATTTTATAGTGTGTTTGTCGAGTAATAAAAGGGACAACGAACCATTCTATAATGTTAAATACCAGCTTTATATGTTTTATGTCATGGTTATTATTCCAATTGGTTGGATTGGTGGAATGAACTCAAATTCATGTTATCCTTTGTCTAAAAGAACATAAAGTTTAGAAATTCCTTTTATGATTTTCTTCTTAATTATTGAGGGACTAAATTATAAAGTTTTATTATTTAGAAACCAAAACTACAATTTTCCTTTATTTAATCAAATAAAGGTGAGAATTTTATTATTATAAAATCTAGATGACTAAAAGTTGTTCCAACTCTTTAAGAGTGGCCAAGCTTGTTTTTTGTAAAATACAAATTTTAAATTGTGAACCAATGAATATAATTATTGAAGATAAATTAATTTGTTTGCAATGGTTATGGAGTTAACCTTAAGATCACGAGGAATTACACTTAGCAGCAGTTGAGCTGCAGAATTGTAATCCTTATCTTAAATAAATTAATATAAGATTAACATTGTTGGTGGACGTAACCCCAAGGTTGGGGTGAACCATGTATATTGGTGTCTCTCTTTCATTTAGATCTTATGTGTTTTTATTACTGTAAATTGACTTAAGTTAATTCTTCTTTTCTAAATTATACATAATAAATGTGATCTATGTATGTAATTTATAATAGTCATATGACTTTGTACACAAAAAGCATACTGTTATTATTAATAAAAGACGATTACTTATATTTGATCATGAAATATTCTCACATAGTAAGCATATTTAAGAATATTAAACCTATTTAGATAGTTTAATAATTCAATACTCCACATTTAATATTCATATTTAAGGTAAAGAATTAATACTTTGTAATATTTTATCCTCATTGTGATAGATTATTGAAAAGTACTTGTAAAGCTTTAAATGTGTAAAGGATAAAGTATGGTCAAGAGAGTTTTAAGTTAATATCTAAGGTTATGAAGGGGTATGTTATTTCCATTAAATTGAGAGAAGTTAATCCACTTTTGATTGTACACAATTTGAAAGCAGCACATAACAAACAAGAATAGGGTTTTTTTAGGGGAACCAAAACAATGAGAAGTATGTTGTTAGTTTCCAATGTGAATAACAAATTGATATCTAGTCTAACGTTTTGATGATGGTCATGTATAGACTGATGTTAAAAAAAATTAAGAAATTAGGTTTGTTACATTGAACAAAGACCGCCTCCCCCTCTGGCGAGGAATTCCACTACTACTCAACAGGGCAAAGGAACCACCACCATTGCCTCAGATTATAGGAAAACAGAGCCGCTTTTGGTCAAGAAAAGTCCCTCCAACATCAACGTGTCGAGCAGTGAAGAAGATACCAGCAATGACTCCAGTGAGATGGAGGCCAGACCATCGCCACCCAATAGGCTTCCCCCACTGATAGCATACCAAAAGTTCACTCGTAGTTTGGCTTCGGCTTTGGCATACCCATCGAGGAGGAGACTCCTACAAGGTATTGAGTACAGGTTCCTAGGTCTTCTTTTTTAGATTTCATGGTCATTATGAGTTTAGTTTCTTTAGTTTTTTGTAGCTACAAAGCATTTCTCTTTTGTTTAAACATTGTTTATATTGTTATTAGTATGATTTGTATCCCTACAAGGAGGATCTTTTTTATGTTAAAAGCTCGAATTTCCGAAATGGACAAACTCTCACCTTCACTCTGCTTTTTTCAGTCCAGAAAAGTGTCATTCTAGCTTGTATTTTTACATATATTATTTTATTATTATAAATCAATAAAATAAACTCTAAACTTAAATGCAATATATTGCACCTAATATTCATCGAATTGCACCTAAACTCTAAACTTAGATGCAATATATTGCACTCTAAACTTAAATGAATCAATAATATTGCACCTAATATTCATTTTTATTTGATCTTCGTGCATCCACTGTCCAAATTTGTGACACCATGCAGTAAAGGGAAACCACTGAACCACCAAACAAGGAGCAATTGTGATTGATTGGGATCGTTGGGGAAGGAACAATGCCTCGCATGAGTCATAATTGAAGCAATGTGGACAATAAATGAATTATGTATTACAGATCATTCACAAGAGATTTAATCCATGGAAACTTCATCTTTGGTTCTTGCAGATACGAATATGGAGAGATATGCACAGTTTCTTATGGATTCGACTCTGGTGGCATTACTATTAGATGGGTTGCATCTCACTATTGATAATATATGCATATTTATTGGGTGTGCAAATTGTGAAAGTTTTGTTAGCGTTTATGAATGTATTTTATTTTGTAAAATTATATCATGTAGAACGTGTGAATGTGGCATTAGTATTAGATGGGTTGCATCTCAATGTTGATAATATATGCAAATTTATTGGGTGTGCAGATTGTGAAAGTTTTGTTAGCGTGTGTGAATGTATTTTACTTTGTTGAACCATTCATAAAACAAAGTAACATAATGTAAATTATTGGTTAATCTTGACATTCTTTGGTGCCTGGAAAACACATCATTAATTTTATTATGTCTACAGTCTCTTATGCATTGGTGGATCTTGTTGTACTTTGGTCTCCAAGAACAACAATTACATGTTATCTTTGTGTTTGTGAGTGTGTGTAAAAGGTCACTTTGTAAGATTGATTGTTGAATACATTCAGTACATATATTATTCTTCTACATAACTTGTGAAGACAATGAGTTATGGGGTGAGTGCACAAAGTTGAGGGTTTCTTTTGGCGCGTTAGATGCAATACAAAACTGAAAAAACAGACATCCATCAACTTGCATGGATATTTTGAGACACTTACACAATGAATCTTGTGATAAGTAAAAAACAAGAAATGTAGGAAATTGAATGACCTTTCCAAATATATATTTCTTTTCTATTGAAAATGTTGTTAACTATCTAAAGTTAGATATTGTTTAATGGGCACATTTTATTTATTGGACAAATGATAAGGTATATGTTTTTGTGGGTGCAGCGTCTGAGTGTCTAAATGATGGAATAAACTTATGAAAACCGGTATAAATATAAAGAACATATAGGACTAGTGCATGACTATTTTTCCAATAATAAAAATAATATTTTTAAATTTTTTTTTAATTATCTAAGAGATCAAACCTTGAAAACGGTACGTCAATTGTGGGTGCAACGTTTGAATGTCTTAATGCAATTATTTGGAAATGAGTTTTTTATAGCATGTAGAAGTTGGAGTTATTTAGTGCACCATACATTTTTTTTTAAGTGGTTGAGAAACAAAAGAGATATGGATGAAACACTAACAGTATGTTTTTTGAGTTGAGGAGTGATGACAAAAGATAAATAAGAAAAAAATGGAAAAAATTATGTATTGTTAAAATTTGCATATTTAGAATCTGCAAAAAAACCATATATGTTAAAATCTCATAAAAAATGGAGGTGTGCAGCATAATCATATGAACCGCTAAACACGAGCATATTGAAAATTTGGATATAATGTTGAATTAGCCATGGTTTATCATACTCCAAGGCATAGGCATGTTGAATCTGAAGCAAAGTACAAAGCAGACACATAGGCATAAGAATTCCATAAAAGCATGGGTGGAGGCTCGGCCTTATCATTTGGAGGGAATAGATTTTTGAATTTAAACAAAACGTGAGTGCAATTTAGTAAAGAAAAACGGAAGCGCATTTTATATAAGCAAAACAAGAGCACGTTTTAGCCAGTAAAAAAGGGGGCGCGTTTTAGTTAAGAAATACAGTAGCGTGTTTTTAAATACTACAATGAGTGCTTGTTTTGTCAATTATACCAATACTTTTATTATTTTATGTCCCCCCCTGACTCCCCTCTTCCCCCTAACTCATACTAACCCCCCTCCTCTCTCTTCCTAACACCCCACCACCCTAAACCTCCCTCCCCCCCTCTCTCTCTCTCTCTTCCTCTCTCACACACACACGCATCCCCCTAACAACTCTCTCTCTCACTCCTAACACCTAAAACCTCTCTCTCCACTCTTTCTTGCTCCCCAACTCATCCAACTACACTTATCCCCCACCCCCCTATCTATTCCCCAACCCTCTCTCTCTCTCACACACAGACACCCACATCACACATCCACAAGTCACCCCCTACGACTAACATTCCCCCTCTTCCCCCCGATTCTTATTAATCCCCAATCCTCCTCTCCCTATCTCTAACTCCCCTCCTCCTCCTACCTGTCTCCCCCATACATCAACATCATTGGCATCATCATCATCATCATCATCAACAACAACAACATCATCATCATCGTCATCGTCATCATCAACATCATCACCATCATCATCACCATTGTCATCATCATCATCGTCATCGTCATCATCAACATCATCACCATCATCATCACCATTGTCATCATCATCATCATCATCGCCATCATCATCATCGGTCATCATTGTCATCATCATCATCATTGTTGTCATCATCATCATCATCTTCATCATCACCATGCTCAACATCATCTTCAACATTGTAGACATCATCCTCATCGCCATATTCATAATCATAATCTTCATCGTCGTCATCATCGTCATCATCATCATCGCCATCATCATCGCCATCATCATCGCCATCATCATCATCCTCATCC
>LPNX010056338.1:94954-96120 GCA_001517045.1 Pseudotsuga menziesii
TTTGTTCATACAATTGCTTTTGATTTACACATTTTTTATCAGCGATTTCATAGATAGGGATAGGGTAGGAAAGGTTTGTGTTGGTTAATACTTTGTAAAACGCTAGGAGATACTTAAGATTTAATTATATTTATTGCATCATTTTGTGTTTGTGTTAATAGGCCCTCTTCTGTAGATTAATCCTGCAGATTCAATTCTATTCATATACTCAGTCGATTAATTTCGAGTTTCAGTTTTGCAAATAGAATTAAAAGGACAGTCATCGGGATATTTTAGGTTTGAGTTCCTTCTAGTTTAACGAACATGTCATGCTGTAGAATACGGTTTGCTTAGATTAGCGAATTCTAGCCAAGCGCTGTCGTTTAATGGTTTTTAACATTGTAGTGTAGGGGCCTCTTGTGCTAAGTCTAGAGTAAGTTGGAGATTTGGATAAATTGAGAAGTTTATAGTTTGTTGGGATTTAAAGTTTTTAACATTGTAGTGTAGGGGCCTCTTGTGCTAAGTCTAGAGTAAGTTGGAGATTTGGATAAATTGAGAAGTTTATAGTTTGTTGGGATTTAAAGTTACAGATTTCTCTTGAATTAATGTTTCTTTGTTGAGTATTTTCATTTCATTTAATCAAGCAGTAGAGAGATTGCAATTAGAGTAGATCGTGTGATGACTGTAAGATTTAGTAAACGTTTGTGTGGGTATGTTTAGTTCTTTTATTAGTTCAGTAGAAGCATAGATTGGATAATGATTTGATTTAAAGGTTTAGCAACTGGAAGTGATTGTGTGGATCTAGTTATTTTATGTTTCATTAAGAAGAGAATTTTGTTGAAAATCATTTTGATTGAGATAGTGTTGTCGTGAGACTTAGCAAGTTTGATAATTTCACCTCTTCGACTTAGGTTTGACCGGACAAACCTAAGTATAATCTACAGCAGTTCATCCAATAAGAAAACCACCATTGATTCTGACGGTCTAGATTCTAACAAATAGCCGCCAACCATAAGAAAACCATCTCGGCGTAAGCATTATTCAGGATCTTAAAACCACCACCCCCCGTAAGTATAATATTGACAGCTTACACAGGATGTAATCAATAGCCGCCTCGAAGAACAAAACCACCACGGTAAACATATGTTGACCTTAATAATTTCACAATTACCTTCACAAAACCACCG
>LPNX010056338.1:97252-124752 GCA_001517045.1 Pseudotsuga menziesii
CAAGAAATCGTAGCACCAAGTAAAAATACATAGAGATTAAAGATGTCGGGTTGCCCAACTAGAAGAGCTCTCTTAATTTTATTAAAAACTGGAACAAAGTTTACATCAATGGAGTTGCCCAAGGCAGAGCTCCTGGTGCACGCCCAACCAACTACTACACCCAGAAAATACAAGAGATTACAAAAGTAAAAAGACGGTCTCTTTGCCAAAGATGCCCAACCTCCTTTGCTGCTCCTCCGCGAGTGTGCAGACCTCTGTGACTTTCTGATACGCTGCTCTCTTTGATCACTTCTTGACCAATTGCTTGATGATGAAATGACTTAACACTTCGTTTACTTATAAGCTTCGTCGTTTGGAAGAGCGCCCCCTTTAAGTGGAGATTCCCTCTTACTTTCCGCTCAATCCACCTCTTGTCGGCTTGCCAATTCACCTCCAATCCACACTTGTCTTTATTTCTTTGTTGGTGCGCCCCCATACAAACACATCAAGGGTCGCACGCCCACACCAAAGGTGGGTTGCACGCTTTCCTTCACTGTCGGAGCTCCCACTTGCCAGAATGCTCGTTTGTCGCACGCGCGCACTCGAACGTCTTCCCTTCTCAATGCCACCTTTGCTGATTTCGCACTCTACCGTCATGCGCACTCTACCGTCACATGCAATTTGGAGTGCCTTCACCATGTTGACGCCCCTTAATCTCGCACACGTGTTTGTCTTGTCGAAACGCTCTTCCAAGGGATGTTGTTAAGTGTTCCCAACGCACATTTTTCCAACGTGCTCCTTGGGAGCGCTTGCTTTCACAACTGTCTACCTTGCCGATGCGCGCCACACTCTCGGTTCCATCAGTGGTGAGTGTGGGCACTTACCTTTACCTTGTGGGAGCGCACCCTCTTGGCCCACATGTTGTTAGATGGTTAAGTATTCGTTGCCTTGCCCATAAGGGCGCCCAAACCATGTCTTTGAGCAAGTGTGCTAACACTTAAGGTGTCATGAAAAACATGGCCATGACAGTCTCCCCCACTTAAACTTGTTTTCATCTCGACAATGTCGACTGCTGTAACACTCTGCATGAACTCAAGTCATACCCACTGCAACATCTGAACTGTTCGTAGTCCATCCACAGTAATGCTTCTTGACCACCTATTTTCAACCTGTAATCCATGCCTTCCTTCCTACTTCTGTTTGTTGTCGAACTCATGGAAAAACCGGTTAGGTAGCTAATCCAACCGTGTGCTTATCACTTGAGACAAACTTCATCATTCTTGAATCATGTTTCTAGTGTTTCCTTTTCAGCGTCCTCAAGCCTCTTGCACTTTACCTTGGCAAAAAATTGTCTTTAGGGCACCTTTCCAAAAGTGCTTAGGGCCTCACCACTGTCGCCAACGACAATGAGCCCAAGTCCTGCTAAGTCACATGAAAATACATGGGCGGTGCCATACGCCACCATTGCCTGTATCTTCTTCACAAAACTGCTCAAATGCATCCCTGGCTGCATCATTTTTGGCACTTAACTCTTTTAACCGAGCCCAATAGTGTCCAAACCTAACACCATCAACCATCCAAGTGCTCATATCAACAACAACTTCTGTGATGTCATGAGAGCCAACAAAAGAAACCATCTTTGTCTTTGTTTGTTGCGATCATTTCTTGGCCTGCCTCTTGGATCCTTTACTTAACCCTTCAAATGGCTTTCCTGCCTTGTCCTCACACGTTTCAGTGTGCCTTGACTCCTCCAGACATGCCAACGTTTTCTTCTCTTGAAGAATTCTCAACGCAACCATGGCTTCTTTAGCCATGGTTTCCTTAGCCACTTCTTCACTTATCGGTTCCAACAACCGCTTGCTCTCCAAGTGAGCAAGTACTTCATCAACTTCATTTGGTTGGAAACCGATCTCCTGTCAAATACATTTATGGAATTCCTATGGCATGGATGCAAAATGCCACTATGTCCTCCGCATCACGTGGTGCATCAACTTCGCTAGTTTTTCCTCAATCTGAGGATTCTTTCGAAACATGTTTTTCCTCTAAAACCTGCGAAACTTACATTTCTTCCAAAACCTGTGTTTCATCCAACACATCCTCATGTGACTCCACCTCAAGGTTATCCTTAACCAAAGTGCCATCGGCTTGGCTGCTAAGCGACATCTCCAACATTACTTAAGTAGAAACCTTCACACATGGTGTTGGGAAAACTAACTGTTTCCTCCCATGTTGTTGCGAAGTGATCTATGAAATGCACAATCCATCAATCTCCTCACTGAAAGAAACCATGCATTTTTCCAACGATGCTAACCTTCCTGTTGCGGATAGATCATCCTTCACTGTTACGATTGGCTTTCTCTTCTCTACCAAAAATGTCTTCTTCCTTATGATGTGCCGAGGCAAGTGTTTGTACATACTCGGGTCTTCGAACATCTGTACCAAAGTCACCCGTGGTCTACGTCCCAACTTTCTCTTTTGATTCATAGGCAAGCTCCATGTCTTGGACTCTCCTAAGAACACCAACCATCCTGCATGCAGAATTAGCACTGCCTTGGCCAACTGAAGAAAGTCTTGTCTCAAGATCATTGAATGATCATCCAACGGAACAACTTTCAAATCCATGTTGTCGTTCCATCTTCCAACTCTAATAGGGGTTGCATTTATCTTTCCTGTCACATCTCTTACCACAGAGTTCGTCGCCTTGAACTTGGATCGACTAAACTCCATACCGCTATGAAGAGATCCCACGGTCCTACTACTCTCCAAGTTGTGATTAGCAGCCATGTCAACCAACGTAGAAACTTTTAGGCCACTCACCATTGTTTCTACAAAGTCCAAACCATGTTTCCATCCTTGCAGCTCCGCATCATGAACCTTTTCCATTTTGCTAAGGCAAGCTTCAATTGCCTTCACCGTTTCAAAAACCTCGTCAGAATATGCCTCTTGCACTTGCATTGTTGTCAACCATGCTATAAAGTTCTCCTCCGCAACCTGTACATCCCTAAACGGACAATCCCTTGCATAGTGGTCCTCTACACATATGAAGCATGCAACCTTCTTCTTTTTTGACGATTCTAGTTTTTCTTGTCTCAGCCCTCCCTGCGAGCCTCTTGACCTAGCTTCTGATTTTGTTTTGTTCTTGCTCCAAGCTTCCTGCAACTGTCATTCTTCTTGCTCCCTTAGAAGCATTTCCTCAAGAACACGTCCCACATCTCGAAGACTGTCAGTCGTCTCTTCCAATGCATCTCCTGATTTTTTTCAATGCCTTTCACAAGCGTTCGCAACCTGCCATGATTGCAACCGCGTCGAGGGTATGTTTTCCAACCAAAACACTCTGTTGTGTTTCTCCAAGTCATTCCAACACTTGTAGAAATTTATGAACGAGTGTGTCTTTTCTGACGTACTGTCCCATCTTGTCGACTTCAACACCTTTCTATGCTGCGGTTTCATAGACTTCCAACCACCTACTGAACTTGGTGTCAAACTACCACCTAGAACCTTTCTAAGTGATGCTATTCTGAGTGCACCCTCCTTGGAACACCTTCGTTTCACTGTTGTCGCACTCCCATTGAGCGCATAACTTTCCTTAACTATTTGTCGAAACGTGTGTTTTTTTCAAATGCACCTTCGTTTATGAGCACACGTTGCAACCAAAGTGCACGTCATTTCACTGCAAAACGCACCTTGCCTGGCACACTTTTGTTTCTAAGCGTACTTCAAAAATTAGTTCCCTTCGTTTTTATGTCGAATGCACCTCATTGTGCTACTACGATACCTGAGTGCGTGCCTCTGCCTAAGCGCACGTATTAACTGTAGTGGAGCGCGCGTTTTCTCCTCGAGTGCTCTTCTTCCTGAGCACGTAGCTCTCCTGCTAAGAAGCGCTCGTCTCTCTAAAGTGGGTGACTTAAATGCGAAGCGTGTGCATTTTGGGGAGCTCTCTCCTGCAGAGCGCTTGTCTCTCTGACCGCATAGATCTTCTGCTATGGAGCGCACAATTACCAACACCTTGTCTTGGGAGTGCCTATCCTGTGGAGCGCCCGACAGTAGAGCACCCGAGCTTCGATGCACTTTCAGATGCAAAGTGCTCATCAGTGCGGCACGCTTCTGTGGAGCGTGTGCGGTTGCGGTGCGCTGCCTGCAGCACGTTCTGTCAGGCGTGCTCGCCTCCTTGTGGAGCGCTAGTCTTTGGAGCATCTGACCTACAGAGCGCTTGTTCTGCAGAGCACCCGAGCTGCGGAACACTTGTTTGAGCCTATGGAGTGCTTGTTCTGCTGAGCGCTTATTCTGATCCTATAGAATGCTCGTCCAACGGAGCGCACGAACCTGCGGAGCACTTTACTCCTGAGTGTGACACCTTTTCAACAATCTTCAACTGCACTGATACCACCTATCACGACCACACTTAGCGATCACTCTTGGCTCCTAAGGGTGATGTGCATCACCGTCTAGAAACCTTCGAAGGGATTAGCCAACTTGGTGTACTCTAATGGGCTACACCTAACCAACCTACGAAAATCATCTTTTTAACACGTTAACTCTTCAACAACTTACTTAGTCTTCATTATCCTTGCCAACATAATTTAACTTAGCCAAAAACAAGAAAATGCAACACCAAGTAAAAATACATAGAGATTAAAGATGTGGGGTTGCCCAACTAGCAGAGCCCTCTTAACTTTATTAAAAACGAAACAAAGTTTACATCAATGGAGTTTCCTAAGGCAGAGCTCTTGGTGCACGCCCAACCAACTGCTACACCTAGAAAAATATAAGAGATTACAAAGTAAAAAGACTCTCTCTTTCAGCCTCTTCTGCTGCTCCTCCACGAGTATGCAGACCTCTGTGACTTTTTGTTCTACTGCTCCCTTTGATCACTTCTTGACCAATTGCTTGATAATAAAATGACTTAACACTTCCTTTACTTATAGGATTCTGTAGAAATAATAGATCAATGCTATGAGCAATGATGCTAAGAAGAAGCACAGGAAATAGATCTTCCTACTAAGAATTCTCACAAGCATACATAGAAAAAATAGAGAGAAGAAAAGAGACTAAATCACATGAATGAAGAGATGAATCTTGGTGTGTATCCTTCCATTGAATAATGATGAATAATAATGCACATAAATAGTACATCCCTCATAGGAAAATCGAGTTGTATGGAGACAACTCATAAAGCTCAAAAAGGTCGACTTACCAAAATATAGCAAACCCCCATAGGTGGCTAAATCACTTCCCAAATCTATCAAGGACATCACGAATTGGAAAAAGCATGAATGAGATGTCAAGGAGATGGAAAAAACATGCTAATCCTAGAAAATGGAGGAAATTTCATGAAGGATGGGTTGGCAACAAAAGCGCCCAGTTTCCTAGTTTGACTAGCTTTACCTTATCCATAGAAAAGCATAAAATACAGAATAAAGTAGAATATGCTATAAAGTGCTGTATATTAATTATGGATGGTAAAAGGTGGTCAAGATCAACCCAGAATTAGAAATAAATCATCCTAGAATATAGATGGCATGTATTGACTTTAAGGTGCAAGTGGATGCCAACTAATTAAGCTAGTGGATGAATAATTAATCAAATAATGATTAATTATTTATCCTAAGTTATGAGTGGGTTTAATATATTCCAACACCCCCTATAAGTCTGACTTTATGATGGTATGTATTATCCACCTGTTGCAGCTGCAACTGTTCTCCCCAAATTTCTTAATTTTTGGGCCCCTCCTCATGATTTTGCATTGTTTTAATCGTTGGATCTTTTGAATGCGTGGTCGTGTTGCATTTTGATGATTGTAAAGGCTTAACTCTCACCCAGGGCTTCGGATTTTGATTGCATTTGGAATTTATGGTGAGTCTCAGACTCTAAGTTTGTTTCGCTCGTTGATTGAACCAAGTGTTTTTATTGTGGGTCGCCGTTGCGAAGGTATAGTAGGTTTCTGGCCGTATTGATTTTTTTAAAAGCTGTCTAAACACTTAGAATCTTTATATGGACCGAGAGTCATTCTTGTTGGATCGAAAGCCGGAGCCTTTTCGCTTCCACCGTTGCGGAACCCAAGGTAGTTTAGCACCCAAAGCCCAAATCTTTCCGACTGCCGATGTGTGTTGACCTGATTTAGCCGCGTAGCCGAAGCCGTTTTTCTTTCGCCGTTGTGGCAGGGGAAGTCATTTGGTTTCCGAAGTGCAAATCCGTCCGACTTCCGACTGTGCATCGCGTGGCTCTAGCCTTCTTTTTTCCACCGTTGCAGCTCTCACAGTCATTTGGCTTCCGAAGTGCAAATCCGTCCGACTGCCGATTAAAACCTCTCCCGCCCACGTTGCATGTAGCTTTAGCCCTTCCCGTTTCCGCCGTTGCGGCTAGGCAAAGCCTTTGGCTTCCGACGTCAGTATCCTTCCGAATTCCGCGGTAGTGCACCTGGCCATTTCTTGTGGGATAGTCGTTTCAGTTTGTATAATCTACTCCTTCATTTTGTAACGCAGTCCCCATGAATAATACACTTGGATTAATTGCAGGTGGACGTAAGGAACTGATGTGCGAAGACGTAGAGGAGTAGTTTGGCAAGGATCGAAAAGAAACGGACCGGATCGCTAAAAGGGCCTTCGAAGCGGAAGGCAAAGTCGATAATGATAAAGGCATGAACCTGACTGTCTGTCCGTTATTAAATTGTTCCTAAGTATATACAGACAACATAGAAGAATATGGAGCATTGGAAGAACTGGAAGGTCACACGTTCGGGGGCAACCCAAACGATCGGCTGCTGTAGTTTAAATACTTGAAAGTTAGAACTTAGAAGGGGATTTTTCCTTGAAAAAACTTGTAAACCATTTGCTTGTAAGAGGAACTATTTCGTTTTACAATAAGAAACTGCAACTTTTTCCTGCTGGAGAGAGCGAACTGTGGAATGTATCAAGGTGATTAAATGATCAATGTTGAAGGGGAACTATTTCGTTTTCAGCTGTGTATCATTAACTGTGAGAGTGTTTAACTTCCTGAACCTATGTTCTTGTTGAATTCTTTTCAGTATATTTTGTGATGTTTTTCCACCGTGAGTAATAAATTTTGTTCATAAAACAATTGGCTAACTGGTTGTTCAAAAATCTGCAATTGTTCATGTGTCTTGAAAGAAGGGTCAGCTATCTGTAACTTTTCATTATGCATGTACAAAATATATTATTCACCACTGAATGATAGTCCTGCTCCCTAGGGATAGTTTAGGTAGTTAGTTTTGATTTCTTGTTGTATGTGATTTAGATGCTGGTGAATGCTAAGACGAGAGGTAAGAACCTGCGCATCACATTGTGACTGCTCCTTGCATCTTATCGCCCTGCATGGTTAATTAGGCACTTGCATATCATACATTAAGTCAAAAAAAAAAAACACAAAAAATACATGGTGGACCGGGCCGCAACCGATAAAGCCTTTGTTTCTTTTTGTTACTTTGACCTACGGTAGCCGGACCGCAAACCAGACGGATTCCCCATTCCAAACAGTCACGGGCTAGTTGGGAACGTTGACTGGGGAGAATCCCTTACTGTTGTTCCCTGCGAATTTCTGGGCCTCAACAGTTTTGGCGCTAGAAGGAGGGCCGCCAGTGTATGGCTGGCCGAGGAAACCCATTTTCCCGAGATTATTCCACCGGTAACAGTCCTGAGAGCAGTGGGTTTCATAATCCAATTTCGGAAGAAAGAGAACATCTATATTATGTTGGCAATGAAATTGTTAATGATCTGAGAAGACACACCAGAGCATATGTAAAGAATATTGGAGGATTTCCAATCATCCCTGAATTGCCCAGAAGAGAGTACAAAAGGAAAGATTGTCCTGTAGTAGAAGACTCAGTGTTGGTTGGAGACTGGGAAGAACTTGTAGAAATAGCCTTACAGGAAGTTGTACTACCTTTGAACCAAGAAGGCCCAAATACCCCTCACAGTTCTCCTGCTCGCACTCCTATTGGCTCACCTCCTCAATCTCCACCTAGACTCATGGCAGGAGTAAATGCTAATCCACCACCTAACCCACCTAATCCACCACCTGCTTGGAGAGCCAGATCACCATTAAACCTGACACCTCCATTACACGACCTACCTCAAGCCTTTAACAAGATGTTGCCCAAGTTCGACCCAAATGAGAAAATACTAGTAGATGATCATCTACAAAGTTTTTACTTGGCAATTGAAGGATTAAGGGCCGGGGAATATGAAGATGTAGTCTGCAGACTGTTCCCGCATACCCTTAAAGGAGCTGCAGTGTCATGGTACTTTGGATTGCCTGCTAACTCTATCCCTGATTGGGATACCTTCGAAAGAATTTTCAGAAGTAAGTATGCAACTCAGAAAACTCATGCAGCTCTCATGAAAGGGCTATGCACGTTGAAGAAAGAAAGAAAAGAAAAGGTGCACAGTTTCACACAAAGGTTTGCAGCTCAAGAATTTATCTGATATAGATAAGCCTTCGGACAAGGTATTGATTGAGTATTATACTTCAGCTTTAGGCCCTGATTTGGCCATGTTTGCCAAAGGTAGGGCCAAGCCTACTTTGACGGAAACCTATGAAGAGGCAGAAGTAGTGGAAGCGGAAAGAGAAAGTATTGAAGATTATCCAGAACAATCAGGAGAGAAAGGTGCGGGAAGAAAAGCCTTATTGTTTAATAAGCCTAAGGAAGAAAAGTCACCAGATTTGGAAAATATGGCAAAAATGATGCAGAAGCTTTCCAACAAAATCATAGATATGGAGAAAGAAAAGGAAACACAAAAGTTCTATAGGCCCTATTATAAGAAAAGAGAGGATAACAATCAGTCTCAACCTCCTCCTCACAATACTGCATCTATGAATCTAACAGAGGTCGGCATGGACAATTTCTGCACTTTCCACCAACAGCCACACTCTGAAAAGAATTGTCCTCAATGGATAAATTCGATGACGTTGGTCATGAATCAGCTCTTGGATTCCAGATTAACAAAAGAGGGAACTGAAGAAAGAAAAGAAAATACTACTTCAACGAAAGAACAGGAAGAGGAAACTATGGTTTTGTGGGATTATGTTTCATTATTTGATGCTGAAGAAGAAAAGAATCAAGGCTACAAGGACGTCATGGAAACCAACGTGGCAACAAGGAGCCGAGGGCCAATTAAAGAAAACAGTCTCATTCTACGAAAGATCAAAAGGCTGCAAAGAAATGTAAAGAAATTTCAAAATAAATCCTTAGCTGATAAGATTCTAGAATTCACTATTACCAGCCAAGATCCGAAGCAGAATAATACGGGGGCTAGGCCAGAGGAAGGAAAGATGAATGCTGATAAACCTCATCCCATTGAGCAGCCGATGGATTATGACATCGTGGAGGATTTTAAAAAGGTAAGAGCGAATGTTCCACTATTCGAAATGTGTAAAGTGCTGCAGCAAAAAGAAAGACTGTTGAAAGCGCTTGAAGCATCGGATGAGAAGCTGCCCATGGATAATCAACCTCAGGTAGAAGAAGAAATTGGAGAAACCAACGTTGGAGGTAAGTCTAAAAGCAAACATCCACCTTTCCTCCTCACATTTGAATTTTTTAATCATAACGTGCACAATTTTCTGGTAGACTCAGGGGCGTCTGTTAATGTCATGCCCATATCAGTCTGTAAAAAGATAAATGGGCAGCCTAAGCCATCCACATGGAGGGTTGTTCAGTTGGATAGGACAGATGTAAAGGTAATTGGTGAGATGGAAGATGTCCTAGTCCGTCTGGCATCCAATGACAAAGTATGCCAAGTTATTAACATCGTGGTGGCTGATATACCAGACGCTTACGGTCTTGTCCTGAGCAGAGATTGGTCGGCCAAATTAAATGGATATTTCACCTCTGATTGGTCGCATTTGTGGTTGCCATACAAAGGAAGTCCAAACCAGATTAAGATTCTGAGAGAACCTCACATGAGATACAATGTTACTCAACTGAATGAGAAGAATGAAACGGTGGATTCTGTATTGGGAAACTATTTTATTGAGTTAGAACCAGGAAATTACCAAGCAGAAGAAGCCAGCAACACATCAGACACTCAGCCTGATCTCCTTCATTTCTCACAGGATGATGAGATTGACTGTAAAATAGTAGGCTTAGCAGTAGGAATAGGTTCACATTCAGTAGTTAGTGATTTTTGGACTTTGTTTTTTGATGGCTCTAAGACTTTAGAGGGGTCAGGGGCTGGCTGTGTCCTGATCAATCCCCAGAAGAATAAGCATTTTCTCTCATGTAGATTAGAGTTTGATTGTACTAATAATACAGCTGCGTACGAAGCACTGGTGCAGGGACTAAAGAAAGTGATTGAATCAAAGGTAAGTAATCTAAAAGTTTTTGGGGATTCTGAAATTATTGTGAAACAAATCCGGAATCAAATACATTGTGTTTCCCCTCACTTGAAAGCTTACCAAAATGAGGAATGGGACCTGCTTAAATGTTTTAATGCATTCAACATTATTTTAATTCCAATAATTAAAAACGCAGCAGCTGACCTGTTGGCCACATCAGCCGCTAGGCTCGTACCCACTAATAATCGATGTTCTATCGAACTGCTTTTCAGGCCCTCAGTACCGTATATGATCACCAATTTGTGAGTGTTCGATGATGATCAGCAAATAATAGAATGCTTGACAAATGACGAGGTCTTTAAAGGAGCCATTATAGATGATGAGGAACATCAGGCTGAGATGAAATATGACAATTTCATCCCTAAAGGAGTCAGAACGTTGGAAAGGATGTTCGATTTAAATGAAAAGTTCAGAAGACCCACAACTCATCTCTACAGTTCGAGCTGATAAATTTAGGGAATGAGACGGATCCCAAATTTGTGAATCTCGGCAAATGTTGTTCACCAGCAGAAAGAGACAAATTCATTAGTCTATTTAAACAATATAAAGATGTTTTTGCATGGACATACGAAGATTTGAAAACATACGACACCAGCATCATCAAGCATGTCGTCCCCATTAAAGCAGGGGTCAAGCCATATCAGCAACCGTTAAGGAAAATGCATCCAAAACTGGAACCGCTGATTCAGAGTGAAGTGAAGAAATTATTGGATGCTAGAATCATTTTCAAAGTCAGACACTCTGAATGGGTATCAAACCTGGTACCAGTAAGAAAAAAATCTAGAGAGATCAGACTCTGTGTGGATTTCAAGAACTTAAACCGTGCATCAGACAAAGATAACTATCCTATTCCACCCATGGAGAAACTGCTACAAATGGTTTCAGGTTCTGAACTGTTTTCATTATTAGATGGTTTCTCTGGCTACAATCAAGTATTAGTAGCCGAAGAAGACAGATTGAAGACCACGTTCAGGACCAAATGGGGAACCTTTGCCTACAGAAGGATGCCCTTTGGGCTTATAAATGCTGGAGCAACGTTTCAGAGGGCTATGGACATAGCTTTCCGTGGATTAATTGGCCGAAGTGCTGTAGTATACCTTGACGATATTACAATATTCTCGAAGAGAAGAGGAGAGCACGCATTTCACCTAAGGCAAATTTTCGAGCGCTGTCGAAAATATAGCATCTCACTCAATCCTAAGAAGTGTGTGTTCGCTGTCATAGAGGGAAAGTTGCTGGGTCACATAGTTTCGAAGAAAGGAATCTCTATAGATCCAGAAAGAATTAAGGCTATTGAACAAATCCCCTTGCCCCATAATAAAAAGGGGATGCAATCATTTATGGGAACGATAAACTTCATGCGAAGATTTGTGTCTGATTTTGCTCAGATTGTCAAACCACTGCAGCAGATGGTAAAGCAAAATGCACTATTCAAGTGGACTGAAATTGAGAAGAGCGCATTCAGCAAAATAAAAACTGTTGTTTCACATGCACCATCCCTGAAAATCCCAGATTTCGACAAAGATTTCATCTTGTATACCTTTGCATCCGATGATTCATTAGCTGTGGTGCTCACCCAAAAGGAAGATGGGGGGGATGAATTCCCAATATCCTTTATGAGTACTAGTCTACAGGGGGGCGATTTGAACTACCCAGCTGTTGATAAACAAGCTTACGCTGTATTCAAAGCAGTAAAACAATTCAGGCCTTATATTTTAAAAAATAGAACCAAGGTGATCGTCCCCTACCTAGCTGTAAGGTCTCTTCTTATACAGAAGGAGTTAGGAGAAAGAAGAGGCAATTGGGTAACAGCTCTTCATGAGTACGACCTTGAATTCAAGCCAGCATCCATAGTTAAAGGACAAGGGTTGTGCAAACTGATGACAGAAAATGGGAACAATGAAGAACACGCCTGGGATGATGAAGTCGAATTACATTCAATGGATGTATGTCCTTTGTTTACAGCTCCCGAGTCTTGGTATAGAGACCTTGTGCATTACCTGCAGGCAGGGTTGTTACCAGAACATTGGATTTCCAAGCAAAGAAGAGCGATGTATCTTAAATCAGCCTCCTATCAACTTGTTGAAGGAGTATTATTCAGAAAAAAATTATGACGGGGTTCTTCTCAGATTCTTAGAGAAAGAAGATGCGAAAAAAGTAATGACAGATTTGCATGACGGGCCTGCTGGGGGACATTATTCAAGAGACACTACAGCTCACAAAATCCTCAGAGCCGGTTACTATTGGCCTATGCTCTTTAAAGATGCACATGCACATGTCAGAAGGTGTGATATTTGCCAAAGGTGTAGTGGGAGACAACCTAAAGCAGCAGCACCCCTAAAGCTTGTGATGATCACGGAGCCATTCGAGCAATGGGGGTTGGATATTATTGGAGAAATAAAACCAAACTCCTCTCTGCAGCACAAGTACATTCTGATCGTGACTGATTATTTTACTCATTGGGTCAAAGCTATCCCGCTGCGCAATATAAATGAAGATGAAGTCATCAGCTTCCTGCAAGATCATATCATGACCAGGTTTGGAGTTCCAGTTTCGTTAGTCTTTGATAATGCTAAGTACTTTTCATTAATTAAATTGACTGCTTTTGCTCATGATAAAGGGATAAAATTGCATTATTCGGCTAATTATTATCCACAAGGAAATGGCCTGGCTGAATCCTCTAACAAAAATCTGATTAGAATTTTAAAGAAGACTGTGATAGAAAACCAGAGGAGTTGGCACTCAGCATTACCAAAAGCCCTTTGGGCTGATAGAGTCACCCCTAAGTCTGTGATAGGAGTGTCACCATATACCCTTTTCTATAGTAAAGAAGCCATCCTTCCTCCCAATATCATGCTACCATCTTCCATACTAGCTCAAGAGTCTAGGGGGTCGGATGATGAATTTTTTCAAATAAGAATATATAATCTCCTGAAAGTAGAAGAGGCTAGATCTAAAGCCAGAGAACGCTTTAAGCAACAGCAAGAGTTAGTTAAAAGATGGTTCGACAAACATAAAGCTAGAACAAAAGACTTTGAAGTAGGAGACTTAGTCCTCAAATGGGATCACCCCCATGATGAGAAAGGAAAGCACACTAAATTCCAGCAGTTATGGGTAGGCCCTCATCAGATAGCGACAAAGCTTGGCCCTTCTACTTATAAGTTACAAGATCTGCAAGGATGGGAAGAGAACTTACCAGTAAATGGTTTGGTCCTCAAGCTGTATTTTTCCTGAGTTTGTTTGAATTCTTCTGTCTTGTATATAAATAATCTGTTTGGATGTCTTTTGAGTCATGTTTTACAGTTTGTTTTAGTTTGTTTTTCTTGATTCCAATAAAGGGAACGAACCCGCGGTTGCATGAAGAACATCAAAATGTTTGGGAATGATTAACATTTTGGGTCTCAGACTGTGTGTTGCTAAAAGAACTTCTTCCAGTTTAGCAGTTTTCTCGAATAAGCTCTGTGTGCATTGAAGTCCTGCTTAACCCTTGTGAAATAAAACGGATTCGAAGAGTCTGGAATACTATGTTGAGGCTCCATCCACGTCACACTTAAAATGTTCTAAGGAGCAACAACAGAGGACCCATGGAAAAGAGCAAGGTGAATAGTATTAAATATAAATGATCCCATGCCAAGAAACGAATGCCAAAAGGCAAATAAAGAGTCAAAACTCCTATAAAAGCATCATACATCAAAACAGGTGCTGAATCATAAGTACTAAATTGCCAAAAGATCCTCTCCGTCCGTGAGCTGAAACATGAAGCACACCACTCACACAAAAGGACACTATGGGATAGAGGATCCTGAAATAAAATTCAGTAAGAAAGGCATGCAGGAGGACTCATATGATAAGGGACAAAAGTCCAAAAGCACAAAAGATGCTAAAGTTGCATGGGAATGAGGAACAAACGGATATTTCTATTTACCACATGCTACAATCCTGGGGAGTCCAAGCTATCAGCTACCTGAAAACAAAAGTAATAATGAAACTCACCCTCCGGCCTCAACAGAGTCATCTGGACCTGAAAATCTTGGTTTCCACTCTCCCAAATTGGACTATTATCAATGATTGAGGGTACACACTTCCGGCATTCGAGAAATCCAGAGAGCTGGAAGAATTCAATAGATGCATTTTTTGTTAAACAGTCGGTCACTCAAAGATTAATCACCCAGAGATCTAGGTTCACCAGGTAATCGCCAATTGTTGCAGCTGCAACTGTTCTCCCCAAATTTCTTAATTTTTGGGCCCCTCCTCATGATTTTGCATTGTTTTAATCGTTGGATCTTTTGAATGTGTGGTCGTGTTGTATTTTGATGATTGTAAAGGCTTAACTCTCGCCCAGGGTTTCAAATTTTGATTGCGTTTGGAATTTATGGTGAGTCTCAGACTCTAAGTTTGTTTCGCTCGTTGATTGAACCAAGTGTTTTTATTGTGGGTCGCCGTTGCGGAGGTATAGTAGGTTTCTGGCCGTATTGATTTTTTTAAAAGCTGTCTAAACACTTAGAATATTTATATGGATCGGGAGTCATTCTTGTTGGATCGAAAGCCGGAGCCTTTTCGCTTCCGCCGTTGTGGAACCCAAGGTAGTTTAGCACCCGAAGCCCAAATCTTTCCGAATGTCGATGCGTGTTGACCTGATTTAGCCGCATAGCCGAAGCCATTTTTCTTCCACCGTTGCGGTAGTCATTTGGCTTCCGAAGTGCAAATCCGTCCGACTTCCGACTGTGCATCACGTGGCTCTAGCCTTCTTTTTTCCGCCGTTGCGGCTCTCAAATTCATTTGGCTTCCAAAGTGAAAATCCGTTCGACTGCCGATTAAAACCTCTCCCACCCACGTTGCGTGTAGCTTTAGCCCTTCCCATTTCCACCGTTGCGGCTAGGCAAATCCTTTGGCTTCCGACGTTAATATCCTTCCAACTTCCGCGGTAGTGCACCTGGCCATTTCTTGTGGGATAGCCATTTCAGTTTGTATAATCTGCTGCTTCATTTTGTAACGCAGTCCCCATGAATAATACACTTGGATTAATTGCAGGTGGACGTAAGGAACTGATGCGCAAATACGTAGAGGAGCAGTTTGGCAAGGATCGAAAAGAAACGGACTGGATCGCTAAAAGGGCCTTCGAAGCGGAAGGCAAAGTCGATAATGATAAAGGCGTGAACTTGACTGTCTGTCCGTTACTAAATTGTTCCTAAGTATATACAGACAACATAGAAGAATATGGAGCGTTGGAAGAACTGGAAGGTCACACGTTCGGGCGCAGCCCAAACGATCGACTGCTGTAGTTTAAATTCTTGAAAGTTTGAACTTAGAAGGGGCTTTTTCCCTGAAAAAACTTGTAAACCATTTTCTTGTAAGAGGAACTATTTCGTTTTACAATCAGAAACTGCAAATTTTTCCTGCTGGAGAGAGCGAACTGTGGAATGTATCAAGGTGATTAAATGATCAATGTTGAAGGGAACTATTTCGTTTTCAGCTGTGTCTCATTAATAGTGAGAGTGTTTAACTTACTGAACCTATGTTCTTGTTGAATGCTTTTCAGTATATTTTGTGATGTTTTTCCACCATGAGTAATAAATGTTGTTCATAAAACAATTGGCTAACTGGTTGTTCAAAAATATGCAATTGTTCATGTGTCTTGAAAGAAGGATCAGCTATCTGTAACTTTTCATTATGCATGTACAAAATATATTACTCACCACTGAATGATAATCCTGCTCCCTAGGGATAGTTTAGGTAGTTAGTTTTGATTTCTTGTTGTATGTGATTTAGATGCTGGTGAATGCTAAGACGAGAGGTAAGAACCTGCGCATCACATTGTGACTGCTCCTTGCATCTTATCGCCATGCATGGTTAATTAGGCACTTGCATATCATACATTAAGTCACAAAAAAAAAACTCAAAAAATACACGGTGGACCGGGCCGCAATCGGTAAAGCCTTTGTTTTTTTTTGTTACTTTGACCTACGGTAGCCGGGCCAAAAATCGGACAGATTCCCCATTCCAAATAGTCACGGGCTAGTTGGGAACGTTGACTGGGGAGAATCCCTTACTATTGTTGCCTGCGAATTTCCTGGCCTCAACACCACCTGAATGGCACCTCTCCATCCGAGTGCCGACATCCCTCATGTTGGCACACAAAAGGACATTTATGGATTGAGGGTTGCCCAAAACAATATAGATGGGCTTATTATGAACTACATTTATCATCCATCCAGCTAGTTATTTTAACCTTTTAGATATGTCAAGTCATGTACACGACTCTCTATATATGCAACTCGTGTGTTGTACGCGAGTATCGGTTGTTGCATCTCGCGTACAGATTTGTACGCGGGTTACCCTTAGAGCAAGTCGCGGGTCATACGTGAGTTGCCAGTATTGATACCCGCGTACATCTACCTTTGTCATTAAAAAATAAAAACGCGTGATTACTTGAGATTATTTAGGCACTTATCCTTAATCACCTTAACTGTCTCAACCTCCTCAACCTTCGAAACTGCCTTATTTCACCAAGTATAAATATAGGCCTTGGGGAGGGTGTTAATCACATACACTTGGAGAGCAAAGTTATGCTGGTGGAGTTTATACAGAAGTCTTTGGAGCAGTGGAACTCAGAATCCTTTGGTTGTAGAGGAGTCCTTGTCTCAGGCGTTGGGTTGTAATCTGAACACTTTCATTATTGTTAATAAAGAGAATCCTTCTTCCATATATGTCTTGAATGTATCTCATATATTGTGGTTTGATAAATACTTATGTTTTAGCATTCTGTATATGATTTATCTAACCTGTTTATATATATGTATCATCCTTTATTTGGAAGATTGATTCTTGACAGGTGAAGGAGAAGCATCCCTGAAGGCTTTGGAGGAGAAGCAGAGCGGAAGAGGACAAGCTAGGATCAACCGTCGTGTATCGAGTGAGTCTTTCCCATCCTCCTATTTCCTTTACTGCACTCTAGAGTCGAGTGCCTGCAAGTTTCTTGAGTATGTTGGTAACCCCAGACCTTCAGTTATAAGGTGTTTATTCTTGTACAACAGAACTGGTGACTCCGCTGGGGAGCCTAGACTGCTGTAGGTTGTTTCTGTCACCCCTGACCAGTATTTGCTTTGAAATTGGTGTGTGGTCTTTTATCCTGGTTCATACTTATCACAGTGTTTGAAAGTCTTGTAGATTTTTCTTGTTTTTTGAGAAAAATTTTGCACCTGTACGCGGGTTGCTCTTCTGCACAGTCGCGTACAGAGGCTTGCATATGCGGGTGCTCTCTTGGACAATCGCGTACAGTATGCAAGTTGCCCTTATACACAGTCGCGTACAAGCCTAGAAATAGGGATTTTTTAGGATTGGGTTTGCTTGTCCCTCTCTTTGTGTAATTCCTGTTTGTTAGTTGGCTTTCTTTATGAATACTGTGCTATTAGTCTGAAGACTTTGGTGACCACACTTTGTGCTTTTTCGAAAGCCCTTGGGTTTCTTTTGGTTGGATTATTTTCTGTTTGCATGTTGAAGTAGCTTGGCCTGTTTGGGTTATAGGGTGAAGTGTCTCTGTCCATATCAGTGATCGAGGTCTTGGGCATTGTTTTTCCAGTCTGTCTTTTGATAGTGGTTGGTTATCACTTACCTTTATGAGTTTGCAGTGATCTTTGTCATTGTGTGCACCCAAGTTAGGGTTCCCGGTTTGCCTTTGTTGGTTGATTCATGGTTCTTTTGACATGTTTACTTCAGTTTGTTTATTTTATACAGTTGATTGCATCCAAGTATACTCAAGTTTTAGTGCATTTTAGGTGCATAGTAGAGTTTGAGCATTTTTTAAAAAGTGAAAAGAAAATCATTGTCAAGCTTTTGCATTTGTTTTTTGCATAAGTAGTTTTCATTTCAGTTTTAAAAATATAATCTCAAAAACTACAAAAAACATAGGCTTAGTTTCTTTTATCATTTGCATTAGTTCATCAATATATATTTACAAAAAAGAAAAAGAAGTTTGCTTTAATAGTGGTAATTTGCTTTGAAAAATACACCTTTGCTTTTATTTATTTCTTATTGAGTCAAAAACACCATAAGTACATCACTCCATTTCCTTCTGAATAAGAAACAACCCTTTAAAATGAACGTATAATTAAAATTTACTAGTAATTTTTGTTTTTAGGGGCCTTTCACCTACTAGCTTAGGCTAGAGTTGTGGGATAGGAAGTGTAAACGTCCCATAAGTTTTAAAATTCAGATGTAGTGGACCTTTCTTTAGGTAAATCTTTGACTTTATCGATTGTATCTGGGAAGCTCCTCTCAAACGGGAGTCAAGCACGAGGCCGCGTGGAGGCTTGGACTGAGGAGATAACCCTCTGATTCCTTGTCAAAATGTAAATAAGGAGTTTTACGCATCTGGGGATTCTGTCCTAGACAGAGTTTCGGGCTCAGCTACCCTGCCCATGCGTACGAGTCAGGCTTGCGACTGTCCCCCCAGACTGTTGGTATAGCTAAGGTTGCCTTTAGTCTCTTGACATTTAGGGTTCATACCTAGGTAAACCGGAAGGCTATTTCTGGTTCACCTTGAATGGGCTTGGAAGGTAACCATTGTTGTAAGTGTAGGAGGGTGGTTGGGTGATTCCTCCGCTTGTGCCTAAGAACCACTTTAGGACGCTAAGTAACCGTTCATCAATTTTCTTCGGGAAAGTACATCTTTCACCCTTGTTTGATTACTTGAGGCTTTAGGATTTTTATAGTGTATGCTCTATGGTTTTGCTTGTGTTTAGTTGGCCTTAGTGTGTGATTTGTCAAATTTTCAATCGTGGAGGACCAACCTTTTAGAAGGTCGAGAAGGTTGAGAAACCTTCCTCCTCTCGTCACATTGGAGCCTCCGCCTCCACCCCAAAGGCAGAGATTGGACACAGACGGTTCATTTGAACCAGTAGGAATAAGTGAAGTTCTTGGTGAACCAGAACTTATAGCTAACCGTTTTGATCTTGATACAGTTGAGATAGAAAACTTGCAGACTGACGAGTTTGTGAGAAATTTTAACACACCCTTGACTGATTTAAACGATACTGTGATCGTTCATGTTAGACCTTTTGATTCACCTGTATTAGGTGTCCCTGTGGGTAGGATCATGTCTTCTGCGGAAGAAATTCCTTTTGTGTTCACCTCAGCCGTTCCGGTTGAAGGGGTACTACCTCCCTCGGTAAGTGCCCCTAGATCTAGTATACCTTCTACACCTTTGACTCCAGCGAGCCGGGTGGTTCAGCCACCGGTTCACTCAAACCTAGCAGGTACTTCTAGTGATATGGTTATTGGGATCCCCAATATACCTACTATTCCTTCTTCCTTTCCATATACTACCCAGAGTGGTTCGGTGGGATCCTCGGCATTTTTTCAAGGATTTCCTTGGAATGTTGGGCACATTCCCCCATCCTCTCCATATGTAGGCCCATCACCTTCCTATGTAGGAGTGCAGTTTGGGAACAATACCTCTTATGGGAAAAATTTCCAAACTTCGATTTCGGTCCCGTTTACGAGCTCTCCCTTTTTGTTGTTCAGCGGAGGGATACCGGCTCCTGTCTTTCAGACCCCTGTTTCTATGGGGACGGCCTGAAATTCTTATACTACTCCTCCCACACACAATCCTATGGCTTACGGATGGAATCTGTTTCAGAGTAATCTTCCCACTTCGTAACCGGTGGCAGGGGGCAACCCCACTTTTACCCATGGGCATTCGGGGGCAAGTCCCTCTAATCCCTAGTTCGACCCAAACTTCCATTCCTGGCAACCTTAAACTTGCCATATTTGTCAAAATTGATGAATGACCCGGTGAGGCATGACCCCTTGTGGCCACCTGTTCCCACCAAATTGCCATCGGACATCCCTAAGTGTGAAGGCAAAGTTGGTGAAGATCCTGGGGCTCATGCCACCACATTCCATTTATGGTGTTCTTTGAATTTACTGAATGAAGATTCAGTTAGGTTGAGGCTGTTCCAGAGAACCTTGACAGGTACCATGGCAAAATGGTATATTGAATTGCCTTCTGCTGCTTTCAGTAGTTTCTGGGACTTGGCTAGTGCATTTCTTAGCCACTTTCAGCTTTCGGTCCGATATGATTTTGGAACAGAATTTTTGTCTACGTTTAGGAAAAACAAGGCTACCCACATCTCGGATCACATCCAAGAGTGGAGAAGGCGAAAGAGCCTTATAAAATCCACTATCCCTCCTGAGTTCCTTTTAGAGTGGTTCCTTAAATCCTTGTTGCCCTACATATCTAAGGACGTATCCACCTCGGGAGTGACGAATGAAGAAGAATCCATTCTCAGGGCCCGGCAACTGGATTTGATTTATTCACAATCTGGGATCTTGTATGAGATTATCCCTGAGGCACCGAGGCCTACGCACGATGCGGAGAAGCCTAAGCCTGGACCCCATGCCGATGGTGTGGTTGGGTCCGTCAACTCTCCCACCGTAGAGTCTTTGGCTAAGCAACTTCACCAGTTGTCTGTCAAACAGTCTATGGAAAAGGTAGCAAAGGCTGCCCCATCCCCCCAGAGTGCAAATGTTTCTGGACAAACCTCTCAGAAGGGCAATTAGCAACCCGACGGGAAGAAAAAGAAAGGCAAAAAGGGAGAGGGAAATCAAAACAAGCAAAAGCCCACGAACAATGCTGATGGGGGCAAGAAAGACAAGAAGAAGGTCAAGTTCACGTGTAAGTTATGCCACGAGGACCACCTTACTCACCTTTTTCCCCTTATGGATCAAGCCCAGAAGCTGCTTAAAGCTCAACAACCGGCTGCCCTAAAGGATCCCTTTCCCCAAGGACAGAACTCAGCTTCAGCTTCTAATGTAGCAGGGGGCACTCAAACCGCCCCTGACCCAAACTATATCAACATGGTTCGATCTTCAACTTTGTTGCAGACAAGGAACACAAATTATGAGAAAGAGACTCTTGAGAAGGGTAAAGCTGTAGGTGAAACTTCTAACCCTCTCACAATAGAGAAGCATGCTGAAACTATGCCGAAGATACCGAAAGGTGTCTTCAAGAAGACCTTGCATAACCCTAATGCGAGGGCTACTTCAAACTACTCTGTGGTTGAATATTTAGCTCAAACCCCGTGTGCAATGTCAACTTTAGAGGTGTTACAAAGTTGTCCCGCTCAGCGGGATGCCCTCTTAGCAACTTTAGGCAGCATGGACTCTTCGAGTCTCATGGCAAAATTTCATTTATTTGATGTTAAAATTCGCCTGCCTTACCATGTAGCCTTATCAATAGATGTCGTCCATGGTGGTGAGACCATTGGAAGGGAAGTTGTTGATGAGGGTGCTTCTACATGTGCTATGTCATTGGCTTGTTGGAAAGCTCTTGGATCCCCAGAGCTGGTCCCATCAAGCACTTTGCTTACTACTTTTGATGGAAGATCCTTCCGTCCACATGGTATCTTGCAGGCTTTTGAATTAAGTTGGTAGGAAAAGCAGTGTCTGTTGAAGTAGAAGTGATTGATGCTCCTTTGGACTACAATCTGCTTCTAGGAAGGAATTGGACTTATGCGATGTCCGCTATTGCGTTGGTCATTTTTCGTGTAGTGGTTTTTCCACATGAGGGCAAGTTGATTACTATTGACCAACTTGATTTTACCTGAAAAGGTCGTTTAGAGTCTAATGAGTCCGTTGTGCCATTGGTTGATCAGGTCAAACCTGCTGCACAGAGCTTGGGGGCTGGAATGTACACATCACTGATAGGCATATTTGATCTTCTAGCCCCGGTTAATTATATTGGTTCTACTAGTGTGGGGAGGTCCATAGCTACGGTTGTTGATAGGACTGATCCTTGGGTTCTCCCATCCCCCCACGAACCAGAGGTGCCCTTATCGGCAGTGGAGGTGGCTTATCAATCTATCACTCAAGCCACTGTTGATCCTATTCCAGATCCTTTAACAGTCTCGGAAGATCTGGAAGAATTCTATTTCCCTGCATGGGCGGAGAACTCTTTGCACTCTATAGATTGTTTAGACATGGTTTTACCTTCCGATGAAGCTATTCTGGAAGCCATGAGTGGACGTGGTAGGATTTGTGAGGATCTTCATCATCGATCCTATTTTCTTCTAGAACTAAGCAGAATACAAAACCAAGAGTTTCACTTGAGACTGTCAGAAGATGTTGATATATCTATCAATCCCTTGCCTAGGGAAGGAATGTTTGCTAAGGGAAATATGGAAAATATTTCCGCTACTATACCTATTGACATCTCTATAAACCCTGATGTTGTGGAAAACATATATATAGGTGCAAACTGCTCTCCTGAAGAGATTGCCATCTATACTGCCCTTTTTAAGGAATTCTGCGATGTTTTTTCCTGGTCATATGAGGAGATGCCAAGCATAGATCCATCGATTGTTGAACATGAAATCTGAACATATCCTGATGCTAAGCCGGTTCGACAAAAGTTAAGACCTGTTAACCCGTGCAAAGCGGCGGCTGTGAAAGCTGAAGTTGAAAAGCTATTGAGGGCTGGTTTTATATATCCCATCGCTTTGACAGAATGGGTATCCAACCCTGTTCCTGTTGATAAGAAGCAAGGGACTATCCGCGTTTGTACAGACTTTAGAGACCTCAATAAAGCATGTCCTAAGGACAACTATCCCACACCATTTATAGACCAGATCATAGATGCTTGTGCGGGAAGTGAGGTGTTTTCGTTTATGGATGGTTTCTCCGGATACAATCAAATTCAAATAAAACCGGAAGACCAACATAAAACTGCTTTCATTTGTCCTTGGGGTACCTTCGCGTACAATAAAATTCCCTTTGGATTGAAAAATGCTGGGGCAACCTTTCAATGGGCTATGAACTTTGCTTTCCATGACATTAAAGCCATTGTCGAACCATACCTTGATGATCTGCCCGCACATTCTCGTAAGAGGATCCAACATCCAGATCATTTACGGTTGATATTTGAAAGATGCAGATATTATAAAATCTGCTTGAATCCCCACAAGTGTGTATTCTGTGTCAAGTCAGGAATATTACTCAGATTCATTGTCTCTAGTAGAGGCATCCAGGTGGATCCTTTGAAAGTTGAGGCCATTGTAAATCTGCCTCCTCCTCGTTCTCTTAGGCAACTTCAAAGCCTGCAAGGAAAGTCTAATTTTATTCGACGTTTTATTGTTAACTATGCCAATATTACTAAGGGTTTCATGTGCCTGCTCAAACAGGACACCCTGTTTATATGGGATGAAACCGTACAACTTGCGTTCGAGGCATTGAAAAAAGCTTTGATGTCGGCACCCTTATTACGTCCACCAGATTATTCTATGGATTTTATATTATATCTGGCTATGTCGGAGTCAACCATTGGGGTAGTACTAGTCCAAGAGGATGATAAGCTTGTATAGCATGTTGTTTATTATCTTAGTTGTGCTTTGTTCGGACCTGAACTTAGATACTCCCACGTCGAGAAATTAGCCTTAGCAGTTGTTTATGCTTTGCAGAGGTTACGTCACTACATTTTACTAAGGACCACCATAGTAGTGGCAGACGTGAATCCATTCCAATATGTTTTATCCCAACGGATTGTTGGGGGAAAATTTAATAAATGGATAGTCATTCTCCAAGAGTTTGACTTGGATTTCCAGTCCGCTAAGTCTAAGAAGTCCTTAGTTTTTGCTGAACTTATAGCAGAATTTCCCACTGAAGAAGATGTAGTGGTTGAAGATGACTCATTCCCAGATGAGCACATCTTCTTGATATCCACCTCTGATCCTTGGTATGGAGATATTCTTATATATCTCCAGACTTTGAAGTACCCTGCAGCTTCCTCAAGGTAGGAACAACGTAAATTACGCCTTCATGCCAAGAACTACCTCATTATAGGAGATACTTTATATCAACGAGGGGTAGATTCTGTTTTGCGTCGTTTCCTTACCCATGAGGAAGCGGAGATTGTCCTGAATGATTCCCATAGTGGAGCGTGTGGGGGTCATTTATCTGGGTTAGCAACGGCCCAAAAGATATTGCGTGTTGGTTATTTCTGGCTCACGATCTTTAAAGATTGTGTGGAAGCAGTGAAGCGCTGTCATCCGTGACAGTTTTACGCCAGGAAAATGCGGTCACATCCTGCTCCGTTATTTCCCGTTGTCTCGGTAGGCCCCTTCATGAAATGGGGGATTGATTACGTGACATGCAACCGAGCCTCGGCTGGGGGGCATAAATACATCATTGTCGCTGTTGACTATTTTATGAAATGGGCAGAGGCAATGCCTACTTTGAAAGCTGACGGGGAAACAACAGCTTTCTTTGTATTCAATCGGATTATTGCACGGTTTGGTATACCCAAAGTGATTGTCACTAACCATGGCAGTCATTTTCAAAATAACATGATGACGGAACTGATTACCATGCTCGGATTCAGACAAGAACATTCTTCTCCGTACTATCCACAAGCAAACGGTCAAGTTGAGGTTGTCAACAAAACTTTAAAAACTATCCTTAAACGTACAATTGATGCAGCCCGCTCTAACTGGCACATCATGTTATATCTTGCTCTTTGGGCCTACCGAACTAATGTCAAAACTGCTACTAGTTTCTCCCCTTTCCAACTCATCCATGGAGTGGAAGCAGTTACTCCGATTGAGTGTGAAATCCCATCTCTAAAGATATCCATCCATGTGTTACTTGATACGACTGAGCTTGAGGAACGTCTGGTACATTTAGAACACCTTGATGAACAGCGTAGAGATGCACTGACTGCTAATCAGGCTCATAAAAATAGGGTCAAAACTCAGTATGATAAATCGGTCAAACCTAGGGTTTTCTCTGAGGGGGAACTTGTCTTGCTTTGGGACCAAGATAAAGAACCTCTGGGGGCAGGAAAATTCAAGGCTATGTGGTTAGGACCTTATGTCATGTCGAAAGTATTGAGTAAGGGCGCATATGAGTTAGCTGATTTTGATGGGAATAAGCTGCCTGAGCCTAGAAATGGGCTCTACCTGAAAAAGTACTATGCTTAGGCTTAGCACTTTTTCTTGTATTTTTTATGTACATTAGGTTGTCAGTTTTGTTTTTTATATTATCTGTTGGTTGTTACAGATGTGTTCTGAATGGTATATAGGGTTCGCTGATGGCGCCAGCCGTCACACTTGTAACCTATCTTCGGCAGCATGGGTTATTTATTCTCCCTCAGGACAGCTTGTTGCCGTGGGAGGTGCTTTTTTAGGTCCTGCTTCTAATAATGTTGCTGAGTATAGGCCTGTAATTGAGCTCCTATGGGATGCTTTTTCACGTGGCATCACCCAGCTTGAGGTCCGTTTCGACTCTCAGGTGGTAGTTTCCCAGCTCAATCGAGCTTATCAGGTACGAAATCCTATTTTATTACGTCAGTTCATGCAAATTCGTTTATTGGAAAGACATTTTGAGGTTATTACTTTCAATCATATTCCACGAAATCAGAATTCATTGACTGATGCATATGCTAATTACATTTTAGATTGGCATCTCACACACATTTTATAAAGATATACAGCAAACATATGAAAAACATTTGTAAATAAACTGACAACAAACACCAATATATATATATATATATATGTAAAATATCTGTCCACAGATAGGTCAAGTCTGATCCTCAGATCCCGTCGTATACAAAATGTACAATAATGTGGATCATAGTCCATCAAAATGTCCTAGATCTAAGAAGGACCGCCTTGGTCACTAGGACCACCTTGGTCCCCATGGTCCCTCTGCACTCTGGCTTCCTCAGCCTCCTCGGCTTCGGCAGCCTCCACCGCCTCTATATATACAAGTACCGCTTTGACCACTCGCCTGAATAGACGTAGCCAGACCGGTGGAATCCCAACTACAAACTCCTGCATAGCAGTCGGGATATGCTCTATCCGCAAGGTAGGTACTCATTGGGTCAGCCTGGACAGCTTCCCCTCTAGAACCCTGATCAATCCCAGGTCTTCGCCTATGACAAGACGAACAAACATGCGTGGGTGCCCTTCAAGGCAGACCGATCCAATATCTGCATTTTGATACATTTATAGGATTAATACTTGTACATATGTATATATCTATCATGTATAGGATTAATACTTGATAAATTACTTACCTAGCTCTCCCCATGCTCCTCCTGAAGGGAGGACAAGGTCTGGGTCACCTCGAAATTCCATACCAGCATATGGAAACTGCTCCAGTACCGGTAGCTGTTGTTCCCACCATGTATATAAATCATCATCATATACACTGTGTACTATGTCTCCTCCTCCTTGGCGGAGGAAGATGTCTCCCCACCTGCTCAGCCTCGACTGACGTGGAGATCTGATCGGTAGAGGTATGGCAGGGCTCAATGCTGGCACTTGAAGAAGAAGAAGAAGGCCACTAATATGCTCGCATAGCCAAATTTTTTCCACCTTCCTCTCTTGCAATCGAACAGTTGTCTCTTTATGATAGGGACAACTCCCGAATACCATTCATAGAGAGCACCATGAAAATAGCCAACTGCCAGCCTCATTTGGTTTCGTGTAGCCAAATGTAAATATGAGGATCCTGAAATTCTCACAATGGTGCTAGCAAGTACCTGTAGAGTAAAGTCTCGGATATGTACAACAGGGATGCAGCTCCCTTTCTTTTGAGTACCCGGTGTGCAAAACACATCTATATAGTTTTGGACACTTAAGGGGTCACCGCCCCTGCCTGTTCCCTCTAACTTCACTGGTGCTCCTCGACGTGACAGACCAGTTATGAAATATATGTCTTCAATGGTAATCTCCAAGGTTTCACCCTGTAGGTTGAACATCCCCAAGTCATGATCCCAATAATTTACCATGAAATCAAGTATGCGGACATTGGCCCGCATGGGTGATGTGCAAAAGAATTTCAGTAGCCCACTGGTTCGCAATGCCTGTATAGTGGGCGCACTTTGGAGCGCTGCTTGGTCCATTATTTCGTGATCCCTTTCCCTCCATTCCAGAACCATCTTTTACCTATCAAAACAAGTAATTTGGTTCAGTAATTCCATATCAAAATTTAAATTTTTTTGACTATATTTAGCCTTTTTATCCTCCACGCAGTACACGCGACTGTCTAGTTAGACATGTCGCGTACTGTATGCGACTGTCTAGTTAGGAAACTCACATACAGAACACGTGTATGCGAGTCTTCACACCAGCAACCCGCGTACGCGCCATGCTACATTTACGATGCTTTTA
>LPNX010056338.1:127252-144756 GCA_001517045.1 Pseudotsuga menziesii
GAAGCCAACAATTGTTATTCAAATCCCTTGAAGAGATGTGACCCTTGCTCTCGACAGCATGAAGATTTGTAGCATAGGATATGGGAGAATAAACATGATTCAACACATCCTTGTTTAATGAAAGGCCTCAGTTGCCACTTGTTATTTTCATAGATGTTATGACTATTTTTAAGGGTCAACCATTTCAGTGGCTGACCCATAATGTATCCTATAAATATATGTCATCATCTTCAACGAAGACATGATGGAATTACTATGTGATACATTTTCAATGTCTTAATCAAAACCTGTGCATGTTTTAAGTTCTTAATTCTTGGTTGAGTAGCATTTGGAGGGGGGCCCACCTTCAATCGATGTTGGTATATATCTGCTGTGAACATATTCATTTACTTGCACCACTGTAATAATTTTCCTTATATGTCGTTTGTTCATACGATTGCTTTTGATTTACACATTTTTTTATCAGCGATATCATAGATAGGGATAGGGTAGGAAAGGTTTGAAAGGTTTGTGTTGGTTAATAGTTTGTAAAACACTAGGAGATACTTAAGATTTAATTATATTTATTGCATCATTTTGTGTTTGTGTTAATAGGCCCTCTTCTGTAGATTAATCCTGTAGATTCAATTCTATTCTATATACTCAGTCAATTAATTTCGAGTTTCAGTTTTGCAAATAGAATTAAAAGGACAGTCATGAGGATATTTTAGGTTTGAGTTCCTTCTAGTTTAAAGAACATGTCATGCTGTAGAATACGGTTCGCTTAGATTAGCGAATTCTAGCCAGGGGCTGTCATTTAATGGTTTTTAACATTGTAGTGTAGGGGCCTCTTGTGCTTAGTCTAGGGTAAGTTGGAGATTTGGATAAATTGAGAAGTTTACAGTTTGTTGGGATTTAAAGTTACATATTTCTCTTGAATTAATGTTTCTTTGTTGAGTATTTTCATTTCATTTAATCAAGCAGTAGAGAGATTGCAATTAGAGTAGATCGTGTGATAACTGTAAGATTTAGTAAATGTTTGTGTGGGTATGTTCAATTGTTTTATTAGTTCAGTAGAAGCATAGATTGGATAATGATTTGATTTAAAGGTTTAGAAACTGGAAGTGATTGTGTGGATCTAGTTCTTTTATGTTTCATTAAGAAGAGAATTTTGTTGAAAATCATTTTGATTGAGATAGTGTTGTCGTGAGACTTAGCAAGTTTGATAATTTCATCTTGTATGAATTAGAAAGAAGCAATAACAAGTCATTAGAAATGAAATAAATATCTTTTGATAGTTGGATAGATTCATTCAGGACTCTATTGTAAGATACGTTAACTCATTGCACGAGAAAATTGTGATTATTTTTGTAAGACTAGCAACAAACTTGTTTTATTTGATTAAAAAAACTAGAGTAGTCTTGTTATATCAAAGCTGAAATAGATTAAGAGTAGTTGAAATTGGTTTTGGATTTTTTTTCCTTTGATATTTAATTAAATAGAATAAGTGATTTGAGGTTGAATCTTTCTCTGGATTGGATTTTAATATTCTTTTTCCAATATTTCTTGATTAAGTTAATAGATAGAGTAGTATGGATTATGATTATGTTAGCATTGATAGGAATTGATTAAAGTAAAGTTGTCATTTTCTGAAATTATCATAGGGACTTAGCTTATATTTCCTTATCTTGCACAAACAGTGTAGCAACTCAAAGTTTACTTACCTTGGTCGATAATTAAATGAAAGGTAAATTTATTGGTTATATATTTTACCAGAATTTTTTGGCATCGTTGTGGTGGAGTTACTTAAAGGTAAGATAATATCTGATATGCTTTTACTAATCTAGTAATTGTTTTATGTTAAGTGTGATTAGTTCTTGTAGAAGGAGGAGAAGGGACGATAAGACGAGAGGTAAGGACCTACGCATCTGTTATAATAGGTTCTTTCGAATCCATTTGCTGTTTAAGTATTTTTTATTTAATTTGTTAGATAGATAAATTATTGATTAGAATTTTGTCATTCATAGTAGAAATTTTTTATGAGACCTAGGGATAGTAGAGGTAGATACACCAAGATTAGTTCTCAAAAATCCCATATGTTTTGAGATAAAATTCCATCATCATCAAGAAACCCAAGAGAGAGGTACTCGAGCAACCAAAGAAAAGAAGATAATACATACGAAACTGTAGGGAAACAATTAGAGGAAACAGTAAAATCAAATTATGTCGGGATAAAAACTGAATCACCTCAGAAAGAACTGTTAGCAATGCATGAGGTATATGAAAGTTCTAAAATTTCACATATAAAGGAGGATCCCAACCTAGTATACATAGTGGATGTGGAAAAAATTTAATGCTTTATTTGGAAACACATCAAACCTAGTAGTTTCTTAGATAGAATCCACATGCAGTCCACCAGAGACAACTAAAAGAAATACATTTCCCCAAACCATACCTCGAATAGAATGGTGGGATCTCACATCATCCTCAAGGGAAGGGAATATAAGCTATATTCTATTCGATAATCCACTCACAATGGGATACTGTGAGGGGGAATTAGAACAAGAAGGGAACACTGAGACAACCTTTGGGTTCCCAATTCTGGATCTCATACAAAATGTCAATATGAAAAATATACCCTTGCCCTCATTACCTGTGTTTTATGGAAAGAGTACTGAAGATCCAGATACCTTTTTGTTCGAATTTGACATATTATTTCAAAGTTATAACCATTCTCCATAACTCTCAGAAACTAAAGTTATTTCCTGCTACTCTCAAAGATGCTGCACTTCGCTGGTCCATGGGGTTAGGAGAATTTAGTATAAGGACATGGGATGAAATGAAAAATGTTTTTATGAATAAGTATCAAGATTAATATAGGTCTAAGGATTCCCATCATGACATTTTAAAATGTATCAACATGAAGAAGAAATCCTGGAAGACTTTTTGCAGCGGTTTAATTGTATTCTTCATAAATCTAAATATAATACCCTCCAAGAAGATGTTGTTAGAACACTCTTCCTTAATGGAATTTCAGAAGAATACATAGAGATTCTCAACCTCATGGCTTCAGGTGATATCTATTAAAAGTCATTTGATGAAATTTATGAATTGTGTATAAAATACTTCTGTAGCAGAGCAAAAACTGGAAATATTGTGAGGGATGGAATTCCTCGATCTTCTAAGATAGTAAATACTAGTGGAGTCACTAAGATAAAGATAGGGCTGAACCTTTTGGAAAATTTTAAAACATATATCTTGGGAACCCTAACCTCTCAATTTGATGCTTTAAAAAACAAAACAAAAAATTCAAGAAGAAGAAGATCATGTAACATTACATATATTTTGTCCTAAGTGTAGGAGGAGACATCCTCTCAAAGAATGTCCTCTTAAAAATGTTTCTATTTATGTTGTGTGTACTAATAAACATCCCACATAAAGTTGTCATGCATTACCCAAAATACAAGCTCTTTATAAAATAGGTAATGAACCAGTCGATCACTCCTATGCACCTGGGAGGACATGGCCACCCCGACCTCAAAATCTATATTCAGACCCTGTATATCAAAAACCATCATATTATTAGCTGATGCAACCACCTCAACCCAACTAGAATCCACAAACATGGAAAAATTGGCAACCTCAGCCTATGTAAAACCAACCTTGGCAACAAGGTTGGAGGGGACAGGTTTATGGGGGAATACAACCACAAGTACCATCAAATTCTCATCCTCCTTACTCTCCATACCCAACTAATATACAACAGCTGTTTCCTAGTTTTACCCCACCATCATTGCCAGCTCCACAGATTCCACAAATTCCCCAACAGTACCATAATTCAAACCCTCCTGGACCAACAATACTCCCTTCCCAACCTATTCCAAATCCAAATAATGGATTTCCTCATCCTCTTAATAATGTTGAGATACCAAATTCCCCAACCTTTGCTATAAATTTGGTTCCAATACAAGACACTCAAATCAAGTCTGGGAAAACTTTAAACAAAACACCCCCTGTAGTTATTATTCAAGAATATTTTGAGGAAGAAACTGAGGAAATCCTAGAAGGGGATCCTAATGTCTTTATTAATTCTCAATCACTTGAAATTTAGCAAATAGTTCAACCACAAATGTCAAGTATCCCTCCATATCTGGAGAGGCTTTCCATAGAAAACCCGGCAGTACTGCCTCATTTTGACTTTGAAAATGAGCTAAGAAATGTTTATTTTTGAATTCCTTTACTTCAAGATATTAGGGATGTCCCCATTTACACAAAAATGATAAGGGAGTTGTGTTTGAAGAAACCTGGAAGAAAACAAAAAGACCCATTGACCATACATGTTTTAGGTCAACTGTTTGATTATATATCAGATCATCCTTTAGTTCCAAAATTTGCAAATCTTGGAAACCATGTATTAATTGTGTCCATTAATAATGTTTCCATAGGGAATACTTTGATTGATTTGGGGGAAGATATTAAAATTATGTCCATGACTACTTTGCAAGCATTACAATACCTTAATATGCTCAGACCTACTCCTAAAGTTTTAGAACTTGCAGATAAAAGTACGATAAAACCTGTGGGGGCACTAGATGACATTGTGGTTACTGTAGCCTCCTGGGAATACCTAGTGGAATTCTTAGTTCTTCAAACCAAAGACCTTGTTAAATAACATCCGGTTATTTTGGGAAGACGTTGGTTGGAAACTGCTAATGTTTTCATAGGATGCAGAGAAGGAATCTTAATTATATCAAATTGTGTTTCTATGCAAAACCTTACTATGTATGCACAAGCTCAACCAATAACAAAAAATATGTTATGGTTAGAAATCCCGTATGGGGATGAGGAAATTGAACATCCTTTACTTTCTATCATTCAATCTAGAAGGTTAGAATATCAAACCGAGGATAACATTTTAGATTAGTTTATTTCCGCCACTACTAGTATTGAATTTCCTCAATCAAGAGATGCAAATAGATGGTGGAGCGGCTCTCTCTGAAACTCGGATAGGGTTTACCTAGCCTTCGCCTGCCTTACTGCGCATATCCTCAGGCTGAGTTGTTCAGGATGGATCTTAGCATTGGCACCTGTTGAAGCATTTTACTGTTGCGTCGTTTCAATGTGGGGTTTTTTTCTGGTTGTCGCTCTCTCCCCGTGGCTCTCTGGTTTTCAGGCAATGGGATTTCATGATCAGATCGAGGCCTTCAAGGCCCTTATTCAAGTTGTTGTTCCTCAGGAAGCTTCTCACTCTCCCTCCAAGTTCGTAAAAAAGATGGACAAGATCCCTTCTCTGGAGCTCTCTCCTACGGATCCATGCTAGAAAGCGCTCATCCTCTCAGAGAAATCCCTCATCGGAAATTTTACAGGGTTGTATCCTAGCCCTAAGGAGGTGGAGCTCTGGATCGTAGAACATTGGAACCCTCTTCTGGAAGGACAAGTCTCTCTCTTCATAGCTGGAAAGGTTTTTTTGTTTTCCTGTTTTCAATTAAAAAAGAAAGAGATTTAGTCTTTCGATTGAGTCCCTCCTTCATGGCATCGAGAGATCTGTTCTTAGACCCATGGACCCTGGGGTTTAACCCAGAAGCAGATATCACTGCCACTCCAGTCTGGGTAATACTGCCTAACCTCCCTCTTCATCTTTGCGGGAAAATCACTCCGATGGACATTGGTAATAAGCTAGGAAACTATCTAGATGGTGGAGAACCAAAAGGGGGCCATTTCAGATGCGCCCACATCTGCATAGAGGTAAATCTAGAAAAATGGATTTTGGAGTCCCTAAAGCTCACATTAGGATAATGGAGGCACATTCAAGAACTAGATTATGAGAATATTCCATTCAAATGCAACTTCTATCATGTATACGGCCACTTCGCCAAAAGCTGCCCCAAGCTTGAAGAATCACAGAAACCAGCAAATCCCTTTGCTCCCAAAGATGCATATTTCCATATGGTCACTAATCGACGCCATCCTCCCCGACGAAAGGAACCTCAAGCTTCTCAGCACAAGGAATATTCTCAAGATCATTCTCCTCTCGCAGAATCTTCATGGCTGGAAAACAAAAAAAACTTTGAAGTTCTCCAGGAAGTCGAAGCACAAAAATATGAAGTTGCGGATGTCCCAAAGCAGGGCATTCCCCCGGCCCCTTGGAGGCAGCTGAACAAGCTTCTCCAAAACATTCTTCTTCAAGTTCTAAGAAAGACCCCAAGATTTGTACCACGAGACTTCATCCCATGTAGGATTGGCATCCTTGGTCCCTTCCTCTGGGTCAGAGGGAACCTTTGATTTTGAAGACTTCTCATCCCCTTCTCCTCCCCTCACCAGAGGGCAAAAGACAAACAAATAACGTAGAGAAAAGGAAGTAGCCTCAAATATTAGCTCGGGCTCCCAGAAGCGATTGGACCCTTTCATTAAGGGGAATTTCACCTCCCCGTCTAATTAATGATTTGTTTCAGTATCCTTCTTTGCTCACAATTCATGAGAGTTTACTCTTGCAAGCAATCATTTTCTCGGAAAATACCTAGAAGCATTTGGGACTCACCTATCAAAGTATTCATAAGAAGGATCAATGCACAGTTAGAGTTCATCAGCCTTCTTTTTCTAAACTCTCCCTTTGCAATCCTGGCTGGGCTACAGCCTTTTTAATCAATCAAAATTTCTTAGTTTCTGTTAAAAAAAAAATTCCTCGATCCTTTTCTGAATTTGATTATTTCCTCACAGAATATTTTCAAGAACAGTTTGATCCATGAAATGTATCTTCATATGTAGTCATTTTTGTGGATGAGAAAGTTGAATCTTTCATAGTTCCAATGGAAATCAGTCTTGGAAAGTCTTTATTAATGCTAGATTAAGTCAAGACCAACATGACTAGTTAGTGCATGTATTGCAAGCACAGTTCGAAGCATTTGCTTGGACCTATAAGGATATGAGGGGAATACATCTTGACACATGTATTCAACATATTTATATTCGGGAGAATGTTCACACTATAAGACAACCCCAGAGGAGAATGAATCTCACTCTTAAAGACATTGTGAAGGATGAACTTCAAAAATTACTCGATGCAGATTTTATTTATCCATTTCTAATAGAAAATGGGTCTCCCCTCTCATAGTGGTCCTCAAAAATGAAGGGAAATGGAGAATATGTGTTGATTTATAAGAGTTTAACAAAGAAACCTTGAGATATTATTTTCCCCTTCCCTTTATAGATCGGGTCTTAGACACCTTGTCCAAAAAACAATATTTTTCATTTCTTGATGGATATAGTGGATATAATCAGATAAGGATAGCCCCTGAGGACCAGAAGAAAAATACTTTTACATTTCCATGGGGGACATACACCTACAGGGTATTACCCTTTAGACTTTGTAATTCCCCTTCTACTTTTCAAAGGGCAGTTTTAGGAATTATGGCTGACCTTATTCATGATTGCGTGGAACTTTACATGTATGACTTTACGGAACATGGAAATGATTTTTAAGAATCCCTTCACAATATGGAGAAATTCTTAATCAGGTGTCAGGAAAAAAAATATTTCCTTGAGTTATGAAAAATGTAATATGTTATTAACTGAGGGCATAGTTCTAGGACATCATATTTCCTCTAAGGGTATTAAAGTTGATCCTACTAAGATCGAAATCATTACTAGTCTTCCTCCCCCTAAGACACAAAAGGAAGTTAGGGTTTTTTTGGGACTTGCAAGTTACTACCGTAGATTCATTGCAAACTTTACTAGGATAGCATCCCCATTATTCAAATTACTAGTTAAGGATGTTGATTTTTGTTGGGATCAATATTGTTAGCTTGCTTTCGAAACCCTCAAGGTAGAATAATCTTCGGCACTAGTTCTAAGAGGAACAAACTAGTCCCTTCATTTTTGTATCTATATTGATGCATATGACATTGCCCTAGGGGTAGTGCTTGGAGAAAAGGAGAGTCAATATTACTACACCATTTATTTTATTAGCAAAAACTTAACGCCGACAAAATTGGACTACATTGTGATTGAAAAAGAATTCTTAGTAGTAGTTCATGCTATTAATAAGTTTAGAAACTATATTACTGGTTATGATGTCTTTGTTCATACTGATCATTCTGATATTAAGTTTTTTATGAATAAATCTATAACTAGTGGTTGAGTTACTCAGTGGATTTTACTGCTACACGAATTTAACATCGCAATTATTGATAATTTGGGGAAATAAAACCTAGTTGCAGACTCTCTTTCTCAACTCACTCATGATAATGATAATGTTCATGTAGATGATGATTTTCCCAATGAACATTTGTTTGTTGTTGCATTTAAAGTGCCATGGTTTGTATACATAGCCAATTATATTATTACAGGTAAGGTATCGGTTCATCTGCCGCCACATGGAAAGCGAAGAATCATCCAACAAATTGGCAACTACTCATGTGAAGGTAATGATCTTTTCCGCATTGGTCAAGAACTGATTATTAGAATATTTGTGGGAGAAGATGAGATGCATGATATCATTCAAACCTGCCATGATGGGCCTTGTGGAGGTCATTTTTTCAGATAAACATGCGTCATACAAAGTGTAACACCAGAGATACTATTGGCCCACACTATTTAAGAATGTTGCAAAGTACATGAAGAGTTGTGAAAGTTGTCAATAAATGGGGATACCTACCACTGCTGATGAAATTCCCTTGCAAACCTAGGTAATGATCGAACCATTTGAAAAGTGGTGGTTAGAATTTGTTGGACCAATATCACCAATGTCACGAAAAAAGAAATATCTATTAGTTTGCACTGATTATGTGGCCAAATTGGTATAAGCTAAAGCTCTATTAAGGGCTATTGAAAAATCAGTCATAGAATTTATTTATGAAGATATGTTAACTCATTTTGGTGTTCCCCATGAGATTGTGACTGACAATGGATCACAATTAATTTCTAATCTATGAAAGAATTGATAGAACAATATGGGATTAAACATTGTAAGTCCTCTCCATACCACCCTCAAACCAATGGTCAGGTAGAGTCAACAAATAAAGTACTAGAAACCATCCTTACCAAGACTATACAAATTCATCATAAGGATTGGGCAGATAGACTTCCAGAAGCTATATGGGCCTACAGGACTACATGGAGGAATACTATGGGCCATACCCCATATGAAATTCTTTATGGAAAGAAAATGTTGTTTCCTATATAATTCCAGGTAAAAAATTTCTGAATTGCTACAAAGTTAGGGATAAACTTGGATGAGGCCCATAAACAAATGCTAAAGCAGATAAATGAATTGGATGAGATCAAACAAGATGTTGTTCAAAGAACTATTTTAATTCAGAATCAAAGGATTAAGTGGCATGAAAAGTTCTTGAAGCGGAAATTTTTCCAAGAAGGTGACTGGGCTCTACTGTTTGATTCAAGATTTAAAAAATTCAAAGGTAAACTCACAACTAGATGGATGGGACCATATGAATCATAACCATATTTGATAATGGTGTTTTAAAAGTAATAACAATTGATGATGAACAGGGAACCTTTGTGGTAAATGGACATCGGTTGAATATATATCATAAACTTATGTCAAAGTAGGAATTTATTCATGGTTTGACTCACCAATCTGATTTGGAGTTGGTAGGTGGAGAAACACCTTCTTCACCTCCCTCCTCTTGAATGATGTTTAATTGAAATTTGATTTGTATATATATGTACAGAAGTGTGATATTTTTTTTTTTTAGGTTCTCCTCAATTTTTGCAGATATTTTCTATCTTACCGAAACAACTCAGAATACTTAAGGGAAGTTATGTTATTTCCTTCGCTATGTTATGAAAAGTATGATTTTTCTGAAACTTTTCCAATATAATCAGATTTCTGAAAGATATTTAAATTAGTTGTACTGGGTTGTTGACCTTTTGTTTTAATAAAATTCTTTTATTATATATTTGGAGACTTATTGTTTTTAGTTACATGAGATTTATATTTCTTTGTTTATACATATTTTCTGCCAGCCAGTTTTGTCTTAGGTAGTTTAACTCATGAACCATAGTACATTGGTAAACTTTGACTTGGTTTTACACTTGATTGAGCAAGCACTTTTACAAGTAGAGTAACATATGAGAGCATTGAATTATTATTATGGGGTACACCACAATAAGCTCATAGGAACATCGTTGTTAAGACTAAAGAATATTTTGGTTATTACACATTGGCTTTAATACAAATAACTGTAACTTCTCCATTGAATTATTATAATTACAAGAGTTAATCATTCATGCAGTCAAACCTTTACAGGCATTATTCAAGGAAAATATTCCAACCCAATACCATCCCACTCCTACAAAGGTTTTCAAAGTTGCTCCCACATTTCATCTATATTGAAGAAAATTATAAATCTTATCTTTAAGATGAATTTGGGACAAGGGCCTCTAATAGAAATAGGGCGTAAGAGGTTAAACAGTTGGGATGCTGAACAGGTCTGTTAGCAGCGGGTACTGTCCTATGGTATGACCAGGAAAACCCATCAGGGTACTGAACGGGCCTATTGGCAATGGGGCATACTACCTGGGGAAGAGATTTCTTGGATATTATAGTTACCCCATCAGAGTCATGAAGAGGATTGTTGGCAATGGATTCTGACTTTAGTATCTATTATGATGCTTTATCCATACTTGTTTGTATGAACAAGGTACTCCTGTAAGAATTAAAACGATATGTCATGATAAAATTAAAATTAATGAGTCTTATTTAATAGCCATTGGATAATCTTCTTAAGTTGATTTAAGTCTCTACTCATTGATCCTTACTATATAGGAGGATCACACTTCTAGAGTGTACCTATGTTTAATGATTTAATGGACTTAGTTTTGAACCTTATCCTTACCACTTGAACATTCTTGTGTAGAACTGGATCAAATTGACTGGTATTTTATGGATCTCATTTAGTGGAACTCTTGTTTAAACAAGACATACCATTTTATGATGAATTTATGTATAAATAAAGAAAAGTAAGTCTTCATTTGTAAGTCATAATTTTAGGATGAGATTGATAAATGTTAGGTTCCTTTTAAATATGTTTTCATTTTGATATTGGTTTGAAATCGGTTGATCAATTACTTTTTCGTTGATGACCAAAGGTATAAGCACAAGTTGGATATCATTATTAAAAGGGCATGTTGGGTGAACGAGAATTATTTATGAAGTGGAAGTAAAAAGCATATTCTTTACAACACATTTTTTTTCTCGGCATCTTCCTGATAGCAATAGCAGCAATCCTCTGAAAACATGGGAAAATTTCTGCATTTTAACAACAAAAGTACTGGAATACATGCAAGATGAAGTACTAGATGGAGTACCAAAAGAAGTACTAGATAAGGTACTGGATCGAGTGCTAGTAAATCTGGAGATTGCATAGGTAAAATTACCAAGGTAACTTTGGTCAATTAATAACTACTGAAATCCAAATCCGTTTCACAGAGATTATTAATCAACGCCCACATTCACCTGCATCCTTCATGAAGGTAGATATGTTAATTTCTTTTGGATTGGTTATTTTATCCTCAGATCAATGATTGTTCCTTCTCTAGACCTACTCTTACACTAGAAAAGAACATATGATTGACCTAAATCAATTTTTATATATTATCATAAAATGATCAATGTCCAAATCTTTGATTTGGACTATGATACATGTTTAGTGTTCAATTATTTAGAGAGTGTAGGTATTAAGTCTAGTTTATCTTGCAATAGTGCCTAAGTTGACTAAATGGAATTAACATGTAAATCATTCAGTTGCTAATATTACTTTGGCACTTAATTAATTGGGTTAACGTCCAATTCAAAATATCTTATCATATTGGTCTTGGTTATTAACTTCCTCAAAGATTCGATGGCATATTCTAGATATTCATGTAGCTCAAACTCTTTGTCCAATATGTTTAAACTATAACATGGTATACCTTTAAGTTTGGGTATAATCCTCTCCATATATTTAATACCTAGTTTAAATTATTTCATGTGCTATAGTTTAGCATACAAGCTTATGGTAATGTTTTGATAATGTACAACATATATGAACCCCATAAACTCGATTTTCCTTTGTTTTATATTGTGTTTGATGCATTTAACACTTTGGATTAAATTTTAATCACTTAATTTTATCCAAATGGCCTAATTATGAATTGATTTCTACTAATCCATCATTAATGAATCCTATTGTATCTCCCAGCATGTGTCCTTAAGTGGGCGATGATTATCGGTTGTGAAGTTTAAAGAAAATGATGAAACCATTGATCATTTCATCATTTTCAAGTCCTTCCACCTTATTGGTATTGTTCTCTCTAGAAGTCATTTCTAGAAATAATGGTTAAATCCAGGAAAGTAAGTAGAAGGGAGGGAGTTGTTTGGGTTCATCTATGCTTCCTTCCCTTGTGCATTTGCAGTCACTCTATATCATTCCTTCTCTGTACTTACACCATGATAAAGTGCCATGATCGCACTTCCTTCTCGGATCTCTTAACCCTACCAAAATTATAGGAATTTCGTGAATTATTCATCAGAGTCAGTGGAACCCCTTTCTCACCGCTCTCTCTGGACACGACGATGAGGTTTCGCTACAGTTTTATCGCGGGTTTGATGGAAATCGAGCGCGAGTAGGGAAGTTAACATTTTATGTTACATAGGAATCTATTTCCCAGGCCATAAGTCTCCCTTGGGTTGGTGATAGTTGGTTCAAGAATTACAAGGTATCGCGACAGAGTTACTACTTTGTCTTCAAACCTGAATTTTTAACGGTAAAAGGAGAGTAAGGGTTTGTGAAGAATTTTCTACGGGAGTAATTTTTTATCCTACTGATGGTTATTGGCAGACTTATTACCTACGAAGGTAGATTCTCTATCTTTAAAACTTGTCATTTTCAATTGTTGTCTCACTTCGAATTTGGAAAGCTTATTAATTTCCCTTTCTATTTCTGGAAAATCCTAAGTAAGATGGCTTCCCAAGTTAGGAAAAACACAAAGAACCCTACCCATAGCCTCTACCATCACGACCTTATCAAAATGTTTATTATAGTTGAAACGAGGAAGAAAAACCAGAGTTGGGTGCAATTTCTCCATATTCTCCCTAATCCACATGTTGTATTCCCAGTTGAAACCTTGATCACACCATGCAGTCACCATATGTGAATTTAGATAAAAAAAAAATTATAGAAAACGCTAGAGTCTCACGTTGACAGTCATGACCATAAAGAAAAATCTAGGGGCTAAAAGAAGGAAGGGAAAATTAATATTAAGAAGAAACAGAAAATAGATGTCCAAGTGGGAAATCTTTCCTCCTGTACTAAGCAAGATTAGAAGGGGGTGAAAAACTCAAAAGGATCTGACTATTGACCTACCTGTCGATTTACGCGCAACATGGATGCCAAAACAACAACCCATGGGAACATTGTCGAAACTCCTTATGATCTTGCTCCTGTTCAATTTTCGTCATCTACTCCTTCATCTTAGAACGAAATCCCTCAATCTACTGCATCCTAGCATATCTATTCAACCCCTTTGTCTTCGTTACACTCTTCCAATGAATCTTCGCTACCTATATATTTTGATTCTAATCCTTTGCATACACAAACTCCTACAATTCCAGCATCGAATCCTTCAACCATTCCTTTTGAGATATCTGCAAATGATTCTTTCCAAAAGAGGAATGTGTAGCTCACACAGGAAGTTCAGGAATATGCCCTTCTTCATGCGACGTATCAAGTAAGAAAATGGGATTTTGAAGACTAAGTTTGCTTCTTTACAGAAATTGGTTGATGACACGACGGGGTCCAACCGAAGCTTGAGAAGACAATTGAATAAAAAGGAACAACAGTTAGAAGAGATCATTAAAGCTCAACCAAAACCGATTCCTTCTTCTCCGCAAGTGCAGGTATTGGTCAATGCTTCGGGGGTTTGATTAAGTTAATGTCACCAATTTTGAGTACCAATTTTGTTTCCTTGCATTAGGACACGAAATATCCTTGGTGTGGGGGAGATGACGACTCTTTGTTTTTCCCATATTATATCTATACATCATATAAGAAATCAGACCTTTTAATTGAATTTCTTCGTGTTTATCATCTATCTAAGCACCATTTGCATAAGGTTTGAAGGCTATTCCATGAAGTTTGTAACAAGGTATATTGTTATTATTATTCCATTTATATTTATTCGTTTTTAGCAGAAATTTAAAGATTATACCCGATGAATAATTATTTGGCATATAGGATCTTTGGTTATTATGAAGATCCCTCATGTCAATCCTGCACTTGATTCGGTACCTAATATTGCACCTAATCTTGCACCCAATCTTGCACCTAATCCAGTACCCGATCTGACACCTAATTCAGCTCCAGTGAAACAAGGTGACAGGTGTTTAAAATCAGGCTTGAGTTAGGGCACATTTGTGGCTTTGTCATATGGTGTCCGTGAAGACTAAAAGTCAACATTTTTTATTCAAATCCCTTGAATATTTGCGACCCTTGCTCTCGACAATATGAATATTTGTAGCAGAGGATATGGCAGAATCAACATGATTCAACACATGCTTGTTTAATGAAAGTTCTCATTTGGCACTTGTTATTTTCATCGTTGTTAAGAATATTTTTTAAGGGTCAACCCTTTCAGTGGTCGACCTGTAATGTAGCCTATAAATATCTATTATCAGCTTAACCAGAGATATGATGGAATTACTATGTGATATGTTTTCAAAATCTTAATCAAATCATGTGCCTGTTTTAAGTTCTTAATTCTTGGTTGAGAAGTGTTTAGAGGGGGGGCCACCTTCAATCGATGTTGGTATATATCTGTTGTGAATATATTTTTTTTACTTGCACCACTGTAAGAATTTTCCTTATATGTTGTTTGTTCATACAATTGCTTTTGATTTACTCATTTTTTTATCGGCAATTTCAGAGATAGGGATAGGGTAGGAAAGGTTTGCGTTGGTTAATAGTTTGTAAAAGGCTCGAATATACTTAAGATTTGATGAGATTTATTGTATCATTCTATGTTTGTGTTAATAAGTTTCACCTGTAGTTTAATCCTACATATTCAATTGTTTTCATATACTCAGTCGATTAATTTCGAGTTTCATATCTACAAATAGAATAAAAAGGACAATCACGAGGCTATTTTAGGTTTGAGTTCCTTATATTTTAATGAATAGGTCATGTTGTACAAGATTGTTTGCTTGGATTAGTGAATTATGGCCAGGGGCTGTAATTTAATGGTTTTTAACATTATAGTGTAGAGAATTCTTGTGCTTAGTCTAGAGTCAGTTGGAGATTCAGATAAATGGAGAATTTTACTATTTGTTGGGATTTAAAATTATAGATTTATCTTGAATTAATGTTTCCTTGTTGATTATTTTCATTTCATTTAATCAAACAATAGAGAGATTGCAATTAGAGAAGATCGTGTGACTACAGTAAGATTTAGTAAAATTTTGTGTGGGTATGTTCATTTGTTTTATTAATTCAGTAGAAGCATAGATTAGCTAATTATTTGATTTGCAGGTTTAGCATCTGGAAGTGATTCTATGGATCTAGTTCTTTTATGTTTCATTAAGAAGATAATTTTGTTGAAAATTATTTTCATTGAGATCGTGAACATGTCGTGAGACTTAGGAAGTTTGATAATTTCATCTTGTATGAATCAGAAAGCAGCAATAACAAGTCATTATATCTGAAATAAATCTATTTTGATAGTTGCATAGCTTGATTTAGGACTCTGTTGTAAGATAGGTTAACTCATTGCACGAGAAAATTGTGATTATTTTTGTAAGACTAGCAACAATATTGCTTTCTTGGTTAAAAAAAACTAGAGTAGTCTTGTTATATCAAAGATGAAGTAGATTAAGAGTAGTTGGAATTGGTTTTGGGTTTTTTTCCTTTGATCTTTGATTAAATAGAATAAGTAATTTAAGGTTGAATCTTTTTGTGGATTGGATTTTAATATTCTTTTTCCAACATTTCTTGATTAAGTGAATAGATAGTGTAGTATGGATTGTGATTCTTTTAGCATTGATATGAATTGATTAGAGTAAAGTTGTAATTTTATGAAATTATCATAGGGCCTTAGACTATATTGTCTTATCTTGCACAAACAATGTAGCAACTCGAATTTTACATCCTTGGTCAATAATTAAATAAAAGGTAAATTTATTGGTTATATATTTTACCACACAACTATCATGGAATAGGGTCCCAATAGGGTCGAAGGAACATATAGAGGTAGAAACCCGATGAGTTAGGGAAGGGGTAAGATGAGCCCCAAGGTTTCAATGTAGTTTAATAACACCCTGAAAGGAGGTGAATATGACTAGGGAAGTTGTAGAATGGTTTTGGAGACCGTAAACTTTATCAGGGAGGCCACAAATTAGATCTATCATCACCTCATCAATCTTATGATGGTGGTAAGGTATGCTACCAAATGGTATCAGAGTTGGAAACTTGATAGAAAGGCATTGAATGAGTTCTTAATGAGCCCAAAATTGTTATAGGGCTAGCATGGATGCTACAATAAGTAGAAAATGATGGGTAGCTAAATTTTTATTACTTAAAATTTACAATTTACAAGTTGAGAATTTTACTCCATATAAATGTTGACAATTTCCTTTCCACAACAAAAAAACATTCAAAACAAATAAATACTTTCAAACTAAACTGTAATGTCCCTACTTGGAATTTTGGAGAAAATTACAAGTTGGGCAAATTCAAGCTGAACTAGTCATGACTCTAGGGGGTTCCAACTGACACCAAATGGTCTCGAATTTGGAATGAAATGGTATTTTTTGTATTATAAAATCACAATATGAAATTTTAACACTTTAATTCTGAATTCACACCTCTCCAACTTGATTTGGGGCTAATGGGAAATAGTGCAAGTTTCCTAGGAAAAAATAGTAAACTAGTCTTTCTTTGTTTGGCTCCAAACACCAACGAAAAGTTTCAAATTCCTTATGGAAGGAACTTATGGGATTTAAAACATCCCAAAAAACCTTAGAAACTCAATGGTCGAATTAAAAATCTCATTTTGACATGTTTTCAAGTTTGCACAATTTTGGTCAATTTCTAGCTTTGGACTAGTGAAACCCAAGTTGATACAAATGCACCCAAATGACTTAAAAATATGTATGAAATGGATTAATGGGTCTTATTAAATCCTAATGTATATTATTAATTCTCATACACTTTCCAAATTCTTCTGCAACTAGTTTTTTACCCTAGGGAAAGAAGACAAAAACACTAGGAAAAATGATGTTAAAACCCCCAAGGGTAGATGACACTTTTGGATCTCCAAATGAAGTAAAACCCTCCAAAATTTCAGAAAAGAGTATGGGGATACATATAATACATAAATTTATTTCATTATTCATTTTTATTAATATTTTCAAACTGATTATGAGGCACAGCATCTATATGGTAACGTTCAATGAATTTGGTTAAGGGGAAACGATATTAATAGCTCGATTTTGACTCATGAAAAGTAGATTGAATTGTTCATATAGTGACATG
>LPNX010056369.1:0-11057 GCA_001517045.1 Pseudotsuga menziesii
ATATATTAATTTAAATTATTGCATTTGGATATAATGATTCTATTTATTTGTTATACCACTGGATTATATATATGCTCGTTATAATATTTAGTCATCAATATATTTAATCAACAATGTGACATTTTACAACATTAGAAAATGCAATAGAATAAGAAACTCATTTTATTATATATGAATAAGAGTTTGTTTGGCATACAAAATGGGACACCATAAAGGTACACAATAATCATAATCTCAATATGTAATTGTTGCACCTATTAGTAATTTGTGGTCAGCCAATTGGGATAACATGTACAATACATTAAATAAAATATTCAATTTTTAGATACAAACATTTCAAAACATACAACTTGTAATAACATTCAATTATATTGATCATAATTGTTCACTCAGACTATTGTCACTGCAAAAAGCTTCTTGCATGTCTTATTTTTTCATCACTTCTAAGGGATATTGTACTTGGACTATTTTATTGAATGTTTTGTTGATTGGCTTGATTTTATTCCTCGTCTTCATTTTCCATCTACAAACATATAAATAAAGTGTAATGAGTTTATCTACATTTATAATATATCATGCATTATTTGTAAGCTGAAAAGCATATCATAGTAATAAGTGATTCATAAACAACACACATTCTTTCAAATTCATTCATCATGTCACCTCTCAGTGACTCTTCTTGTGGCTCCACTCCATACTTTGTTTCCTACATGTTTTATACATTATGACACAACATTGATATAATTAATATGATGTTTTCTTGTTGTTCCATTAATTATAAAATGAGGGAAGTACAACAACATAGCTATTTACAGGAAAAGAACTCTAAAATCTAGTATGACTAGTATTTCCAAAAAAAATCAGTTGGAGATTCCAATGGAATCAATGGAGGAGGGAGTGAGGATTCCTCCTGCAAACAGATCCTCATCTCTCTCACAAATCACAAATAGTCTAATCATGGGAAGGAAAAAGAAGATGCGGGAGAAAAGGAAGATAACAAAGGAGCGAGAGTGGCAAGGAATAACCTTGAAACCTAGAATAATGCCAATCCAAACAAAAAAGGAGAAGATCAAAGCTCAACTACGTGGTGATGAGTGTCTATATCCCAAAAATTGCTCATCCACCACAATATGAGGTTACCTTGTCTAAGATCGTGACATACATTCAATATATGCAGGGTCATGTAGTTATTGAAGAGATCATGGGATTTTGACCAACAAAGAAAGTGATAACCTAGTGGATAGCTGGCAAATGGAAGTCGATGGGACATATTACTTGAAGTTAGGATCCAAGGGTTTATTCATGGATATTTTATCTAGTATGAAGGATAGGGCATGTTGTTTTATAAAGATCCCTACTTCTTTAACTCTTCAAAACTCTACTTATAATTCTAGACAAAAAAAATTATCCCCCAAAAGGAAGATTTCTCAATTCCACTTGTTTGTATCAGTATATGTTCTCTCCCATAGGAATATTGGGATTAAACACTAACTAGGATGGGAAACACCCAAGGCACTTATGTCAAAATGTATAAAGCAACCATGCAAGATCACTATACCTCTGTCTCCATAATATGTGTCTATATGAACATTTCCAAATATTTCTTGGATTTGATCCATTGAAACTACCAGGACAATGCATTGGTTCAAACTATTGACTATGAACACATTCCTTTTAGATGCAGATGATGTAATGAGAATGGGAACCTCTTCATGGATCTATGACTAAATCAGCCTCCCAGTCCTTCCATAGAAGAATCTACAGTGAATCAAGAGGGTTTCACAACAACCACTTGTAGGATGAAAGTAAATTGCAAACACTACAAGGAAAAGGACATGGAGCGGAGGTTTTTGTGGATGGCCCTCTAAAAAGAGCCCAAGTATCTGTTTATAGTGGAGGTCACTAGCAGAGTTGACTCGGAAGAGGTTTTAGTGAATATTTTTCATTAGTGCTTTTATACATCGAAAACACATCAGTCCAGACATAAATCATGTGGCACTATGGTCGAAAACACCATCAAGCGAAACAAAAATATATTAATTTACAAACGGTGCTTTTAACTTACAAAAGTGCACCGATGTTTACCCATTTTGAAAGCACCAAAGTAGGGTAAATGGACAGTGGAGGGCATAGATTTAGACTAGTTTATTATTTATTATTTTAATTTTTGGTGCAGTTAGTATAAATAAGTAAATAAGGACATTCTAGTTTAGCGCGCACCATAATATGGTTAAATAAAAAACACCTAATTACAAAAACCACATATTAAATCAATTTTTTATTTTTTATTTTTATTTTTGGTGCGATCGTTATAAACAATAGCACCGAGAAGTTTGACTTTCTAACGCAATGTTTAAGGGTTAAATAAATAAAAAACCGACTTAAAAAAATAACTTACATTAAAAAAAAATTAATCGTCATTTATATCTCATATTTACAAAATATTTCTGGTGTATTGCAAAAGACCCCGCGCATTGGTGCATTTCGTTTAAAAGCGCACCACAAAGATAAATTTATTTTAAAAATTTACCACAGTTAACGATGTGATTTGTTAACATGTACACAATGCATATTTGGTGTGTTCACGTGTAACAAGCACATTGTTTGTTGATAAAAAATCATTATAAAATTGAAAAAGACATGCTCTTGTTACGATGCATTAAAAAATGTTTTTTCCCCATTCACATTACACTTACATGTCACCACTACACCAATGATTCTGATTGATGGAAGCATTGTTCTTAATATTTACAAAATATGGTTGTTGCATCTGAAAAACACACATGCATTGGAGCGTTGAATTTAAAATCACACCAGATTTGTTTTAAAATACAATGCCCTAGGGTCTAAAATGTAGTGCAGCATTGACGATACTCTATTGTTGTAACACATTGGTTATCTAGATGATTTAAATTTTAGTTTATTTTATTTAAGCACTTTGTGCATTTGTGGTATTGTAGTGCATAGGTTGCAGTGCTCTTGTGTTACAAAAGCACCGGTAAAAGCACCGGTGACAATGCATGATTGTAATTTTAGTGCATCGCGTGTAAAATTCATATATTTTGAGAAAAAAATATTATTTTATGTTAATAAATAACTGTGAAAATCAAGCCCAAGCTTAGATCAATTGAACTCACAAAATTGTTTGAAAAATATGCATAGATCCACTCAAATTGGAGACTGAAATTGGTGCATAACACAAACTTGAATTGAATAAGCTTACATCAGCCAACCTTATAAAATAATAGGTTGTCCAAATATATAATAACATTAGAGATTTGAATGCCTAAGGAGGCAAGTTGAATCCTCACAAAAGCAGGCTTACTAAAAGTAAAAAATCCCCCTTAGGTGCTTAAAACACTTTCCAAACCAGTCAAGGAGGTCACGAATTGGATGAATGAGATGTATCAAATGATAAGTGATGGAAATTCAATATACTAATGCTTTCAAGAGATAAAAATATGGAGGATGAGTTGTGCAAAAAACAAGGCAACTATCATTTGACTAGCTTTCACCTTTTGCCTTAAAAGCTACTAAAACGCAATCAAACTCAAGATAAGGCAGGAATGTGCACTTACTAAAATGGGAAGTATGTAGAGTTGTCAAAATTTTATCCAGAATATTATGAAGGTGCTCGTGGAGGCCGTTTTGGCAATTTTTGACCAAATGGTGCAAGTGGATGCCAAATAGCTAGTGTAGGACCTAGGATCAATCGGTATTCACTATATGATCACCTATCCCAAGGAGTGATTTGGGATTATTGAAAGTCTTCTCAGAGAATTCCTTGGTGAACATGTCTGCAACTTGCTCAGATGATGTGTAATAGTGCATAGCAATGATCTCATCATGCACAAGTTCTCTGATGTAGTGCATATGGATATCTATGTGTTTGGTTTGATTCCTTTGTACTGGGTCTATTGATATTTGAAAATTACTTTGGTTGTCACAATAAATGACTATGGAAGTGTCATATTTGATCCCCAAACTCTCCAAGTATACCATGCAACCACAAACATTGAGTAGTTGCATTCACAACTCCTCTGTATTATGCCTCTGTAGAAGAAAGTGCAATGGAACTTTAATTTTTACTTGACTAGCTTATTGGTACATCTGCAAGCATAAACACACATCCATAAGTTTATTTTCTATCATTGTTATCATCTTCCCAATCAAAGTCAGTAAAACCAACAAACTCTAGGTCAGTTTTTGCAACATAGTGAATCCCATGTGTCTTTGCTCCTTGCACAAAGTGAAAGATTCTCTTTGCTGCCCCCCAATGGATGTCATGTGGTTGTTCCATGTGTCTATATTCCACACTCACTAAATAATAAATATCAGGTCGAGTGTGATTCAAACAGAGCAGACAACCAACTAGCTACCTATACAGTGTGGTGTTTACCAAAGGAGTTGAATTCGCTTATTCAAGCTTAACTCTTGAGAGGAAAGGAGTCTTGATTGGCTTGAAATACTTCATGTTGAACTTATTTATAAGGTCTAAATCATACTTTGACTGAAATACTTTGACTCCAAAGGCATATTGAGAAACCTCAAGCCCCAAAAATTGGCTCAACAATCCCAAATCAGTCATAGAGAAGCCATGGTTCAATGCATCCTTCAAGGAGGAAATTTATTTCATGGAAATTCCTGTGATCAAAATGTCATCCACATACAAAACAATAATAATTATTGGACCATGAATCAGCTTCAAATAGACATTTGGATAATACTTGCATCTACAAAAGTTTCGTGATAGCAGAAAGCCATCAATCTTAGTGTACCAAGCTCTGGGAGCTTGTTTTAGCCTATATAGTGATTTCTTCAACCTACACACAATATATGGATTAGTAACAAAACATTATAGTTGTTTCATATATGTATATTCTTTTATATTTCCATGTATAAAGGCACTCTTCACTTCCATGTGATGTACCTCCCATTGCTTGGAAGCTGCAATGGCAAAAATTAGTCTTATAGAATCCATCTTTTCCACTAGTGCAAAGGTCTCATTGTAGTCACTGCCTTGGACTTGGGAGAAGCCCTTGGACACTAAACTTTCCTTGTACTTCATAGTAGATCCATCAGCAGAAAAAATTGTCTTGAATACCCATTTGCACTTGACTAGCTTTCTCCTTGGTGGAAGATTGACTAGTTCCCATGTTGCATTCTTCTAGAGAGAATGGTATTCTTCTTTCATGGATGTTTTCCATATTGGATCTTCTAATGATTCTTCATATATTTGTGTATCTGATTCAACCATCAGATAATACTTGTCAGTAAAGCATGGGTCCTTGACAGAAAGGGCACTCTCGAATTGAGATCTAGTTCTTCTAGGATCACTAGGATTCCCAGCTAGTTCCCAAACTGCTTGAATTGTATTTTCTACCCACTTTGGTATTTTAGGAGTGTTAGGATATGCAATTAAATATTCATTATCAGACATATCAGAATCAGAAAACTTATTAGAGTCTTCACTTACAACCATAGGTGGTGGTGGTGAATAGGATTCTCCAATTTCTGCTGCTGGTATGGGCTCTTCTTCAAACTGAACACTCCTTTCAATGAACGATTTTTGAGTGCTCATGTTGATCAAATTATAACCTTTGGAATATCCTAAATACCCAAAAAATAGGAATTCTTAACTTTGTGGTTCCAAAGCCTTCCTCTTTTCTGGTGGGATTCTAGCCCAAGTTGTAGAGCCAAAAATCCTTAAGTGAGACACATCAGGCTTGTGTCCACTCCAAGCTTGGAAAGGAGTGATTCCATAAAGATATTTGTGAGGCACCCTATTCCGGATATAGAATGAACAGTTGATTTTTTAGCTAAAAACTTAGGTGGCAAATATTTAGACTCCATCATGCAAGTGGTCATCTCCTTGAGAGATCTATTCTTCCTCTTAGAAACACCGTTATGTTGGGGAGTGTAAGGAATAGAGTGTTGCATATGGATACCTTCATCTTCACAATATTGAATAAATTCATATTTGACATATTCACCACCATTATTAGATATGAGGACCTTGATATTTCTCCCAAACTGGTTCTCAACCAAGGCTTTAAAACCTTTGAAGAGTTCAAAAACTTCTGACTTGTACTTGAGGAAGAAAACCCAATAGTATCTGGAAAAGTCATCAATGAAGGTTAGAACATACTTTGCTTGACTCATTGACATATGAGGGAAAGGACCAGCTATGCCACTTTGAATAAGCTCAAGTGGTGCAGAGGTTCACTCATGATTGAATCTCTCATACTCGTGCTTTGGGTGTTTTCCTAGAATGCATCATTAACAGGCACCTTTAAAAAACTTGATTTTGGGAAACCCTATGACCATGTATATGTCACACAAATCAGATAGGTACTTGTAGTTTAGATGGCCAAACCTTTCATGCCATATATTTATAGCTTCATTAACATGGGTGAGGAGAGAAAAGGGTTTTGATAAGGGCATGAAGTGTGAGAACTTGTACACTTTAGATCTATGATCAACAAAACCTTTTTCTATGACTCTACCATTCAAAATTTTAGTGATTTCAACATGACTTGGAGTGAGGACAGCCTTCTTAGGAGACCTGGTGTGGGTCATCTAGTAAACTAACAAGATATTAACAGCAAGACCTATGAATTACAAAACATTATTGAAGGAACCATGGTTAAGATCTATTCTACCCTTCCCTTTACTTTAATTTTTAGAATCACCTCCCAAAACAATTTTCAGACCATTCGAATCATCAAGAGAGGAGAAGGCCTCACTTGTCGAAACCATGTGCCTCGAAGCTCTAGAATCAATGATAAAGGAAGAATATATTACAGTGCTTGCTACCAATGCATGAACTCTCTCCTTGTATTCAAAATTCGATGCACTCTCCTTCTTTTTTGCGCCTTAAGGAAGAGAGATGTTGTGCTTTTCAAGGAGTTGAGTAAACATATCAATTTGTTTCTTAATGCAAGAGCTCTCTGGATGATAGACCTTACCACAGTATGCACATTTGCTCATTTCACCTTTACCTTTCTTTTTTTGGGAATTATTGTTAGATCTTGAAGAATCCTCATGTGACTTGGACTTGTATTTCTTTTGATCAAGAGGCTTCTTTAAATTTGACATATTCTTGCCTTTGGAATCCATCTTTGAATATCCAACAACCAAGCTTGATCTTTGGAAGGCTTGATAGTGCCCATCATGACCAACTTATCTTACTCATGGGTCAAGGATTCCATGAAATCTGCAATTGAAGGCATCTTGCATTTTCGAACTATCAATTTTCTGGCATGGAAAGTCAATACAAACACTGAATAGTCAGTCCAAGCTTTGAAAGTATAGCCAAGACTAGTTGTTCATCTTTCTTTTCAATACCCCGTTGCTTTAACTAAAGAACAAGAGATTTGAACTTGGAGAAGTTGACTTTTAAGAACTCAAAATTTGTTGGACTTAGTGAGACAATCTCATTCTCCAGTGAATGTCCCCTCATTTCATCTATCTTGCCAAATAAGGTTTGGAGTTTCTCCCATACTTCATTTGGTGATGTCAATCCATCTAGATGGAAAAGAAGATCTCTAGAAATGATAAGACCATATGCCTCATCCCTTTTGTTGTGCCACTTTATATTCTTTGTTGCTGCATTGGGCTCATCCTTAGTTTCCATGGTCACTTTGTGCCTTCCATTCAAAGTAGTTGAGTGGAGTCAAGATGATATGGTGAGATTGATCCACTTGTTTAGAAACTGTGCCCTGAACAGACTGAATGTTCTCCCTGGGAGAGTGATGATGATCCTGCAAAATCAATAAGAGAGAAGTACAATCTGGTTAAACATGCTCTGATACGATGTGAAAATTAATCCAAATCTTAGATCTATTGAACTCACAAAATTGCTTGAAAAATATGCATAGATCCACTCAAATTGGAGACTGAAATTGGTGTATAATACAAACTTGCATTGAATAAGTTTACATCATCCAACCTTATAAAACAATAGGCTGTCCAAATATATAATTACAGCAGATATTTGAATGCCTAACAAGGCAAGTTGAATCCTCAAAAAACAAGCTTACTAAAAGTCAAAAATCCCCCCTAAGGTGCATAAAACACTTTCCAAACCAGTCAAGGAGGTCACAAATTGGCTGAATGAGATGTATCAGCTGATAAGTGATGAAAATTCAATATAATCATACTTTTAGGAAAGAAAAATATGGAGGATGAGTTGTGTAAAAATCAAGGCAGTTGACATGTGACTAGCTTTCTCCTTTTTCCTGAAAAGCTGCTAAAAAACATTCAAAATCAGGATAAGGCAGGAATGCGTACTTACTAAACTAGGGATTCTATAGAGTTGTCATAATATTATCCAAAATATTATGATGGTGCTCATGGAGAAAATTTTGGCAATTTTTTACCAAATGGTGCAAGTGGATACCAACTAGCTAGTGTAGGACCTAGGAAATTAATAAAAAGGATTAATTATTTTATCCTAAGTATGGGAGTGGGTTTTTTATTATTATAAAAATAACATGCTGATTTAATGTTCTTTTCGTGTCTATTTATGAGGTTAATCAACTTTATATGTAAATCAGAGACATCAGTGGTGATAGCCCATCAATAATAGCATACACAAGTTGACCAGCACAAATTTGTGCCCGAGTGGGAGGCTAAAGACAGGGAGAGGGGTTCATACCTTTTCCCCATTACTAATTTGAAACTATGCTTATTTATGGTTTTTATCCTCCTAAAGTTCTATCAAGAATCTACATCCCTCAAGGGGAACTTTTCTTTTTATGGTGCAGTTGATCCATTAATGGGATCATCATAGGCGTGCATTTTGCGTTGGTCTTGATTGGTGGTTCCATTCCACTAAGGAGGACATTTACTTCATTGTTGGGATATCTACGCGAGGGAATTATTTTCTCCAATTTCCTGATGTGCCAGTTGGTGTGATAGTAGAGAGTCATCTCACTTACTCTCATAGATATATCATAGACCGCGTCACTAATCCTACTAATTTACAGGTGCGTGGTGGACAACTATTGATTTTTTTCTTTTAGTGCAAAAGAGGTTAGGTGCCTCTCATTGTTGGAGATGACCATCACGCACCTCACCGGTGATGAGAAACACATTACTTTCCCTCTTATATTTTATGTAGATTCTTTAGTGCAGAGACCTAGATGCATTAGGTGGTTCGCCATTTTTTGTGATGGTTTGTTTTTCTTTGGGTCGATTTCATGCATAGATTGATGAGAGGTTTATGGAAACAAGGCCTTCATTTAACTGCTTCCCTCCTAGGATGATGATGGAAGTGTGTATGCACATGTGGGGACATATTATTTCTGTTACACCTAAATACAAAGGAAAAAAGAAAGGTTTCTAGAGGCTTCTCAAAGGTGGCCTTCGTGGAGCCTCATCCCTATGAACCAGGACAAGTGGAACTCGACATACCCTCTCATAGGATGATCCCTCCACCTCTCCCATAGAATCCTCAATCTACTCTATCCCTTGAAGCCTTTATATACTGGCTCACCCCTCATGTGAAAAGGGAGGAAGAATGTGTGATGGCATCTAAATTTTGTCCAAATTCTATCAAACTCTTGAGTGATTAGTATGCAAGTTGGAGCTTTGACGTAAGACCCCATTTAGAAGAGTTCTCAACACCAAGGAATTGGTTGTATACTCTCCTTCTTTATATTTTAATGCAAATATAGTTTCTTTCCCATAAGCATTGTATATCTGGTTCTATGCTTTGTTTATTATTTAACTCCTTGGTATTTTACATAGGATTATAAATTATCTTGTTACTCTTACTTGGTTTGTTTTTGTTGTGTCTATTGCAGGATCTCCGCATAGTTCAAGCACATATAGGTTCATACCTTCAAAACATGTAAAAAGGTAACGAGAGCAATCGATTCAAGTGGTTTAGTTAATCCTAGGGAAAGTTTATTTATTATGTAAGTGTTTTGTTCTAGTTTTGAGTCTTTCAATATAGGGAAACAACCTTTGTCAGCATTGGCTGAGAATTTCCATAAACAATTTCCAAGAGGGGGCGACCAGAGTTCCCAAATAAGATCACACTAGAAGTGTTGGAGATGATAACTAGTGAGGAGGACCATGCCTTGGACATTGTTCCATATCCATATGTGGGGTTGTACTGGCGAGAATTCCCCAATGTATTTTTCATCGAGGCTAAGCCACTAGATAATGGAGGTAATATTAGCGTTATGTTTAAATTAATCTAGTTGCATTTTATTGTCTTACTTAATACAATTGACATATATTCTGAATTTTTTTAGTGAAATTGTCTAATTCTTGTTGTGTACTATATATTTTGGAGACATCAACACGTTCAATGGGGAGGTGCCTCCACCCAATCAGGATGGTGAGGATATGCAGGATCCCAATGTCTTTGCATTTCCTTGGCCCACCCTATGACATAGGCCAAATGATAGGTTTTGCGAGGATGTGGAAAAAAAGTTGTCCACATTTTTTGCTCAATGGAGAGCCTAGCCTGCACAAGCACAAGAAATCATTCGAGAACATAACCTTACAGAGTTGTGGAGGATGCTTCTTGATGATTTGAGGTCTTTGATTCAGTATGTCATTGGTACATACATCCTATATCCTTGGAGGATGGAAGATGAGTCTTTCTTATCCGATGAGGGTGTAAATCCTCGTCCTCCTCCTCACCACGACGAGTGAGCATTGGCATCTCATGCTTTAACTCATCTTCGCTCTCCTCACCATGAATACCGACAATTATTTAATCCTCCACACCCATTCGGCCCACCACCATCTCTGATCCATCCATAAGTCTACCTACTAGCCTATGCACCATCTCCTACTTCACTCACCTGTTGTAAAGGAAAGTATCCTATGACTAGGTTTTTAAGAGGCCATCAACATACTGGGGTTGAAAGGTGGATGCAAATGGTTCTGCAAGTAAATACAAGCAAGATTCATAGATTAGAATGGTTCATACATTTGCCAAACAAAGGTTGATCCAAGCAGCCCTTCAATCCTCTTCTTGCTCCTCTTGCTCCAAGAGACCTGCAAAATGAATTATACCTTCCTCAAACCATTATGAC